>JBAIZL010000394.1:8015000-8377500 GCA_036971475.1 Prosapia bicincta
TTTAAGGCTGTACAATGGAGGTTTCGACTACAACTAAAATGGAGAAAAATTCATATACATCTTTAAGACATATATTTTTAGGTATTGTTAAGTTGGCGCAGTGCCAAGTTGCAGCAGAGTTTGAGCATAAAGATTCTCAGTTCGAATCTGGCTTGACCCTACAATTTTTATAATATAATTTTTAAAATATTTGAAAAACTGTATTAACATCAAACGCCATCAATTATAGGTTATATACCATGTATCTGAACTTGATTGAATGAATAAAAACCTATTTTATTACCGCTTGGAAAGTTTTACAAGATATATTTCAGGAGAGTGCGGGCCAATACAGGAAGTTAAAATATAATCTAAATCGTCTTTGATCAGGTTAATTTTTCGGTATTTTTATATTAAAGCTTTTCTTAAACTAAATACAAAATAAAGGCAATTGTCTACCACTTGATTTGTAGTTACACTTCTCGCCACATAAATTAAAAGCCGCCTCCAGTCAGTGCATAAATTTATTACTTGGAAAAATAAATGGGGGGGGGGAAACAATATCCACAGAGGCGTGAGTGGTTACATATACAAACATTCTAATAAAAGCTACGTCTGCCCGAGTAGATATACATTTTTTAGCTGAAGATTTAGAATGGAAAGAAATATTAATCACTGCACTCTTTAACCAATCCCAAGTTCGCATTCATGGAAGATTTAGGTAAATAACACATTGTCTGTATTTTTATTTCTTCTGCCCCGACAAAGGATACTTTATGCACAGTTGAATTTTGGTATCTCTATTAAAAAATATTAATTAGTGATTTGCACGGCTCACGATTCACTTGTGCAACCTCCAAACTAAAGATCAATATGTAGATTGTTACTAGTAATTTTCCATCATTTAACATGATGCATGATTATAAATAATGATAAAAATGTCAGAAGCGCAGCCATCTGACATCTTTTTTATTGACAAAAAAAAAATTGAAAATTGCCAATATATTACCAATAAAATAAATCACAAAGTATTATACAGTATCTATTTATTTTTCCTATAACAGCCCTTTATATTTTGGTGGTAAAGATTTTTTGCGTTAAAATAACTAACAGTCTTATGATCTGTAACCACCTCAGGTATTAGGCACCAGCCGCCATTGCTTGTTCTTATGGCGCGAATTAAATCCTCCTTCTGCCACTCAAAATCTATCGGATGATTGTTTTAAAGAACATAAACATAAAATTTATTTTCCGTAGCTTCTAAACCCTGGGTTTTCTCTATATAGGATATGAAAAATGTATGTAATTTTTTCACCTTTAAGATATAATTGAGGGGAGCGATTAAAAAATTCCCAATTAAATAATTTACGAAATATATCACTTCAAAATAGTTTTAACAGCTCAAATAATAACTATTTTCACAATATGCAAAATTAATATGAAATAAAATTATTATAATAAGAGTAATTATATTTTATATGTCGTTTGGATTATAATGGTTTATTTTATTTTCTTACAGTAATAAATCAATTAATCACCCCTAAATGCGAGTTAAAGGTGCGTGGGGAAATGTAATACCCCCTCCCCCCTGGAGGATTATGTCTTTTTTATACTCTTGAGGACTAAAATACATTTTTAGTTGACTATATGATAAAGAAAATAAATATTGAATTAATATCAAGCCTTAACTGGGCTAAACGTGGCATGTATTGATGACAGAATAACAGAAAATGAATTTCTTAAACCACTTTTATAAAAGTCCTTCAGAATAATTAATTCTTTGGGGAATTTTAGTTTATGAAAATAAACATTTAAAGTTTGCTTTTCATACCTGGTTGTTTACTTCAAGCCTATAATTTGATTCACTAAATACACAGGATTTGTACTCAAAAATATGTTCATTAGGCACTTTGCAAATTTGGAAAGTATATAAAATAAGAAGTATTTAACCCTTTGTTGTTAACTTTTGTCTCTGAGCGTTAGAATGAAGAAAAATAACGTTTAATGTTTCCCTTTTGGTATGAATCAATTCCCATTTCTTCTTCAGAATGTAAAAATCCAAAACCCAGGAGGAATGTAAAACCCATTTGGTTTAAAAAAACCAAGTTTTTAATAGCTTAGTATCTTGCTTTTACCAAAAACCCAGTGTCTTATCAAGAAACTAAACAAGATATGTGCTTTTTTAGTGCTAAGATAAGCAAAATGATTGACAATTGGAGTGTCCTCCATTCGTGTATAGGTTTCTACATCGTCGCAAAAACAAGGAGGCCGTGTTTAACTTCCAACTGTTTACCTTGTGAATTAGTAAACATTATTTAAAAAGAAACAAATCCATTCTAATTGAATGAATTGTAATGTAGCTATATTGTAGTATAGTGCTATTTTCCATTTAAAAATTTATAATTACTAAATTTTGTTTCTGTGTTAAAGCAAAGTGTTTTTGTATTTTTTTAAAACATTTCACCTTTTGTGATGCGTCACCACAAGTTTTATTTTGGTCGTGACTTTGTGGATCACGAAGTATATCTTCTCTCGCCAATATTGATTGAACTGTCGATAATTCGAGGACACACAATATTAAACATATTTGTTTTATAAATACGACAGAAAGTGAACATGTTTATAATTTAAATATCTAGATGCAAGGGATTTGTATATTAAAATGTTTATTATAAATTCATCATTTGTCGTTCTTATAAGAACGCATGCAATGTTAAAACATAACATTACTGGACACGGACACAATAATATATTTCTTTTAAATTTTATGAGTTAGAGTTTAGTTTGTGAAATTAAATATAGAAGTAAATTCCCACTTCCGAACATCTATCTGACAGCATCAATTTTATTGATGACTAGCTGACCCGGCGAACTTCGTATCGCCTAAAAGTGAAGGAATGGCGAGTTAACATTACCTGAACCTAATGTAGTATCCTATTAACTTAATAATGTCAGTTATAGAAGTCGATCGAGAAAAGTATGACCATAAAAGCTCTTAATTTAATGTTACTTATTGAAGTGTATTCGGATGTACAATATTGTTTTAATATTGTTTGAAATATGTTAGAAAATAGTGTTAGATTGTTGAGTGTGGCCTAGGAAACCAACATTTGCAATGATATAAATGAAATGTCTTGAGATAAGATAAGATAGGAAGTCATATTTTATGATATTTTGGCACTTTAATATTACATGTTGGAAAAACATTTTGTCACCCGAAACCTTCCCAGGACTGTACTCAACTATTTCCCAAAGTTCATGGCGATCGGATCAGTGATTTAGTAAAGGCTCATACATACATACATACACACACATATATATATATATATATATATATATATATATATATATATATTTTAAACAACATTATTATTAAACAAGAAAACGTATTATATATATATATATATATATATATATATATATATATATATATATAAAGAGAGAGAGAGAGAGGAGAAGCTAAGTGCTTCCGACAACCATATTACCCCCGTTAGCGATTAAACTACACAGATGTAGATGTAGTGTGGGGATTAAATCGGTGTAGTTGTACCACTGATGTAGGCAACACGGTGCCGGATACAGGTTATGATCAATAAAATTTGCTTTGAGGGAAAGTTGTTCACAAGTGCGTATTTCTTAAGGAGAATAGTTTGTCTAGACGTTTGAAGGAAATACTACCTATTTCTAGCCAAACAGTCCCACGCAAGGCTCGTGCATGTAGGGTAAACATTTTCCCACCCTTCGTCTTGCAATTAACGGACGCTAAATTTACGTTAACCACTGCGGGCGCGAAA
This sequence comes from Prosapia bicincta, assembly GCA_036971475.1. NCBI lineage: Eukaryota > Metazoa > Arthropoda > Insecta > Hemiptera > Cercopidae > Prosapia > Prosapia bicincta. The sequence goes on from JBAIZL010000394.1 coordinate 8,018,774, forward strand.
ACACGGTCGTAAAGCTGTTTGTACCCGGCGCGGCGGGTGTTTGGCCAAGTCGGACAAGGTAAACCCAATGAAGGAACGAGCCACGTATTTAACACTAAACTCAACTAATCAAACGTCTGCATGTTTGTTTGCTGTTTTACTTTACAGTCTGCTGAAAACATTTACTTTAATGTGATATATACACTAGTCACATGGGTACGGTCCTATATTTTCCTGTCTTACGATAACTTCTAACCCAATCTAGGAGATTAGGCTCTTGTCATAAGCCACCCTTAAATAGGGATGTTTCAGAGGGTAAGTGCAATGTTCTTTTAATACCGCAGTGAACGTCTTTACAAAAACCCGATCAGTAATAACTAAATTTGCATTTGACTATAAATTTAGGTTCACTATATGTATAGAGAAGATTTATTAAATGTGTTTAAGATTCAGCTCCATGAAGAGTATTGTATTGCGGACTAAAATAATGTCAACAACGCTCTAGGGGCAGGAAGATTTATTAACAGTTTCTTTATCATTATTTTTAAGGAGAATGTTGGTAAAACAATCTGTTCAGGACTATTCTTAATGAAATATGTTTCGAGAAATGTTACATCCGATAGTGGTCACACAATTATTATTTAATTTCTGGTGAAAAAATGTACATATTTTATACATGCGATATGTCAGAAATTCCAAGGGATTAGTAAACTGATGTTTTTAGGTTTATGATTTTAAGAAATTTCAATTGAATAAGAGGAAATGTTTCCCATGATAAATAAAAATATATACTGTTGTCTATATAACCTAGGTGTTTTGATATAGGCCTAAAATGCAACATTAACCCAATGTAGGACATTAGGGTCTTGTCTTAAACTTCTTTAAATAGGAATATCTCGGCTGGTATCTGAGATGTTCTTTTAACACAGTGAAGTCTCTTTGCTAAAAAGGGAACAATTTTAACATACCTTGAAATTAGCTATAAATATAGATTAAACATATTTCAAAAGAAGCTTGTTTAAGGAAGCATATAAGGAGCATATTTAAAAGAACTTCAAAATCATCCCTTCAAAATTGTGTTGCTGGGTAAAGTCATAAATCACAAATGCGGTAGAGGAAGGAAAGCAGTTGATAAATATTAAAGAGAATATTTGTAAAACAAACTATTCTAAAAAGAAATGTTGGTTGGGAAATCATACGCCGTTTGTCCCTCCAGAATGAAATTTCATGGAGAAAAAATTACATTTTTTAATTCATGAAATGAAATTTCAAAAGGTCACAGGTTAGTATACTGATGTTTTCAAGTAAATGATTTGAAGAAATTTTAATTTCACTAGCATAGAAGGAAATTTTTCACAGAACCGGCTCAAATAGGGTCATTAAAAAAATGAATACCAAAAATTATATTAAATAAATAAAACGTCTATACCAAAAAATAACTTTTTCATTTATTTAATACCTAATGCACATTTCGATAACAATCATCCTCAGAGGTAACTTTACAAAACAAACTTCCTGTAATGAAGTGATTTGTTTTGTAAATTACATCTGAGGACGATTACTATGCAATTTAAACGTAACGTATTGAATAAATGAAAACGTTATTTGTGGTATAGAGGTTCTATTTATTAAAATTAAACATTATGCCATTGTTGATTTATACAGTTATAAAAGAAAACTGTTTAAGATATTTTTTTAAAAAACTACACAGATTTAATTCATTTTAACGTTATATTATCATTTAATATGTTACAACTGTACAATTTGAAATTTTTAGTGAAAACTAAAGACAACCTATACAAAAAATTTACAAATGAAAAACGTATACAAAATTTGAATAACGTCTCAGGAAATTTCAAAAATTTTAGGGTATTTTAAAACAGACTTTACAAGATAATAAATTAAGGGGTTGAAATAATTAAGGAAGTAAAGGGTTTATTTTTTCATTACGAGATTGGCTGGTAGTATAAACTGGATTTTGATATCCATTTTACCTTCTCTAGTTGGCAGTGGGGTTGTACCAACGTGATTGGACGCCGTCTGAGTACTTAAAAAATAATAGTTATAGGAATAACCCAAAAGAGTAGTAATGAAAAAAGTACATTTTCTTTGTAGCGGCGGAAAAATACCTCTGCCTAAACCTCCCAGAGGTAACAAAATTAAAAGCGGTTTTTTTTTTAAATAAAGGGATGAGCACATTATGGTGATTGATAGTTGAAAGTGGGCTCCTGTAACTACTTGTTATAATACAGTGTGAATTATATTAACCAATAACCACAAGAGAATGTTATAACCAAACAAAAAAATCTTTGTTTTCAAAATTGTTTAAATTTTAGGAAAAAGTAATATGGGTGAAGCAGAGATAAGAAATTTGATTTTCTTCAATTAACCTAGAAAAAAGTCATTATTATCTTTGTTAGAGATTCTTATTTTATACTAATATTTATTAATTAGATCAGATATCCCTTCCTACGCAAGCCATATTGTTTCCCCGTCTACAGTTCCAGGCAACTATTACGATCTTCGTTAGGCTAAAGTCACCTTCGAGCCCGTTAGACAATTGGTCCAGTCCTAGAACCTGCCCTTATACTGAAGAGAGCCTAGGTTTTCCTACAACCCAGATCTAGAGGTTGAGATACACCCGGACCTGTTATTAATATCTTGAACCAACTACTGCACAACACACCAAGACCGTTCGACTCACGCTCCAAATTAAGCGTCGAGGTCACTTGGAATGTCGTAGAAGCTGTAGCAGAGTTTCTGGGAAACATGCAAGAAGTTCTAGAGTAAATAACCTTTGATGCAGTTATTCGTTGGAAGCATAACAAACACCACTTTGTGGTCGTTCTCTGTTAACGTTCACAGTGTAGCATCTAAACATAGTTAAAAGTAAGACACAGTGCAGAGATTGAGTTATAAATCTGAGAATTAATGTTAAAACAAGACTTGGGTGTAATTTAGGTAACCTTGAAGGGCACAAAGTAATATATAAATTGCTATTTCACAGAGAGAGCTGAAAACTGTTTCGGAGAATCTCAATAAGTTTTATTTTTAATACGCAAATTTGAAGGGTGCTTTGACCTTTATTAAAAATGGTATCACTTCAAATACATGTATTATATAAGCCTATGTGATACACACACACACACACACACACACACACACACACACACCTGTATAGTCACCTGTCATGAGATTAAACAAATGTTTTAATATTTCCAAAATTATCTAAATACAGATTTGCATAAGGTAATGCAACTACGTTTCCTAACAAAGCTGAAAACATAAGTTAGACCAGGACTTTCAGTTAGAGAAATATATTTTAAGCTCTGCGAATGTTGCTGACATAAACTTGATAAAATATTAAAGGGAAGCTCAGAAGACACCAGATAGATAAGACATTACGCCTTTATGGAAAGCATGGAAGTTGCCAATCCGGAATAACCTTCTAGAAATTAATATAAAATAAGAATAGAAGTAATACACAACTAGACTTAAACCAGCACAATACAGAGGCAGAGTTTTAATACATCAAACTTTGTAAAACTTGCGAAATATTTGAGTCCAAGTGGGGTTACTAAAAGGTATGACCGGTGAATAGTCAATACTATTGAGTCTCCAGTGTATATTTGGGTGGCCGTGGCGAAATAATATCTAACTAAGGCTACGTATTTATTCTAAATACCAAAAAGCGTACTTTTACATTGTGCGCATGCATTATTAAGGTTAGTGTAGACAAAACATTTATATGGAAGCAAAGCGCTCCCATGCACAGTTATTCAAATCCTTCTATTAGTTCACACTTTCCCTATATATATCTTGTACCACTTTTCAATCGGTAATAAAATATGTTTTATCCATCCACTCAAGTTCAGATGTTTTAAAAGTTGCAGTTGATGACGCTTCATGTTCTAATTTTTTCAAATTTTAATTCAATTACTAATTTTAAGAAATTAGTTGATTTTTACATGAGAGAAACACTTTTCAAAAAAGGGGCATGGTATGCAATATAGTTACCCCGTCCCATTGGTTTTAAAATGTGATAATACAGTATATGGTTTCATAAAACATCTGATTTTATGTTATAGATTACGTGGTAAAACAGCTGTTTTAACTCATTGGTTATGTTACTTTAATTATAATAATTGTAATTACTAAATATAAAGTAACTAATATTATACCTTATCATTATTTTAAAAAGTAACAAATATAAAATATTTCTTTGCTGATTTTAGTAGCAATTGACATAATTTTTTTAATATTACATGTTTTAATCTATATATTGGAATAAAACGTATATATATTAGTATAGATAGATTACTTTATGTAAAACTCGACTCGCAACGAACTATGGAAAGAACTAAATAAATACCTCTCAGAATACAGGCACAGAACTGATCCAATCCATGTTTGTTTGAGACTTTGGCTGACAGCGTTTTCTGTTACTATATTTCCGATGGTCCACAAAGATGCGTGGTTGTCTTTGTACCAAGATCTAACCTATTCTTGACGTTAGGAAAACCTGAAATTTTAAATCCATTAGATCGAGTTGTGAACAATTTTATAAGACTAATATTCTCTTAAAGCCCATTATAAATATAAATAAGGATAAATACTGTATAATAATATATTATAATAAAATTAATATAAGTCACTCTAAGATAAAGTATATAAATGTGTACTTACGTATTTTTCCTCTACTTTATACATTTTAAAATTAAATACATAAAATAATACCTAAGAACATACACAAAGTACGCCAATATATTTGTAAGTGAGGAGAGACACGCGCCTGGTTTTGGAACACCTTGTTGTGCAAACAAATAATTTAAATACATGTACACACACACACACACACACACACACACACACACACACACACACACACACACCTACACACACACACACACACACACACACACACAAACACACCTACACACACACACACACACACACACACACACACACACACACACACACACACACACACACACACACACACACACACACACACACACACACACACACACACACACACACACACACACACACACACACACACACACACACACACACACACACACACACACACACACACACACACACACACACACACACACACACACACACACACACACACACACACACACACACACACACACACACACACACACACACACACACACACACACACACACACACACACACACACACACACACACACACACACACACACACACACACACACACACACACACACACACCTACACACACACACACACACACACACACCTACACACACACACACACACACACACACACACACCTACACACACACACACACACACACACACACACACACACACACACACACACACACACACACACACACACACACACACACACACACACACACACACACACACACACACACACACACACACACACACACACACACACACACACACACACACACACACACACACACACACACACACACACACACACACACACACACACACACACACACACACACACACACACACACACACACACACACACACACATACACACACACACACATACACACACACACACACACACACACACACACACACACACACACACCTACACACACACACACACACACACACACACACACACACACACACACACACACACACACACACACACACACACACACACCTACACACACACACACACACACACACCTACACACACACACACACACCACACACACACACACACATACACACACACACACACACACACACACACACACACACACACACACACACACACACACACACACACACACCTACACACACACACACACACACACACACACACACACACACACCTACACACACACACACACACACACACACCTACACACACACACACACACACACACACACACACACACACACACACACACACACACACACACACACACACACATACACACACACACACATACACACACACACACACACACACACACACACACACACACACACACACACACACACACACACACACATACACACACACACACACACACACACACACACACACACACACACACACACACACACACACACACACACACACACACACCTACACACACACACACACACACACACACACACACACACACACACACACACACACACACACACACACACACACACACACACACACACACACACACACACACACACACACACACACACACACACACACACACACACACACACACACACACACACACACACACACACACACACACACACACACACACCTACACACACACACACACACACACACACACACACACACACACACACACACACACACACACACACACACACACACACACATACACACACACACACACACACACACACACACACACACACACACACACACACACACACACACACACATACACACACACACACATACACACACACACACATACACTAATACAGACACATATACAGACACATATAACCACTATTAACTTTTATTCATCAATATTCGCCACTTGAAACAATTTTTTTCTAAATTAAAAAAAAAACGTTTTATTATTTATTTAAAATAGCATTTTCAGGAGAATCTAAATTCTATATTTAATACAGTAGCTTGATGATATTTAACTATGTTTTACATTGTTTTATGAGACCTTATGAAAAGATGGAGAAGATTTTTCTAGGTATAGGAATACTGTATATGGTAAATGGCTAACCCGAATAAAGGGATAAAATGTAGCGTATTGTAGTCCGTGCCTTATTCATACTCAACATGAATAGCCACATCAACATAACCCGGGCCTTTTGTGACGACGTAACGTCAGATCGTCCCTTCTAAAGCTACAATAAGTAGTGGAAGGTTCCCTGAAGGGTTTTTTTGCGTTTGTGCGTGCCCAATGACGACGGATATGCTGCATATGCTTGCGGGTTTTTGGTTTAGTTCTAAGGCGATAAGAAGAATAGTCTATCAGTATTAAAGAAGAATAAGCAAAGAATTGTCTATATATATTCTTTGCCCCCTTTGTTAAGGAGATAAAAGTATGGTAACATATCTGATGTAGCCTTCGTTTTCTTTATCTAAGTCATTGCGGGTGCCCAATGACGATGGATATGCTGCGTATGCTTGCGAGCTTATGTAGAGCGAATTAGATATGATTAATAAAGGGACATACTCCCGGGACCGAGCAAGAGATGCGCCGGATGTGTTTCGTCAAATAATGAAGGTAGAACGCGTTTATTCACTCATAAGCGTTTCAATGATAAAGTCATTATAATCAGTGAGTGTTGCTACTACAAACTCTAACTTACAACTGTTACCTTACGGAAGGCACCATGTTAGATTATTTCGAATTTCCGCTTCGGTATTAATTTTCCATTCACTAGGTAATTTACAAGCTTTATTGATGGTTTCTCCCCCTGTTAGTCTGGGTCTTCCCCTTCTTCTTCTCTCCGGTACTGTCCATTCTACAGTAGCCAAACCATATCTGCTGTCTCCTCAGAATCTCCCTACGACTGCCTACTTCTCTATCACGTCTCTAACGCCTTTATCTGTCCTAAAATCCCATCTAGAGACTTGACATGATCTCCTAAGAGCGTATATTTCTACTGCGTTGATCTTGCTCTTGTCTGCTTGAGATATTACCCACTTTTCTGCACCGCCAATGCTAAGGTAGCCTACTCATAGCGGCTTGAAGTTGTTTCCAAGCAACAACTCTGTTGCTAGGACACAAGGAATGTCTAATTTCAGTTTGAGTCATTAATACAGAACAATCACGTGAATACAAAATGTGTAGGCCACGTATATTGTAAATAATCTATAGTTATTTTTAAAAACGAAAACACCGCTTAACAAAAAGGTTAGAGAAAGCCGTTCTACTCAATTACCAACTTTTGGTCTTACTAAAACATACATGTTATTCCAAACATGGGATTAGAATTAAAGACCCTTAACTTGCAGTTGTAAGGAAAGAGTTCTACAGGATGTTGCCAGTAAGAATACAGGCCTAACCTTATTATTTGTAAAGGCAAATTCACACGAATGTAAAACTCAATATTTGTTAAGATTATAACGTTAGATGTTATACTGTTTAGCAGTTTAGGTTTACGTGAATACCTAACAGCTTTTACCATTACTAAGTAAAGCCTTGTTGAGAATACGAGAAATTTACATTAAAATTTAAAAACCTATATTAAATTTAGATTATATTAACTATAATTTAAACTACTTATGTAGTAATTTAGGCGAATAACAAAAGATAAAATTTACTTACTTAAATATCGACGTTTCTGAATAATTCCAAGTTATATTACAACAAACATACATTTCACACACGTTCAGTTATTTACAATTATTTGATAGTTGAAAAGATAACCTTAAATTAACATAGCTCTGGCGACAAAAAAAAAACAGATGATTAATTGTTGGTCAGATTAACGTTTAGAATAGCAAAATGGAATTTGTTTGGCTGTGGCTGGACGACGAAACGTTGATATAGGTGACAACAGAAAGCTTTGCCCTAGACGTGGAAGGAATTTTTATGTTCAAAGAATGAAGTAGATTACTTTGCTTTTAAATGGGAACGAAGAACGTCAGTAATAAAATTAATGAATGATTAGTTCTGAAATTCATTTTTTACAAATTACAAACGATTCTAAGTCCTTTTAAAAAAGTCGTGTGATGTAATAAACTGCAAAACAAGAAATCGTTTTGTAAAATATTTCTGCTACTATGCGCAATTATAAAATTTTATTTATTACAAGATCTGTATAAACAACTCTAACAACACTATAGTGTAAATACTATATAACAGTTGCCCATAATAGAAAAAAATCAGCAAACTCACAACATTCAAGGATACAACCCTTAACAAGGATCTCCTGAAGGGCACAATCTGTTAAACCCGGGCTCACAATTCCCTTTACACGTGTATTTGGAGGGTTACGGGGTGTCATAACTCTTAAATATTGTAATATATTGATATTATCTGTAATAATGTGACGCCATCCACTTTGACTTAATAAGAATATCTAAAAGGCCCAATATTTTAAATTGAATGATGTAACAGATGAAGTGTGTATGTTCAAACCTCATGGAAATGTAGCCAAAAGTCACCTCCACTAAAGATGTTTATAAATAGATCCCAGACTCGGCTCGCTCGTTTAGAGGAAGGAACCAGTGTAAAGGTGTATAAAAGTAAATAGACAGGTAGCAAGATACCTTAAAGCCTTGTTCACTCATCCCATGGAGTCCTGAGGGAAGGTGTTGTGTTATCCAAGAAGCAGTGTTCATCCCCACTATCTGCCTGGCTCTTGGGCTGGTTCTGTAAAATGTACAAGTTACCTTATAATATTCATCATCATGTCACCGTCTCTGGCATGAGGGAAGTTATATAGTTAGTAGCATGACTTAGGCCTTCATGATAGTGTTTACCTTGTTATATGGGAAGTTAATATTGCAATTTTATTGTATTTTAGTTATCCTAAGTGATGGAAATAATTCATTATTAATATACACTGACTTAAAATTATAAAATTAATCGACTCAAGCTCGTTTCGAAGCCAATATCGTCATCATCCTTTTGATGGCGTCACTTTGTAACTCACTGATGATGCCATTAGAAACGAAAGGTAATAAATTATTACTCGCGATTCAATGTGCATTATCGTTAATTATTAAGAGTAATATAAGATTTTAAAGCGTAAAAATACATCCATATCTTTAACTAAACAGTTTGTTTAATGCAAGTACATATTTCCTGAATAGTTAGTACAGAAAAGCACACACACTTTACATGGTTAATCTGGCTCTGCTACTTAGGTTAGAGTGACTTTGAAAAAATGTTTTTTGAGTGCGAATTACCTAATCGAAATAAAATTTGTACTACATTCATCATTTAACCCGCAGTATAATTTACTGGCATTATTCTTGCGAAATTTATCAGACGACGTAGATTTATGTGACAACTGAAAGCTATTGCTCTAGCCGTGGAGGTAGAGAATTGATTATTTTGTGAACTAAATAATTTCTGCTTGCTCTAATTATTTAATAAAGTCGTTAATAAGGAGTTATGGCAAATCATAAATGACACGTTTGGATTGTTCTAAAACCAATCGCGGTCAAATTGGTATATCTGCAGCCCTGTATGAACTTATTACTTTCTTTTTATTAATAAAATAATAATTTATTTTTATTAATAAAACAATAATAAATTTTTATTAATAACATGATAATTTATTTTATTATTGTCCTCTAATTCGAGGTTAAATGTTAGATTTTGGTATGTGGTGTTAATCTCATTGTGTGTTTGATTTACAGTTTATTGCCGATGTTAAATAGTAAAATGTCGCCTATATTTCTATGGTAGTTTGTGAAATAGCAATTTCGGCTTTTATTCAATAAAATTATATACTAGAAAGAATTGCTTAGGTTTGTAATATAAGGAGGAAAAGTCTATTTTCCAATACAATGACAGCCTATTAACTCATTCCAGAAGTTTTGATGAAAACTTTATTGCCTTTTTGATGAATTGAAATTTAAGTTTAAATGAGTCTATAGGGAATTTTGAACTATTGAAATCTATCAAGTGGTAAATGTGTTAGCAATGAGTGTATGCTTGTAAATGGTAATACTAATGCTAATTAAGTAAACTGGAAATTATATAAAAATAGTCAATATGACTCAATCGTTGAGATTGTTTTAAAAAAGTTTTAAAATAAGCATAATGTCTAGAGCTATGTGTCATGTTGTGGGACATTATCCAAGTTTTTTGCTCCAAAGTCGAAGAAATATAACATTATGCAGTAGCCTGAAAAGATTTTGGACTTCTGTGGAACCGAAACAGGAAGCTATAATTTAGCGGCTAATATTGGTAATAACAGCAAAAAATACAGTTTCGTTTTAAATATAAACGCAATAATCAGTCACAAAGATTTAGTTCTGTAGCCCGGAAAAATGAGGAACGTTTTCACCTTAACTTAGTCATCCTTACCCAGGCGCCACGATTAGGCACAGGTATATCGCTTCTCTTCCGTACATGTGCGCTCATTACAGGAGGACAAGGGTTGTTAACAAAATCTTAATTATATGTTCTGTAAAAAGTCCGTTTCTAAGCTACACATTTAAATTTTGGTTTTGTTTTTGCAAAAATGGAAAAAAAAGATTAATATTCTAGTTTTAGCTAGATACCACAAACTTGTACCTAGTAGTTCAACATGAAACCGCTAGGTGACAGCACCTGACAGTAACTCGAATGTGGGATTTTTCCTGGTAAGGTTTCTTCTTGCCAGGTTTTTTCATCCTACTCTTAGCGTAACACTTACCGTACTGTTTCATTTCACTATTTCCTGATTCTCCATCAGCTTGAGATTGGTACATGGGTAATTGATCCCGTTTCCTTCACTCTAGGTAGGGATCCTAACCCAATGCGCATGTGAGAAGGAGGTAGCTCGCTAGAGGTAGGCTACCACGAGGGCTGGGTGGGTTTTGGGGCCCAGACGAGGGAAATAAAAAAAGCAATAATTTAATTTTACACAAATGTAAATATCTCAAGAACTAGACAAATTTTTGAAAAACTATTGGTGCCCCGTCATTCTACATTAAATTCAGCTACAATCTACATATATAACATAAAATCCGAAGGCGTCTCCCTTCTTATTTCTCAAAAGTCAAAAATTACTCGTTTACTGGTCATGATATATTTAAAACTAAAAACAGTGGATGAAAATATAATATGTTAACATTAGCTAAACCTAATTTAGTATTTTATTAACAAAATAATAGCTGAACTTATAGTAGTTGATCAAGAAAAGTGTGACAATAAAATTTCTTGATTGCATGTTATTTATTGAAGTGCACTCGGATATATAATATTTTTTTGTATATTGTTTGAAATGTCTGATAATAATTTTAGATCGTTGAGTGTTGCCTAGCAACCAAAATTAGGAATGAATTTAATGAAATGTCTTAAGATAGAAAACGATATTTTATGCTATTTTGGTACCTAAAAATTACATGTTGGAAAAAATTGTTATGTTGCCAGAAACCTCCCCAGGAATGTACTAAAATATTTTCCAACATTTCATGACAATCGGATCAGTAGTTTAGTAACACACAGGGTTATGTGTCGCACTAAGAGCCGGATGAAAAAACCTGGCACGAAGAAACTCTGCCAGGAAAAATCACGCATTCGAGTTACTGTCAGGTGCTGTCACCTAACCAATTCATGCTGAACTACTAGGTACAAGTTATCGCTAGACGCGGTATCTAGCTAACACTAGAATATTAATCGTTTTTACCATTTTTCCAAAACCGGTTAAATATATTTTAAAATTGAAGTCTGCAAATGAAATATAGACTTTTTTCTTTTAACATAAACTAAAGCTTCTTGTGATGACTATTTGAAAAAATATCACTATTTTGAGGAAGCATTGAATCATGCAACTTTGAAAAGTAACCTTGATGTTTTTATCACTTTAAATTTGTTTGGTTTGTTATCATACCCGTTATATGTATCCTTACCATGTTCTAGTCCAACAATATCACCATTTAAGGCTAAATTAGCCACTACATGAGATTATGCTATGTATGTTAAGATTCTGTAACATTATAAACTTAGTGAGTAACAGTTATAGTCCCTGCTGGATGCAATAAAAAACAGAAGGTAGAGGAAACCTTTACCAAAGTAATTATAAATACTCCAAATCCTGGTAACCATGATACTTTTTATTTTATCCTCATGGTTTTGCAAAAATTATGAAATATATTTTAAAAGTTAAGTCTGCAAATGAAATATGGACTTTTTTCTTTCATTTGACATAAACTAAAGTTTCTTGTGATGACTATTTGAAAGATTATCACTATTTTGAGGAAGCCTTGAATCATGCAACTTTGAAAAGTAGCCTTGCTGTTTTTATCACTTTAAATTTGTTTGGTTTGTGCTAGTCCAACAAAATCACCATCAAAGGCTAAATCAGCCACTACATGAGATTATGCCTCCCATATTAAGATCCTGTAACATTATAAACTCAGTGAGTAACAGTTATAGTTGGATGAGCACTAATAAACAGAAGGTAGAGGAAACCTTTACCAAAGTAATTATAAATACTCAAAAACCTGGTATTCACGATACTTTTTATTTTATCCTCATGCATATTTCTGGTAAAAAGTAACCATCCTCAGAGGAGTAACATACAAAGACAAATTTAATAATAATATTTAACCACAGAGTATTCCTAATAAAAAATATTAGCAAATTACTATTATGACAAATAGGGAGGATTCAAACAAATCCAACTGATATCCATGTAACAAGGATGTAAGGCTAAATATTAAAATCAATACACTCTGTCAAGTTGTGTACAAATGCTTCATGACCATCTATGATGTCAGCCTTGTAAATTCATATGCTCCTTAGATTAGAATTACAAGCATATCAGTCTTGTGTCAAATTGTTATACTATGATACATATACACTTGTATTAAATTGATGCATATAATAAAGAAGAATATTAGTCCACATATTAATCCACACAACCAACATGAACAACTGAAGTGTATATCAAATTTATAAATACAACCAACAAGGGTAAACAAAATAAAGTGAGCAGAGACAGTGAAAATCCTATTTAATTTGAATAAGACATAACAAAAAAGAATTTTATTTTCCACAGATTCATCATCAAAAATATAACTTTAAATGGTAGCATAGTGACATTTAAACTTCTGTTTGTGTTTACTGTACTGATTATAGATAAAATAATGCAATATTGATAAACTAGCCTAATATAACAATCGATAGTAAAATATTAAATTCTGTACTACATATATAACATAAAAATAATTAACAACAGAACAATGAGATATTTTGGGTGTGTTGCTCAATCAGAGGTTTATTATGATGTATATCAAATGGAATACAGTTAATTCATTAAAAATAATACTTTAAATAAATATAACAAATAATTGATGTATAAATATATTAAACATTTTAAAAAACTTTAAATTATTCTAGAAATAGATTGTTTAGAGAAGTTACATAAACTGATTGAAACAAGTACATCTTCTTGAGCTGTCAAGGAAAAGTGGTAGCAGTATTTCTGTTATTTTTTAAATAAATCTGGTTAATTTGAGAGTGAGGTACAATTATTTATTTAAACAGGCCACGTTATCATCACAAGGGCTACAATACATAATGTATTAATGACAAATACGTAGTCATTAATGAAACGTTGCCGGTTTAAATAAATAGTTTAACCTGACTCGCAAATCGACCGCCTTTATTGGAAAAATAATCTCTGTGAGTGTAAACATGATTAATATATTTCTCATAGTCGACGTTGGTCCCCACAAACGTTGACAAGTAATAGAACTTTATAAAATAACTAAAACCTCAAACATCATAAGTTGAACTTTTTAACAAAATACTGTGCATTATAAAGTTGTATCTAGAGTACAAGAAAATAAAGTGAAATTAAAGGCAAACATAGGACATGAAACATAATATCCTGTTTTAAAGGAATTGTTAACGCTGTAAACAACTCTTTTTATAGCTCAGCAACTGTAAGGGCTATTGTCTAATGACAAGACCGAAAACATGTCGAGATCAAGGATTAATGGCAGTTGTATTTAAAGGTCTTGCTGTAATTCATAATATTGGGGAGAATGTCATCAATTTATTTGAAAAATCAAAACAAAGAAATATTGATATATTGCAGAATAATTTGGATTGAAATAATTTTAGCTCATATTGAAAAACATTGTTTCTCAAACTGTAAATATTTATTGTCATTTAAAAGTTTGCTACTTAATGAAAATATGCTAAATTTTATACAATATCAAAATCACAATGGTACAATATATTATAATAACAATATTGGCACGAAAACAAGTACAACAGAAAATACTAATATCACAAGTTACCTAAGGCTAATCCCTCATATATTTCGATAACCATGTCATCATCAGAGAATCGTATTACAAAATTACTGTCTAGAATATAATTATTCTAAGTAAAGTATTGTACTCTAGATTGTAATTTTGTAATAGGACCTTCTGATGATGACGATACGGTCATCGAAAAGTACATAAGAGTTTAATCTTAGGTAACTCGAGAAATTAGTTATTTTGTATCTGGTTATGGTGTTTTTGCCAATATTATTTTTGTAATGCTAAATTTTATTTGAAAATTTTGAAGAATAAATAACTTTAGCTTTCTTATAAAGAAAATTTCCATCTTTGACTCACTGTAGAAAAATCTAGATCCACCTTTAATAAGTCATAACATCATTTACTGTGAGATGTTTGAATCTAACAGACTCTAAATGGGTATTCTTAGAAAATATAGTGTTCGATAAAGGAAAATTTTGGATGATAATTTTAGATCTTGTTTGTTTGGAATTAAGATCAATCTAATTTAGTGGTAAGCCAAATGTTAATTTGTAGGATGAAAGCCACTTAAGGCAGACACAATGTACATAACTAGACATAGGAATACATATGTTAGGTTGTAGATGGATCTTGAGGTAAAAGAATATCAGAGAATGGTACTTATTGACATCAACTCAATATTCCAAAGAATAATGCACAAACTAACGTTTGAGAACAGATTCTTTTTAAACATAAAGGAAACTTATTAGTAAAGAAAGACATACAACTATTCTTTGAGCTTAGCTTGTGAGGTTATGTTATAACAAATAAAAGTTATATACAAAACTGACACAAAATAATCAATAATTGACTCATATGTGTTTCAATGACAAAGTCATCATCATCAGTTGGTTTTGCTACTACAACTTGTTGTAAGTTAGAGTTTGTCGTAGCAACACTCACTGATGATGATGTCTTTATCATTGAAAAGCGTGTGAGTCAATAAATGATTTGTGAGTATTCTGTATAACTTTTAATTTTTAAAGAGAAAGACAGTTATAATAAATAAAAAAATATAGTATTTAGAAAAAGGTCTCCAGAAAGCAATGTGCTTATTACATACCTTTCTTTTTATGTTGCTGAATTGGGAACATTGAGAAGAAATGATCAAAACAGTTGTGATTTTCGAGAATAAAAAACAGAAATGAAGCTGTATCATTCCTAGGTTATGTAAGGTATAGTAAATGGGTTTATTGATGAATTAATGGGTAGAAAGGTTCGTAGAAATAGATACATGGCACTGCAATGAAGGATTGTTATGTTAGAGCTATAATATAAGATAGATAAAACAGCTGTTTTAGGAAGTTGGATTTGTATTAGGTTAATAGCCAAGCAGTGATTAAGTAGTACCAAAGCACTGATGAAGGTGACATCCTCATTGAAACTAGTCTATTTGTTTTAATAAAATGGTGTGTAGTGAGATTTAGAGTAAATTGTTTTAAGCTTTACCATTGGATTTGTATATTGTACAGAAAAGTATGACAGATAAGGTTTTCAGGGTAATATGTTAACTTGTGAAATAAAAGTATCTGTGGTTCTATTAGACAACATTTAATCATTTGAAAATTAAAGAGTTTAGCAAAATGATGTGGGGAATCTTGAAAGTTTTAATTCTAGTCAAATTTGTGTTTAATTCTTAGTTTAATTTATGCAGTTTTCATATATCACATTGAAAATTCTAAAGTGTTATGAGAATTTGCCATGGTGAACTGGACAGAAGCAGAGTGAGCACACGAAGAAAAAGTGACAGAAAGAGTTAGAAAACAGAATTAATGCTAAGTAAAAACACACATCACAATGTAGGCCATTGTGTTAAAATATGTTTATAAAATTTATTCTAAACAAATGTACTAGATATTAGTTACAGATCCAGAGAGAGAAAATACTGTTAACTTTTTTAATTAGAAAAAAAACAATTCAGTCAGGAGAAATATTCAGGATACAATTAAATGGTTTAAAGAATTAAATATGGATAAAGTTTTCTTGTATTTTATAAAGTCGAAAAACTAATTCATCAAGAGCAAATTATTTTGTATTTTCTCTTATAAATTGTATTTTTACCATCTATAGACATCTTTCATCAATTTAGGTGAAATTTAAAGATGAGGTTAAATAAACAAGTTAATAACACTGTATTTTGTTCCAACAATGAGATTTAACTTCAATTTAATACCAAATTATCTATATCAAATTATTAACAAAAATAACGTAGAAGTAGTAGAATAACGTAAAGTAAAGGCGGAATTCTTAAGACACTTATAAGGAAATATGATAAGGGTTTTGATTTTGAAGAGTTTGTAAATAGTATAATTCAATAGTGATAAGTTTAAAAGCTAACAGTACAGTTGAATATGAAATTTCAGATATACAGAAGAGCTAAAATAGAGATTAGCACATGTAACATTTAAAGATGACGTTAAAGAAACAATTAATAACACTGTATTTTGTTCCAATAATGAGATTTAACTCCAATTTAATACCAAATTCAGAATATTATACTTTTTGTCAACACATATCTCTTTAGGTATTAGATATTCTTTATTTCTGAATCCAGTTCGAAATGTCATTTATATTTACTTTTACCAGCCTTGAAAAGAGAAGCATAGATGAATGTCAGAGTGTATAATAAAAATAGCATAGAAGTAGACCAAAGTAAAGGTGGAATTCTTAAGACACTTATTAGGAAAATATGATAAAGCTTTTGATCAAGAGTTTGTAAATAGTATAGTTCAATAGTGATAAGTTTAAAAGCTAACAATACAGTTTAATATGAAATTTGAGAATTACAGAAGAGCTAAAATAGACATTAGCACATGTAACAAAAACTAGGTACCTGAAAAAAAATTAAAAAAGCACAATTAAATATCATTTTTAAAACATAAAAGTATTTACAGGCTATTTATCAATCAAAAGCTGGACAAAAGAAACAAATAATATGCCTTGACTGAATGAAAAAAAAATAAATAAAAAAACCTTATGAAAGAGTTCACGAATGAGAGAGTGTAACAGATAGTTAAGCTAAAGTTATGGATAAGGATAGAAAGTATTTAAGGAGGGTCATGGAGGGATAGGAGCAATCAAACTTTGCTAATTCAGACTTTATTTATTCAGATTTACAATAATGTGGGTGGAGCTGCATGAGTAGCCAAATTGTACTATTTCAGACTTTTGGAAGCTCATATTTGTTACCAATACAGTTTTGTTTAGTAAAATTCTAATGAAAGGATATGAGTCATTGGAAATTTACTTCTCTCACTCGTTTAAACATTTTATTCCCTAGTGTTTCATCTGCTTTGACTTTAATTTGTTAGTATCAAGGATTACTGTGTTCAGAATTATTTGATGTGAACTGAGTTATTTACTACAGAACAGGATATTAAAGTATTTAAATATATAGTCAAAGATGATTTCGTTCACAGTGCTTTGTGTGAAGGAATCAGTCAATCAACCTACTAAGGTATGAAGAAAACCATATACTTTTCATTGAATAATGAAGTTGACAATTCTAAAATTAAACTCTTGAATTTTGTAGACCATTCCGTTCGGTGAAACTTAATTAATCACTTTAACATTAGTTTATGACCATCTGAACTTTAAATTTTGTGAATTTATATAAACATACTGAGACAGAGTGTTTTTGATCGTTATGTGGCGATCTTCATCAGTGTATTCTGCTTGGAGATGTTAGGTTAAGTGGTGATGGTTATAAAGGCCGTTTTTCGATAGTATCAAAGAGTGTGTGTGATTTGTATTGGGTTTGTTCGTTTAATATGTTTGTACTTTGTGTTTTTGTGTGTTTTTAAATTTCATATTGTTTATGTGTGTTTTTAAATTTTATATTGTTTTTGTGTGTTTTTAAATTTCATATTGTTTTAGTGTTTTGAGATGTGGTCCTTTTTTGTTGGTGTGTAAGATTTCTAGGTTATGGTAAATGTCTGTGTATGTGTTTCATGTTTCTTTTATGTGATTGTAAAATGCTGACTGAATGGAACTGTTCTGTTTTTGTTCCTTGACTCTTTGAACCTGCAACCTGTTTTCCCAATGTAGCATTTGTTGCATTTGTCGCAGTTTAATTTGTATACACCTGGTGCTTGTAGTTTATCTTTGTTGCTGGTGTAGTGTTGTATTTTGTATTGTAAATTGTTATTATATGTGTTGTTTTGTATGCTATTTTGTATCCTGTTTTTTTGAAATTTCTGGGCTATTTTATTTGATGTTCTTTTTATGTATGGTATTGTGATGTGTTTAGTTCTTTGTCTAGACACCAATAAATATTTAGCATACACAAATGGATACAGTACAACAATAATAGACAAACTATGGCACAATATACAAAAAAAAAAAAAAAAACATTAAATAACACTACAGAGAGAGAAAACAGATACAACAGCTGTAGTGAACTGCTAATGTTCTCAAACATGAAGTAGGTCTATAGTTACAATCTGCTGCTGAACTATTTTAGACCTTGTTTCAAAATAAAAAATTTAAGATGAGTAGAGAATTATTGTTAGGGTTCAGAAATCTACAAGATGTAGTAAAGAAGTTCTAAACTTGAATTGTAAACCTTAAAAGTGTTCAGATGTATCAAGAAGATCAGGAAAAAATTTTTTGGGATATGAACTGGAACCGTGGCAATTCTATAAAGACAAAACAGTATCATTATGGGAGACAATGAAACACAACCTAAATATAGAAAAAGCTAATAATTAAAAAAATCATTAAAAAAGACAATAGGCCTACATAGTACTCCAAGCAAATTAAAGAAGTGGTGCAAAAATATTGTAGAAAGTGATGAAAACCCTGATGCAAGAACAAGAAATATTTAAAACATGATAAATGTGTGTTCACGAAATTGGATATATTATGCAATCCGAAGATGAAATAACCCAAAGTATAGGTGGAAATCAAACTGGTGACATTCTCTATGGAATAAATAGTAAACAATAAAACACAAAAACCTTAAAATGTTGAAATAACTGAAGGAAAGAAAACCTCAGATGTTTTGTTAAGCTTGTAGATATGACCTGTGCTATTAGAAATTATTTTTTTGTTTCAAGTGAAACGAAACTGGACACTGTGATTAATAAAAAAATAATACATTTTAATAAAAATATAAACCCGTCACGCAATGTCACACATAAAAAGTAAAATACTATATTATATTCCTTGGAAATATTGCATGCTAATATTCTGTTTTCATTCAAGATAGTGAAATAAACATATTACAAACAGGTAAGGAACTAATTTGCTTTTTATTTCACATTGTACACATCTTAAAGTAGAATAATTTGCAATATATGGGTACATCAGATAATTTATATACTGTATATGTCCTCTAACTCAAACTTATATTATTTCATGGATTTGGTTTGTATTAGCAAATTTTTACTGTAAGAAGTATTACACCTACATTATTTAAAAAAATCTTTTCTGTATTAGAATTAAAATAAATTACTACTACTATTAGTATCACTTGGCAAACAACCACTACTTACTGATATTTTTCATCAGTTGTTTTATAATTTCCGAGACGTTAGAATAATTTATTTTGATGCTTGCATGTCTGAGGATGAAATAATTTTTTGTAAAGGGTCTACGAATTGACAGTTATTGTTGGTGCTACAGACCAATCAAAAGGCAGTAATAGCCTCACATTGCTACGCCCTCTGGGATCAGTGGGACTACAGACCAATCAGAAGGCAGTAATAGCCTCACATTGCTACGATTTCTGGGATCAGTTTGTGCTACAGATTAATCAAAAGGCAGTATTTGTCTTACATTGCTACGCTTTCTGGGATCAGTTTGTGCTACAGATTAATCAAAAGGCAGTATTTGTCTTACATTGCTACGCTTTCTGGGATCAGTTTGTGCTACAGATTAATCAAAAGGCAGTATTTGTCTTACATTGCTACGCTTTCTGGGATCAGTTATTTTGTCTCTATGGAACTACGTGCTCAGTATGTTCTACAAAATTGATGAAATAACTGCGGCATAGGACTTTTGAACGTCTTTCAACATATATCATTGTACTATGCTTTCACATAAAGTTTTGATAACTTCTTGTTTATACACTTGAAAGTTTTTATATTAAGAAAACAGATAATTGATGAGTCGATTAGCTATGGGCCGACAGCTATTTTAATTATAACCGTCAGGTTAATTAACATTTTTTTTAATGAACATTATCAACTTGAAACATTTTTATGGAGTTAAAGTCCAAGTTTGCAATGAATACAGCTCCCATAACTACTGTCTTAATTAAATTGAAGTATGTCCTAATATCGCAAAGTGTCACATAGTATACGTCCCAGTATTTTAGTGCGCTATTTCATTTACTGTGATCTGTCTACAATTATTAATATTATTTCGTCTGTAAAAAGATATATATTGTTTTATCAAATAAATGTATTTTAAGTAGATATTTCGTTATTCTTAATCCATTATATTCTGAAGCATATATAATTATCAGAGTATTATTTACTGACCGTGTGCGTTATTTCCACAGCCTTTTTCCCCACCACTCACTTATCTAAATTGTTGGCTTTTCATTCCTGAAAAAAAATGGCGTACGTTTGGAAGTGTTTGTAGATATTAGAATTTGTTTCCACAAATATTAGGCGTTCGTATCTTTAAAGAGTTGTCGTAAATTTGCAAGTATTTTGGAAAGTAGCCCTTCTTAATATATGGACCAAATTTTGATTCTTTAAGCGTATAAACCTTGTAATAGGGGAAACCTTGTGGTATTTCTTTATTTGTTGCAATGCAAAAACGTTTGAATTCGTCTTTGTCAGCCACTTTACTGCACGACAATATAAAAGTAAGTTGAATAAAGTTATATTTGTAAGTAATTTTAATGCATACGGAATGTATGCAATAATTTCCTTTCTAATGGTTTTACATACACTACTAGAATGTATGGGCCATAATGTAAGTTAAGATAATCCCTGTTTGTTAAAAATAAAATCTATCCTAAGAAAGTGTTTCATAGCTGTAGTTAATGCAGTGCTCTTATTTAATATCTCAATATTAGCATGATAAGAGGTATAGTTGTCCTGATAGATGAAACATTTCTTGTGGATGAAATTTTGGTAAAAATTTACAAACGCGGACACCTACGATATTTTGGAAAATTGTTCAAAACCACCAATAAGGACCATATCCAAAAGTAATTTTTAGTAACTATTCCGACGTGCGACTACCGCTATTTTCGTGAATTTTTTTACTTTTCTTATGTATTTTTACGTCCTAGACACGAATCCAACATTATTTTTTGTCGCTGATGCCGTTTTTTTAAAAATATACTTAAAAAACATAACCTAAACTAACCTTTATTGACGTACGGCTAACGCTATTTTCGTGAATTTGTTTTTACTTTTCTTATGTATTTTCACGTTTTTACATATATACATTCCCTACATTTTTATGTATTTTTGTGAAAGTTACTTTATTTCATATTTTAAATGTTAGATTGTAATGACATGTAGGCCTATAGCGTGAACCGAGCGTGCAGTTGCTACAGGGCATTGTACTACGTCTAGATCTGTAATTTTATACATTACTATATACCTACATTAAAATATACCTACAAAGTATCCAGTCAGGTTAGATTTTGTAATAATTTTATTCAGAGTTACTATCTATTTTTATTAAATTATAACCAAATCTATCCTGACTTGATACTTCATAGGTATATTTTAATGTAGGTATATAGTAATGTTGTATAAAACTATAATCAAATCTATCCTGACTGATTACTTTGTATGTATATTTCAATATAGGTATATAGTAAAATTGAATATAATTATAACCAAATCTATCCTGACTGGATACTTTGTAGGTAGTCATTCGTAGGTAATTCACGAAAATAGCGGTAGTCGCACGTCGGAATAGCGGTAGTAGCACGTCTGAACTTACGTCAATAAAGGTTAAGTTTTTTAAGTATATTTTAAAAAAACTGCGTCAGCAAAAATTATTAATGTTGGATTCGTGTTTAGGACGTAAAAATACATAAGAAAAGTAAAAAAAAATTCACGAAAATAGCGGTAGTAGCACGTCGAAACGTACATCAATAAAGGTTATGTTTTTTAAGTATATTTTAAAAAAACGGTGTCAGCGACAATTATTAATGTTGGATTCGTGTTTAGGACGTAAAAATACATAAGAAAAGTAAAAAAAATTCACGAAAATAGCGGTAGTCGCACGTCGGAATAATTACCTATTTTTTATTTTTTCTTGAGGAAAATTACTTTTTTTATTTTAAAGTAGGGTAAAAAATTCTCAGAAGAGGCATAAGTTGTGAATGGATGCGGAGTGATCAAACATTTCGTGCCAACTCTACATTCACACTATCTTTGTGGCTCCAAGGAAAAACATTTTCACTCAGTTTTATGTTTTGAAATATTATTTCTTGTGGATATGGTTTTTTTTTGGTAGTTTTGAACAATTTTCCAAAATATCGTAGGTGGCCAAACTACCAAAAAATGGTGTGTGAACCTGCCGCGCAGTAACTACAACTCACTGCACTACGTCAGAGTCAGTTTATTTTAATACTAAACTTAAAATCTAAATATTTAACTTTTGGTTATAGTTTTATACGACATATACCTACATTAAAATATACCTATGAAGTATCCAGTCAGGATAGATTTGGTTATGGGAAAAATGCAGAAGCTCGACGCCATACGATATTTTGGGAAATGGTTTAACACCACCAAATAGGACGATATCCACAAGAATTTTATTTTAATTGACCTCGAAAAGTTACTTTTTTTTCAATTCAAAGTAGCGTAAAAAATTCAGCGTGGATGTAGAAGTTGTGAATAGGCGCGGAGTGATACAAATGCTTCGTGATGTTACAACTGTATTTCAATGTATAAAATTAAAACCAAATCTAATCTGACTTGACACTTTTTAGGTATATTTTAATATAGGTATACAGTATTGTATAAATTTAAAACCAAATCTATTCTAACTGGAGAAGTTGTTTCTCAAATATCTACACACGTAAGGTTGCGCGACGTACCGCGGTCGATGCGTACAACCTTTTGCGCAGCACTGTGACGTAAGTATCAGCGCTCATTCACAACTTCTACATCCGCGCTGAATTTATTACCCTACTTTAAATTGAAAAAAAGTAACTTACCTACTTCAATAAAAAAAAATTCTTTTAGATATCGTCCTATTTGATGGTTTCAAACAATTTCCCAAAATATCGTATGGTGCCGAGCTAATGCACAATAACCTTGGTTATAATTTTATTCCACATTACTATGTACCTATAATAAAATACACCTATAAGTATTCAGTCAGGATAGATTTGGTTGTAATTATCTGCTTTGGCAATAAGTCTAAATATTTACCAAAATTACAACCAAATCTATCTTGACTGGCTACTTCGTAGGTATGTTTTAATATAGGTAGATAGCAATATTGAATAAAATTATAACCAAATCCATCCTGACTGGATACTTTGCAGGTATATTTTAATAAAGGTTTATAGTAATGTTGTATAAAATTACAACCAAATCTAGACGTAGTGCAGTGCGCTGTAGCTATTGCACGCCCGGTTTACGCTATATGCCTACATACCATTACATTTTAACATTTAAAATGTGTAAAAATTAACTTTCCGTATTTTCCGCGAAAAAAAGTTGATATTTATGTTCTACACATTAAAGCGAGTTATTTAAAAACAAAACAAAAAAAATTTTAAAACCAACATCATTAGGACTATGTTTTTACCAAGTTAGGTTATATATATATATATATATTTTTTTTAAATGTGTTTGCAGTAAAAAAAACTTCAGATTCCTGTTCAGCAAGGTCAAATTGAACATGAAAAAAAATAGATTCCGATCGGAGCGGTAGGCGCTGATCTTAATAATTACCGAAATATAGGTAGATGGTAATGTTGAATATAATTATAACCAGATCTATCCTGACTGAATACGTCATAGGTATATTTTAATGTAGGTATATAGTAATATTGTATAAAATTATAACCAAAAGTTGAATATTTAGATTTTAACTTGAGTAATAAAATAAATTCACTTTGACGCAGTGCGCTGCAGCTACTGCTTGACTGATACATGGTATTACAGACTAATATTAAAAATGTGCAAAAAAATTAACTGTTTGTATTTTCCGCAGAAAAAAGTTAATATTTGTGTTCTACACATTGAAACAAGTAATTTAATTATTTTTTTAACAGTGTTAATAAGACTTGTTTACGTTATACATGCCATTACAGATTAACATTTAAAATTTGAAAAAATCAACTTTCCCTATTTCCAGCAGAAAAAAGTTTACATTCATGTTCTACTTATTGAAACTAGTAATTAAAAAAAAAAACATTCATTAAGACTATATTTTTAGCATAAAAATATTTTATAGCATATAAAACAGAAGCTGCTTTTAAAAAAAAGTAATAATATTTGTACATGTTTGGAGTAGGGTCGTTTAAGCTGAAATTCTGCAAAATGATTTCTTCGATGCTAGATCTGTGCTAAATTTATACCTTTTCACTCCTTTCAAGCATGCTGTACAATGTTCGCTCCTGCGCTCGAGTCAAAAGTTATAATGATAAATTATATTATAGTAGAAGTCAGTACTTAGGTTTTACAATTTGAAAGTACTGTAATACAAATTAAAGTATACTAGTTAATTCCATCTTCACCTGAGATACTAGTTTTTAATTAAAAACACTTGTGAAATTGTTACACTTGTCTGTAGCAGCACTTCCTTTATAAAATCTGAGGGTGGCTATTTCGGGAGATGTGTCTGAATTGCAATAAGCGATATTAAATAGACAAAATTGTGTACAGTAAAGAAATCAATTTACTTTTCATAAGATTATAAAGTTTAATTGAAAATGTTTTTAATAGTAGTTAAAAGTACAGGAATATATCGTATTTGAATGCTTAATTTTCATGCTGCTATTGTTCATTAAGTTGAATCGTTATTGGGCCAAAGTTAAATAAGAAAGGCGTGTAAATGTTCAATGCAACTTTTTCTGGTTTGTGTGGTGTGACTGTGGAATAGTGTAATTGTTTGTTTTGTCCTTTTGCAACTTTATCAAAAAATAGATGTGTGGGTGTTTTATAAATTCTATAAAATTTGCATATGTGTTGTTGATGGCAGTTTAGTAAAGGTGAATTTTATTCAAAATTTGTAATTTTTGGGCATCACCAGCACGTTTAATTACTTTTCGAGGTATTTCGATAGTTTCTATTTCAAGTATAGGCAAAACATTGAAATTTAATTTTTGGGGGTCGCTTAGAACGGCCTTTTTTCTAAATTTTGAATTTTTTGAGGAAAGTGGAAGTTTAACTTTAATGCTAAGATCTATTATATGGCTAAAGGAAAGAAATACCTAATTTTTCTGTCAGTTCAATTAAATGCAAATAGGAAATAGTTATTACAGTTTTTAGTAAGGATTTTAAGTTCAATGAATTTTGTATTTTCCAGATTGCAGCCATTGCCACGAATTGGAAACATTGCTATGCAAGTTTAATGCATAGGCAAGGGCTACAGACAAACACAGCCCACTCAGTCCAACACTTAAAAGAAAATAAGAAATGGTAAGTTATATTTTCTGAACAAAAATGGTTCTTTTTTACAGTTTATTGATTATTGCCGATTTTTTATGTATTTTATTAAACTTAAATAATGAATTTTTATCCTTTGAGTATAAGTTCAACATATATATCATTATAGTTTTTGTTTTCAATAAATTTCTTACATGAATGTCTTGAATGATTAAATAACTGCATATTAACTCACAAAACAATATACTTTATTGTCATACACATTTCAATGACTTGTACCATTCTTGTCACTGATACTAATCAAAATTTACAATTGCAACTTAGAGCCAATAATAAAATTGACATAGTGTTCATGCAAGAGGTTAGGTGCCTAGGGGCGTGTATAGGACTATGTTTTGTAGTTTAAATATTGTATTTCCATGTAGAAAATTTATTATTGTGGTTTTCATAAATTAAATTGTGGGTTTTATTGTCCATGACAATTAGCAAATGTTAAAGTTTAATGAATGTTAAAACTTGTATACAATTGGTATTTTACATTAAAACATTTATCAATACATGGCATAATTTTACTTTTTTTGCATAATAAAATTCTATATACATGAAAGCAGAAACTATAAAAATTATTTTGTAAATAAAACCCGTTTTTTTCAGTTTCAGAATCTTTAAAGGTTCATGAAACACGCTGATAAGATGTAAAGACTACAAAGAGACTGTTAACACTCTTAGCTTTGTAGAGTGTGAAAACACTTCCTAGGGATATGCTGTAAAAGCTGTTTGTTGTAAGTAGACAAATACATTAATATTTTATTAGTTAATGTTAAATTACTTATTACTGGATTTGGTACTTCTAAATTAGTTTTAGGAAAGCTTAGAATTTTTGCATCAAGTTGTCAAAAACATTTTTCATTAAATTATCGAGATAACCTTGTTGATATGTTATAAAATTATATTATATTTTATTATCGGTAATTGTGAGAATTTCGGACCACTTGAGATTAAAATATAAAATTATTCAAAAACACGTCCTAAGTCGATATGTACAAGAATTTTTTTCCAATTTACTCAGAAAATTATTTTTTATCAATTTAGAGTTGGGTAAGAAATTCAGTGCGGATTAGTAAGTTTTGTGCAACGTCCGAGGAGTGTTATAGTGATGTCTCGCTATCTCTATTCATAACTTATGTATGTGAATATTTAAGAAACAACGTTTTGGCTGAATTTTTATGGTTTTTTGCATAGGAATTTAAATATAATTATAAAGTCTCCAGTTAGGATAGATTTGGTTGTAATTTTATACATTATTATATACTTATATTCAATATTTCAATATAGATACATAAAATAAACATTCCTTGAAAATAACAAAAATATTAGTTGTTGGGTAAATCCTTTCCTATATCCTCATTTTTCCTGAAATACAACATTGTGAGTGAGGAACAATTATTTCTATTATAATTCATTTTTTATCTACATTTTTACTACGATTGGAGCACTGTCCCTACTCATCTTGCGGCCGAACGTAGTACTACAACAGTTACAGTTGTGACAGGCAACCGTCTACAAGTAAGTGAACTTTCCCACTAACTCTTTTAGATTTCATAGCTAACCTTGCCTTAGCATCCTACATTCTATTTTGGGGTATATTAGCATCAAATACTATCATTTCGTTAATATAATTATAGCAACAGTTTGTCAGTAACTTTTACTTAATTATTGCACAAACATTTTGGTCTCCCCGGCCGGATAAACCTGTCCGTGAGTGTTTTTAAAGGTGTTCAAGTTTTGAAATGTGTTTATAATCTGTTGAAATACTGCTTCAAAATATATTCGAATATTTAAAATTTATATGTTTTTTTTTTTTTGTTTTCTTAAGTTATATAACGCTACATTAAGTTATAAAACTGTACATTATAAAGCTTAATACAGTCCACTGTAGGTTAGTTAATAATCTAATCTTTGCAATGTTTGTTTAGGCGAAAGCCGCATTCTATTATAGCAAAGCTTAGGCCTATTCGCTTTAAATGTTCAAGTCTACTTAGTGAATTATTTAAAGAAAACTTTAATATGAAAACTTCTATGCTGTAAATTGTATATAATTATGAATAAACTAGAAAATCATTTAAAATTACTAATAGCTAGGAGAGAAAAGCTATATCGCCGTATCCAAATTCTGTATGATCTTTCTAAAGAAATCTGAGATCTAAATAAGTTAAAACAATTTAAAGCTAGGTATAATAACATAGGCGACTCATATACACAATTTGAAGCCATTCAAGAGGAAATAATAGCAACGTCATTACAAATTCATCCCGAAAAACAATACGAAACTGTTCAAACATCCGAAGCCTTTGACGAGTTGTATTTTAAAATACAAGTAGTCTATAATAGAATTAAGTCTGTGGAACAATCCTCTGTTGATAGTAGGAGTAAGGATAAAACTTCTAGTAGGCCTCGTTTACCAGATATTGCCTTGCCAAAGTTTGACGGATCTTACAATGAATGGACACCATTTTACGATAATTTTCGCGTTCTCATACATGAAAATACGTCACTCAGTGACATTGAAAAGTTTCACTATTTACTCTCTGCACTTTCTGGTTCTGCGTTGAGCATTGCTCGCAGCCTTCCTATATCAGAGAAGAATTATTGCATTGTTTGGAAATCCTTAGTAGAAAAATATCAAAACAAGCGTGTGCTAGGAATATCCTTATTAAACACACTCTTTAGTTGTACTCCACAGCATAATGAGTCAGCTTTGACTTTAAATTATTTTTTAAGAAAGTTTTATGAACCGGTTATTGCACTTAAGGCACTGGGTATTCCGGACCTTGCTGATTTTTTGTTCATGTATATTGCTTTGAGAAATTTACCAGTTGCTACATGCAAGCAGTTTGAATTACAGAACATTGGTTCTGAAATACCTAAGTTTGATGATTTAGTGAAATTCTTACAAAACCATGCACATATATTAGAAATATCTCAAGATAACGATATACACCCAGCTCATAAGCAAGTTAATAGAAACCCTGCTCTGAAAACTGTTACATCTTCAAAGCGAGGGTCCGCTGTTAAAAATCTTATTCCATTTTCAAATAGTCTTGGTCACTTCCTCTACTGATGCATCTAAACTTTGTCCATGCTGTAAACTACTTCATACTATATTCAAATGTCCTGAATTCCAACGTATGAGCCCTGATCAACGTAAAGATTTAGTTAAAGCCAATAAACTATGTTTTAATTGTCTGAAAGGTACACATAGCGTGTCTCGTTGTCTGTCCAAGACAAATTGTTTAACTTGCGGCCAACGACACCACACATAACTTCATTTAGAACATATCATCCTATTGTGAACGATTCATGCAGCACTTTGGTTCATGTTGCATCACCTCAATCCAATCCTTCTCTTCAGCCGATAAAGGATTCAATTACTAACCCTACCTCTACTAGCTCAGTTCAAGATTCACAGCAGCATTATTCTACTGTAATACTAGGGTCTGCAGTTATTCATGTCAAGGACTCAAACGGCCTGTTTCAACCTGTTAGAGCAATTATTGACTCATGTGCCCAAACTTTCTTTATGACATCTGCCTGTGCAAAGCGTTTAGGGTTGGTAGGAAGAAAATGTTCATTCCCTATGGCTGGCTTAGCCCAGAATGAGGTCAAGGGTACTAAAGGAGTTGTCACGTGTATACTAAAGCCTCGAGACTCCATAACTCCTCAACTAAATACTGAGGCTGTGATACTTTCAAAAATCACTGCTCATATGCCTAGCGTTCATATTCCCACTCACATCGTCTCCAAGTTCAAACATCTATATTTGACTGATCCCAGTTTTCACATACCCTCTCAGATTGATTTTCTGATAGCTGCGGATTTATTTCCTGAGGTCTATGATGGGCAACAGCTCAGTACTACGGATGGCTGCCCCTCCGCTCTTCATAGCATCTTTGGTTGGGTTATTACAGGAAAGTTGAAGGATAAGCAACCTCAGCTTGCACTCACTTCATCATGCTTGCTTATTTCGAAGTCCAAGTAGTATTGACAGAAGTTTAAGACGTTTCTGGGAGACAGAGGAAGTTCCTCATATGATACCTCCCAACCCAGATGATGTCCAATGTGAAGAGAGTTTTAAGGAATTACACTATCGTGATATGGAAGGTCGTTATGTTGTTCCTCTTCCAATAAGAGAAAGTGATAACGTCTTAGGTCAGTCACGTGACCAAGCAACCAATAGGTTCAAGTACCTGGAGAAAAGGTTAGGGCGTGATGCCAATCTGTATGGAGAGTATAAGTCCTTTATGAGGGAATATGTTAACCTTGCACACATGCGTCTCGTATCAAATAATTCGCCTCAAGAACAACCCTATTTCATACCTCATCACTGCGTTATCAAAGATTCTAGTTCATCCACTAAGGTTCGTATAGTGTTCGATGCATCTATGAAGACTACAAATAATAGGTCACTAAATGATATACTGTTGACAGGACCTAAGCTACAAAATGATATTGCTGATGTTTTGGTAAAATTTCGATTACATCCAGTAGTTTTAATTGCGGATATTTGTAAGATGTACAGGCAAATATTAGTCCGTTCACAAGATCGAAAGTATCAGCATATTCTCTGGCGGGAAAGCCCCAACGAGTCGATCCAGGAATTTGAACTCATGACACTTAGGTATGGTGTTTCGTCTGCTCCTTATTTTGCTTTGCGAACATTGAAACATTGCTATAGACGAAGGAGATAAGTTCCCTCTTGCAGCCAAGGTTCTTCAAGAGGACATTTATATTGATGATATTCTGACAGGCGCAGCGAATGTTCAAGAAGCATTGGATTTACAAAATCAACTTATAAATCTTCTTGCTTTGGGAGGATTCAGTCTTCATAAATGGAGCAGCAATTAAGCTAGCTTACTTGAGGCTATACCTGACGAACACAAGGATGTTCCTATTTCGTTGAATTCAGATGGAAGTCATATCAAGATTTTAGGTCTTCAATGGATTGCTAAATCAGACATGTTCTCTTACATATAACTCCCATCAACCTAATATATACAAAACGTGCCATTTTATCCCATATCTCACGCATATATGATCCTCTCGGTTGGCTATCCCCTGTGATTATATTGGCCAAAACCATGGTTCAAAGACTTTGGATACTTGGGGTTAGTTGGGATGATGAAGTTCCCCCAAACATTCAAAAGGAATGGGCAACCTTTGCTTCGGAACTACACCTTCTATCTAATATAAAATTAAGGCGGTTTACAGTGTCTCCGGGGTCAGGCCCATGCTACTTGTAGGTTTTTCTGATGCTTCTGAAAAAGAATACAGTGCTGTAATTTATTTGATTGACTGTATATAACCAACCCAGCTACTTCTCATCTTATTATTGGGAAGTCAAAAGTGGCACCTCTTCAAACACTTTCTATTCCTCGGTTGGAACTTTGTGGAGCATTATTACTTTCAAGAATGTTTGATTATCTTAAAAAATGTTTAAGTGAAGTTTTGCAAATAGAAGGTATATTTGCATTTACTCATTCAATGGTGGTGATTAATTGGCTAAAAACGCCTCCTTATTTGCTCAAAACCTTTGTTGCTAACCGTGTGACAGAAATAATGGAGATATTAGATCCTAATAGCTGGCATTATGTGTCAACAAATCTAAACCCAGCGGATTGTAGTTCTCGGGGTCTGTTCCCTAGTCAACTCATAGCCCATTCGCTTTGGTGGTTCGGTCCATTGTTCATGACATCACCCATAAAGGAATGGCCGCTGCGGTACGCACCTTGCACAAGTACGAATGCATTACCAGATATTTAGTTGAATATTGATACTATTTGTGTTACTGAAACCAAAACATCAAGTTTTAATTTAATTGATAAATTGTCTTCGTTTACCAGGTTAATAAGAGTAACTGCCTGGTGCAAACGATTTATAACAAACTGTCATACACAATCTAAAGTTAAAGGTTCATTATCTCATACTGAGTTAGGTTCATCTCTACATTTCTGGATTCAATACAAACAGAAAAGGTACTTTGAAGAAGATCTAATTTCACTGAAAGGTGGAGGCAAGACATCAAATGCCCTTAGGAAACTGAACCCTTTTTTGGACAATCGTGGGCTTCTTAGGGTAGGGGTTAGGCTTCAGAATGCTGCTTTGCCACAAGACTTAGACATCCCGACTTTAGACGTTGACTACACTTTTAATCGAGCATTATCATAAATCTTATTTACATGTTGGACCACGCATACTACAATCATTTATTCAACAGAAGTATTGGATTCTGAGTATTCGCAGTGCTATTAGGTCCACACTCTCCAAATGTCTCACCTGTAATAAAATGAAGCCAACGTTCATACAACCTCGTATGGGAGATCTTCCACCCTCACGAACAAGTCAAGGACGACCGTTCATATCTACTGGAGTGGATTTCGGCGGTCCTATTTTAATTAAGGAATCTAGACGACGAAATGCTAAGATATTTAAGGCATATATATGTTTGTTTGTGTGTCTATCTACAAAAGCCCTCCATATCGAAGTGGTTTCGGATCTTTCAACAGTTGCATTTTTGGCTGCACTCGATAGATTTGTCAGTAGAAGAGGACTTTGCCACTATATGTTTTCCGACAATGGAACGAACTTTGTGGGAGCTAACAAGTACCTGACAGGCATATTCAAGTACTTCGAAGAGTGTGAAAATAACATTGCAGCTCTAAAGGAATCTCTTGGAATTTCAACCCACCTGACGGTCCTCACTTTGGAGGTCTGTGGGAGGCCGGAATACGTTCCACAAAATACCATCTCAAGAGAGTGCTAAATGGACAAGCTCTCACCTTTGAAGAATTACCAACACTATGTGCAAAAATTGAGGCAATTTTAAATTCCAGGCCATTATCTCCGTTATCCACAGACGCTAATGAATTTGATGTTTTAACACTCGCACACTTTCTCATCAGCTCTGCTCTGACCGCAGTACCTGAACATAACCTTCAGGAATTACCCATGAATCGTCTAAGTCGCTGGCAACTAATTTCAAAGGCCGTCCAACATTTCTGGACACGTTACAGGATTGAGTATTTGCACACGCTCCAACAGCGTAGTAAATGGACAACGGAATCACCAAACGTGTCTAAAGGTGACTTGGTACTCCTTCAAGATACCCACTCTCCACCATTACGTTGGCAGTTGGGAAGAATTGAAGATACATTCCAAGGAAAGGATGGTGTTGTGCTGGTCGTATCAGTACGAACCACGCGAGGGACTTTCCGACGCCCAGTCGTCAAGATAAGTCCTCTCCATTACCATGACTAAAGAACAATTTTAATATCATAAGTTGTTTTAGTTCAAGAAGTGTTATTTTTTGTTGTTTAATGTGTGTTTTATTTCTATTTAATTGAGAAAACTTTATTCTGTTTTCGGTGGGGGGAAATGTTGGGTAAATCCTTTCCTATTTCCTTTTTTTTTCTCAAATACAACATTGTGAGTGAGAAACAATTATTTCTATTATAATTCATTTTTTATCTACATTTTTACTACGATTGGAGCACTGTCCCTACTCATCTTGCGGCCGAACGTAGTACTACAACAGTTACAGTTGTGACAGGCAACCGTCTAAAAGTAAGTGAACTTTCCCACTAACTCTTTTAGATTTCATAGCTAACCTTGCCTTAGCATCCTACATTCTATTTTGGGGTATATTAGCGTCAAATACTATGATTTCGTTAATATAATTATAGCAACAGTTTGTCAGTAACTTTTACTTAATTATTGCACAAACAATAGTAAATAATTTAGCTTTAGGACATGTTTTTGATTAATTTTATATGCATTTTATTGTGGGTGGGCAATCTGAGTATTTACCAAAGTTTAGATCCTTAAAACATCAACTGTAGTTGTTATTACATGGACGATGTACAACTTACTACTCCTCACTGAATTTTGTACCCAACTTTAAATTGATAAAATTAACTTTCCGTGTTGAATAAAAAAAAATCTTGTGCATATCGTCATAGGACGTGTTATTGAACAGTTTTCTATTTTGATCTCATGTGGTCCCAAATACAATTATTTTATTGTCTAACATTAGTTATGTTTTCAATACTGTGAATGCTTTATACTATTAGTTTATGTAACTTGGTGAATTTAAAAAAAACCAGCAAAAGCATGTTGTGAACAAAAATTTACACTTGTTAATTGATCAAAAAAGCTGCTTCATTGTTAATTTTTTTCAGGACCAATTTATTCTGTTGAGATAAATTTAGAAGTCAACTAAGAAAACAACCTTAAACATGTTTCAATAACCTTCAGAGAAAGTGGGATCAAGGTCATCCTTGTCACTCAAAAGTGACAACTAATAAATATTCTACCCTTTCATTAATGTTACGTAGATTGATTTTGTCATACTTGATGGCTAGTTCATTTGTAAATTCAGTTAGATTTACAAGTGCTATATTGTCAATATAGAGAATGCTGTATTTTAGAAATACAATAACTACTTTAGCTTGTAACTTTGCAAGAGCATATTTCAGGACTGTTTACCAAATTGCAATTAACACTGTCATTTACAGAGCGTATTCCTGAATAACTATTTGTGAAATTACTAAAACCAAAGTTACCCAAAAGATAAAGTAAAGTATACAGCTTTCAAGGTACATGAAAAAGTGACTGATTTGCAAATCAAGCATATATTATTTCATAAATTAGGTTTTCGATAATTTGTTATTTTCACTTTAATGGTTGTTTTGGAGGAATGAATATTCTAAAATCTTGACACAGTATCGTAGTTATACCCTCTTTTATAGCAGGCAGTTATATACTTGTGTGGTATATAAGTTTATTTATTAAAAGTTGAACTAAAAAACTTTCTAAAAGAGTTTGTTTTATTTATCACTGCCAAGTAGGATGGTATGCTGTCCCTCCCAAATGGTGATTTTTAGAGATCCGCTTTCTAAATGGATTCAGCAATAACCCTCTCCATGAATACGTAAAAATTTATTGAATTTAAATATGATCGGCATAAAAAGATTTACCTGGAGGCTAGGACTGTGTGTAACGAGTGAAACAACTTCTCATAGATATTACTTTAAATCATTTATACCTTAACTGGCATATGTGTATTGAAAAATTAACCTTTTTTGACAGGAAATGTGGTTTTTCATAAGTAACTCGTTATAACAAAGATACAACGTAAAAAAGGCTTATTACTGGACAACAACAGAGTATTGTGATTACAGTTTGGTTCATTAAATGTAGCAATAAACTAGAATAATGATGTAGGGAATAGATTGCGGTTCACGGAACCTTACGACTACGAATTAAGCCAATGGTACTCAGATAACTTATTTGTGGACACAGGCTTTGCTTATATCTAGAAGTATAATTACAAAGACATTCTATATATTTAGCAATTATGTGCTATCACTAGTTGTAAGCTGTCAATGCAGTATATCCTGCTTTTCGAAATATTATCCCTCATTGTAGTATTACTTTCACAATATACTGGGATTCAGTTGTCCAGTGTCATCTAATTCATTACTAATTAATGATCTGACTATACTATTTACCCTTTAAGAGGGAAGGTGCTTGTGGAGTTTCATTCCGCAAAAAACTATTTAGAATTAAATCTGTTTTCATTTATATATATATATATAAATATATATATTTGGATGTCATGTAATTACTACAGGACAAAATAAAACTTTACTTCACAGATAACTTACACAGTCGGTGTAGTTAACGACGTAACTATATCATAAAAATTAACAGAAAATTCTGTATTGAAATTAATTTTCTGTTATGTATGGGGGGGGGGGTCAATTTATGAAAACTTCCTGGATGATTATCAAGGCTATTCTTCTTTTAAAATGTCTTCTTTCTCTCACACACACATATGTATATACAGTAAAGCCTCGAAAATTCGAGTCCTGGTTTAATTAGCTTCCGTTGAATTTGAGCCTTTTTCTATTAGAAAGGAAATGAGTTGGGTCCAAGAAATGTTTATATCAATATGGTATTTTTCTTCCTCCCCATTCTGGTGCATCATTCAGTTCACTAGTGTTCTACAGATCACTTCATCAGTTGTGTTTGATTGTCCTTATCAGTTATGTGAAGATGTTTGGCAGAAGGTCAATGTTTCACAAATATCTTTGTTTATTTTTGCAGAAAGTTTTGACAGTCGACAAAATTCCTTTAGAAAGCACAAATGTCTAGTTTTGTGTGTAACATATCAGAAAATAAATTCTCTTTGAAGCAAAAAAATCAATGAAACAATGATGACACTCATGATTAGCTGAACTGGTCTTTTTGTCGCTATTAATAAATCTGGATCTGACTGCCACCACATCAATCTGTATATGAGGGGTTTTACTGTATTAGGGTTCATTAGAAGTCATTTTTTTCCTAATGCACAGGAATTTATTTCTGTGTAATGCGAGGGGGTCTGTGTCCCGTTCATCTCGAACTATTGATACTACTGTGTCTATATGTATATATACATTTTTTTTCATTTAATAAATATTTTAATTCCTGTTTTTAGGTAACTTTCCTAATCATCAAGCCTACTGCTGTCTATAAAACCACCAGCATCAGAAACTTGCACCATCAATGACCAACCACATCAACATCTATATCATCACCATCAACACCTACATCAGGACCATCAACATCTACGCCGGCTCCATCAACACCTAATCACCACCATCAAATTGCACACTGCGTCTTTGTCACATTAATCAGGTAATTTTTTCTGTTTCTATTTTTTAAAATTTATATATATATATTTATAATTTTATACATATATTTATATATTAGTTTAATTTTCGATATGATTAATAAAGTGTAGAATATTATAAACAGGCTGAATGTGTATTGCCTCTACTTTTCCTAGAGTCGTCATTATGTTCTTAGGAAGCAAACTTTGAAAAGTATCTATTAATGATTTTAATTATTAATATTCTGGTTCTGTTGATGTCGTTGAATATATTTTAAATCATGTTACAAATGTTGGCCATTGAGAAAAAGAAATTCATTTCAGTTGTTCATTAAATGTTGCATTTCATACTTATTATTTTATAGATCTAATTCAAATATATTTCTCAAAGTATATAAGTTGTTCAATAGAGTTGAAAGAAATAGCGGTTACTGGTTTAGCTCTATCCAGAAACCCTAATAAAAAGTATTATAATATATTGTTCTGTATTAAACAATTTTGTTTCCATTTTTGAATTTTTATAGTCAGATCACTAAACTGTTCCTTACCCTTTTTGCAAATCCTGAATATTTTTGTTGCTGTATTATTATGAACTTCTCTTAGTTATGATTTCTGTTTTCCAACACCCTTGCCATATACCATTGGTTCATTTCTTTTATCTTAATGCTGCACTGAACTAAATTAGAGTTATAATTTTTGGTTCCTCGTCACATTGAATCCAGATCTTCCAGTAATCAGACACCAAAATTCCATCTCATTTTTTTCTTTTATATTAATGTTGCACTGAATTAACTTACAGTTATTATTTTTTGTTCCTCGTCACCTTGAATCCACATCATCCAGTAATCAGTTACCAATATCCCATCTTGTATCTAGTTTGAACTTTGTGTTCACCTGAAGTAAATTTGTTTTTCAGGTTGTCAGCATTGCTTTACAGGTACTTCGCCGTTATAATTTTTCAACATTGTAGAAAACTTTGAGTGGTGGCAGTGTAAAATAAAGTTTTATTGGTTTATAGAAATAAAACTTTAGTTTCAGATATAAGGAAAGACATTTATATCAAATGATTTGCCTTTCCATCCTTGTGGAATCCCTTTCTATCTTGTTTTCATTTTTATCATCTGATTGTGTATATCAGAAGTTATTTATTCTTAGTTTTTTTATATTCAACTTTTAATGGTGTTATTGTCCATGTCTCAATTATTTCTAAATATTAAATTTTTCTCATGTTCAGTTGATAAAGCTGTAAAATTATACAACTAAAAGTAATTTGTCGTTGGAAATATTTTGACAAATTATTTCAAATAGTGGTATTTAAAATAGCTCAGATTTGTTGTGAGCTTTGAAACATTTTTAAGGCAAAATTAATTCTTCTGCAAAGTTATTTTTTTATTTTAGTGTAATGTAAATCGAATACTGATTGTGTAGTTTTATTTGTTTTTTTACAATAAAGATAATGGTATTTTTATGCTAAAACGAGCATAATTGTAGGCCATAGCTATTTTAGTTACAATTTGTGCACTTGTCTGAACTGGTGGTTATTTATGTTTTTGTGGTTTATCAATTAAATTACAAGGGACATTTTGCATTCATAGGCCTATATAAAGTTCAAATAACAGAGTACAGCAAAGAGAAATCCAGCGATTACATATGTCTGCCTAGATAAAAAAAACTGGGCTCACATAGTAAAATTTCTCAATTACTTTTACCTTAATGTAATAAATATGAATTTAACTGTTTTTGATTTTATAATACACTGTGTTATAAAAAAATTACAAAAGTATAATTTTGTGCAGTTTTTTTTGTTGTAAATCCTGAGAGTTTTCTAATAATTACACTTTTGGTATTAACTTGGCAAAAAAACAAAAATCACTACTAACTGATATTTTCAGCTGACATTTTTTGCACTAGGTCAGCTTGAGATGGGGATCCAATGGGTAGGCCTTTGTTTTGTG
This sequence comes from Prosapia bicincta, assembly GCA_036971475.1. NCBI lineage: Eukaryota > Metazoa > Arthropoda > Insecta > Hemiptera > Cercopidae > Prosapia > Prosapia bicincta. The sequence continues at coordinate 8,057,944 of JBAIZL010000394.1, forward strand.
TGTAGTATTTGTTGTATGTGAATTAATTCTGAAAAGTGATTGTTTCTGTTAGTGGTATTATTTCTTTGGTTATGTTGTTTTCTATTAACATTTGTTTGAGTATGTTTATTGTTTCTTTAATTGGTATGTTTGTGTATAGGTTGGTGATGTCGAATGTTGCTAGTGTAGAGTTATGTGCTTTGTGTTTTTTATTTTTTTTGTAAGATCTATGTTGTTTTTTAGGCTAGTGTGGTTATGAAATGTGATTTGTTTCTTATTATTTTGTCGAGGTATTTTGCAATTTTGTGTGAAGATGCTGATGTGTTATTTATTAATGGTATACAAATAAGATGTACCAATATGCCCACTACACATGGGATTCCCCATCTCGAGCAATAATCATACAAATCTAGAACAAAAATATATTATAAACATCAACAAATACACTGGCAATAATAATATATAGTACAGATACTTAGATGACATCCTAATCCTATAAAAGCAACATAAGACAGATAAACACCTTCCACATTTACATAAACAAATTACACAATAACAAACCTCACACTAGAAACAGAACAAAATCAACTTCTTATCAGAAAATATCAGAAGGTAGTGTTTTTTTTGCCAAGTTGATACCTAAAGTATAAGTATACATTTTTTTTAACTACAAAAAATCTCAATTTATAATTGCCTTTTCCTTCCTACTCGGGTTTTCACTAATACATCTCTTATAGCCCTAAAAGACAATAGTTGTGTGTCATGTCTCTGCCCTTGTGCTGCCATGGTCGTCCCTTACATCTCTACTCACGTGCTTGGGGGTTTAATTCTAAGGCTTTCCAAAATTTTATAGCTGATAATAGTGAAACTGGGTGATTATATTAAAACTATGTAGAATATTAAAATGAATATTTTTAGTTCGTCTGTACAAAAGTAAATAATAAAAAGTCTAGGTTACAATTTATATCTAGAAATACATTCAGGCAGACAATGTAATCAGTATTGATTTTAATCCTTTAAGAAAGTTTTTTCTCACTGAAGAGTACTTTGAAGTGAGGTTTTTCAATTCCTATTAGTTCACACTCTCCTTATACATATCTTGTTCAAATCTTCAATCATTAATAAAATACCTTTTATTCATCCTCTGAAATTCAAATACATTTTTGTAAACCTGGTAGTGGATGGCATTTGTTGTTAGTAAAGTTTTTTTTTAATAATAATTTAATTAATTTTGCTTTCTATTTTACCATTTAAAATTGTGATTCAGTCATTTATATTATTTGTATTTAATAAAATGAAATTTTTCTTTGATTAACTGAGTAGAAATTGAGTTTAAAATTTGTTATTTCCTTAAGAATACTTTTGTTTGCTACAATCCATTATGTAGGTCCAATGTATGTTACTCACTGAAATGTAGATCTATAGCTTGTACATTCAGCATTTGGTTAGAGTTCCAACTTGTATCCCCAAATACCTTTGAAGTTTAGCACACCATCATTAAGCAGTGTCACCACATAGGTACCTGCACAAGGCACAGTGTGTAAACACAAACTCTTACTAAATTTATTCATTTGTTTAAGCTTAGTGTTTTATTCTCTTTGAAGTCTTATAATAATAATACAATAAATCTGATTTCTATGTAGCAATAAATTGTCAGAGCTGTGAAAAATGTAATAATTTTTGTACAAATAAAAATCAAATAATTATAGTTGAATATTTGTGTTGGCATCTTAGCTATTTACTTCACATTCTATTCTCAAAACTAAAACAGTTATAAATTATATAGGCTATATATATATTAACCAATACACACTTCATAAACAAGGATATGCATGACAAAAATAGCTCTGTCTGTCATAATTTTGTTATTCTTGATATCAGGAGCCTCTTTACTAGCAAACAGTTAAACCAAGACCCTTCGTTTCAACTGTTGACTAGTAAGAGTTCTTGATTGTGTCAATAATATTCTCCAGTAATCCATTAAAAGCTTTGAGCCATTATTCTTATAAATATTCTCCATTATGAAATGTATCTTTAATAAATGATTGTATTATGAGAAAAATGTTTATATGAAACTCATATAAATAGACAGTATTAGTTAAAAAAACCATAACAAAATAAAATTACAAAATATATATATATATATATATATATATATATATATATATATATATATATATATATATATTTATTTATATATATATATATATATATATATATATATATATATATATATATATATATATATGTATATATATATATGTATATATATATATATATATATATATATATATATATATATATATATATATATATATATATATATATATATATATATATATAAAGTTATTATTGCTAATTGTAAACAATTGTTTCACCACTAAGTGCAATTAATTTTTACCTTGTGTGATGAGGCACTTTCAGACACTTGACCATTGTAAAATCACTGAATTTTTTTTCTATTAACAATAATAACTTTATAAAGTCAATGCAATAGAAAAATAAAAGACGTTATATATATATACAGTAATACCTCGACTTACACTTCCCCGTCTTACAAGATTCTCAAGTTACACGGTTTTAAATCATGCTGTCAGAGTTACGCAGAAACTGGCCTGTTCTGGATGAAAATGCTTAAGACGTTTACAGTGCATGAAGAGAAAATGATTCCAGGTTTTAAGACTACCAAGACAGATTGACAGTAAAGGTTGGTGGTAAATAGAGCTGGTGACTGTAAGTTTCAATCTCTCATAGTTTATCGCTCAGAAAATCCAAAGGCATTAAACAATATTTGTAAAGCTAGCTTGCCTGTCATTTGGAAATCGAAGGTTTAGGTGACAGCTTCCCTTTTTGAGGACTGGTTTGGTCATCTGTTATACCTCAAGTCGGATGTTATTGTCGGTCTAAACAAAATCCTTTTAAAGTAATTTCTATTAATTGACAATGCATTTGGCCATCCTCCTACTTTACCTAATTTCGACACACGCGTGAAAGTGATACTTTTGCCACCAAACACAACTGGTTTGCTTGACAGAATGAGCTCTCTGTTGAAGATTGTTTGAAACAATTCAACGGTTTAGATGCTTTGAGAATCATTGGGCAATCTTCGAACGAAATTTCACAAAAAACTTTGAAAGGTGTGTCTGTTTTTTTTGCGACCCAAACTTAAGCAGAAACAGTATATATATAATTAGGTTGATCGAAATACTTCAATAGTGTGGTAAGGTTTTATATGTGTCTATTTATTTATTTATTTCCAAGAGATTGCAGTTTTGGACTATTGCCATTAGGTAAGTCTGTCAGTCTCCTATCTAGTCCAAAAATCTCCCTCTCTCTCTCTCTCTCTCTCTCTCTCTCTCTCTCTCTCTCTCTCTCTCTCTCTATATATATATATATATATATATATATATATATATATATATATATATATATATACATACATAAGTAGGGTGCAAAAACAGAATTATTTTTTAAAAGCCACGTTCAATTTTTTGCATAACTATCTCCTTTGTAGTATTCTCCATTACACTTGATACATTTTTCTCATCAGTGTTTCCACTGTTCGAAACATTTTTTGTACTCTTGTTCAGAAATCGCTGATATCTGTATCCTCGTTTTCCTTGAAATCAACATTAGTGAATCTGACTTCTCTCATACACCTTTTTATTCATAGAAATAAAATTAAAGGATATAAAACCAGGTCAGGTAACTGAAATACATGTGATAACAGAACCATGCCATTTTTTTGCCAAAATGGCTGTATGTAGGTGTTTTGTCATAGTCGAAAATCTAGACGCTTGTCTATCACAAATCGGGGGTTTTTTAACAACATTGTGTAAATTCTTAAAACTTGCAAATGAAAACTCGACCAACGCTCTGGTCCAACAAACTGAATGAACATCAAAAAGTCTCGATATTTGATTTGACAATATCTTTTTGGACAAGGTGACTATGACATCTTATCACCATGTCTCATCTTTAGTAATAACCTTCGACAGGAAATCTGAATCAGTCAGAAGCTGTTCTTTCAAGGCAAGGCATGTTTTAACTTTCTATTTTTTTTTTATTGCGTCAGAACTCAAGGTACAGAGTTGGCAGTTACTCTTTTTGTTCCCAGATCTTTAGTTAAAATTTGCTAAACCAAGCTTTAAGATAACCCACTTATCTCCGAAATTTGGTGTGTCGATGCCCTGAGAGCAAATGTTTAAAAATTATCTGAACATTCTCCTCTGTTTGGGTTATGAGGTTAGTCATTAATTGAGTTGTTAGCATTAAGAAATCAAACAAACCACTATTATACTTGGAGTTTTATTTCAGCATCACCTCTATAGGCTGTTGTCAACATTTAAACAGTTTCAGCAGAATTTTCACCTAACAGACAGCAAGATATCCCAGCCATATGTTCACTCAAATTGGTCATAGAAAACGAAAAGAGTTTGAAACAGAATTAGCAAAAACTAACTCTTTAAACTATTTTAAGCATATGCAGCATAAAAAAGACTCAAATTGAGACTAAATCTGTGTTTTTATGCCATAGTAAAGTAGGCTGTTTATTATGTTCGACAATTTTAATATTTTCCCATAATTATCAATTCTCAAGTAACTTCAATGCTTATTTAGTTATACCTAAAGGTACCAACTCAAAAACTGTGTATTTTACCGCAAAGCGAAATGTTAAAATTTTTCAATATTAATGGTACATTTAAAAACTGCTAACATTTTAATGCTACTTAAAGCCTCTTAAAACAGGATACATCAGATACAAATAAAAGTAATAAAAGCGTGTATTTTATCCAACAGTGGATGGTGCATTTTGAATAAATATAGGCTATTACAGTCTGTTCTCTAGAGGAAATACTAACTCATTACCCTATACCTAAATTCCAGTTAAATATATAATATTTTTCATGTCATTTTTAATCTTTGTATAAATTTTCATTTTTTTTTTCATAGTAAGGGGGTTCCGGACCCTCTTAGCCCCTCCCTTGGGTGTGCCACTGATATATATACATATTTTAGTCCCGATTTTAATTTCGTTTACTTTTTTATGGTTTTCACTTTCAACAGTTTTAAAATTTATTTTGGCGAATTTTAATGTTAATATCTTCTAAAAATAAGTTACGGTTTATAAACTTTGGAACCCTCCGTCTTTTGATCTATTTGAAAGGCACCATATCTGTTGAATTTAGCCAATTTTAGGGACCGAAATCCCTAAAAAAGGCTTGTGAATTGCACCATTACATTTTCCAGCCACGTATTTCCTGTACTTAGCACAAGATGTTGGAATTTAACATTTTTATATCATTAAAAGCGGAGTGGTTTGAATCTCCGTCCAGCGTTTACAACTTTTCAAGACCCACTGCACCTTCTCCAATTTCTTCTTCTATCTCCCCATACTCCCTATACTCACCTGTTGTCTCTGGTCCAATCAACATACTGTAAAAAGTGACGTAATATGGTTCGATTTCTCCCCTTAAAATCACATGATCCTCAAAGTCAAAGTTTTTGGTGGTTGGTAGCTTCTTCATTTTAGTTCAAAATTTTATATTTGGTCATAACTTTTGAGATTTTGGATTTAGGCAATTTCCTTATTCTTGATGTTCTTCATAATTTTTCTTTCTGCACACTTTCAAATGTCAATGAACTTTCTACGTGAATTTTGACTAATCTTCTATTTTCCTTTTGTTTCTTTCTCCTTCAAATCAATAAAATAACTTCAACCTTTAAAACTGGCTTTACTTTATAATTTGTTTTTTTGAAATAGCTGCTTATGGGACTGTATTTATATTTATATTTATTAACGAAAATTTAAATTTTATATTTTTTAAATTTAAAATTCTCATTGTAACCTTAGATTCCTATTGTATTCCTTAGATTTTTAATTTAAGCCCTTTACAACACTTCAAAGAAGCTAGAAAATTTACTACCAGCTTAAAGCTGAAGTTTCTCTAAAAGAACTCCAAGAGGTACATTCCATTTCCTGATTAAATAGTGAAACAAATGACAGAAAGTAAGAGCATGGTAGAAAATCCAATATACTTTTCCAAATTTGGCAACTCAAATATTTTAGTGTTTTTTATTTTTTTAAATTCCAACATTCATGGAAAATATCAATGTTTAAATACTCTTGAAATACTTTTATTAATGATTCACAACCTGTTCTACTGGCTATACTGAGTATAAGTTGGTTTGCACCAAAACTTAATCTTAAGGCAACCAGAATATAGCTCCAACTGATGCATTTCTATTTTAATAAAAATATTTCGCTTTAGTATTTCCCAATGTTCTTTAAACCACTGCTGTGCATTTGCACTAAAACAGAATCCATACACCAGAACATTTTATAATCTGAGCGTGGTTAGTTTTACCATTTAAAGCCATAGTCTGTTACGTCCTTATTTATAAACTAATAATTTACAAACTGGACTGACCTTCATAAATTAGTTAGTATAGTTCGTAATTGTTTGTATTATAGATTGTAATAGGACTCTTTTATAATAACTTGTAATATTAGTTATTTTTGTGGTTTTTGGGTTTTTGCCAATATTTTTTATTGTAATTGGTTTTTCTTGTTGAGAAAAATACTTAAGTAGAAGAGATGTATAAAAAAGTGTAAAATAAGTAAGACTCATATGTAATATAGGTTTTTCACTTATATGAGAAACATCTCTCAAAACAACTACCTTCATTTCGACAAAAATTAAGTGCTACTTCATGAAAATGTTTACATATTAATACATGTTAAATGGTATAAATGTGAACAAGTAGCTCAAGTTGAGAATGGACAAAATATTGATTTTTTTGTATAATATAAGGTGTTATATTCATGATTGAATCAAATACTTTTTATTGTGTTACCATGAGCAACAGAAACTTTGTTTTTTTTTTTTTTTTTTTTTTTTTTTTTTTTTTTTTTTTTTTTCCAGGCGAAAAACCTATCAAGGTTATCATCGCCTAACTAAAGTTATTTTAAATAATTATTTTAAAATAAAACTAACCAACTAAACAAAATAAAATAAAATAAATGTTTAATACAAATTGTAACTAAAACTAAAGACACTAAAATTATACAGAAACTTTATTTCATAGGGCAGTTCATTATTATCGAAACAACATGAAACTTTACAGTATATAATAATCCTGTAAAAATTGCAATTATATCAGAAAGAGTCAAGAAGTTCCTGGATTGTTCAAAATAAAATTGAATATAATTTAGAATATTCTTCATTATTTACCTTCAAAGTATTGTTCTGCATTTAGACACTTATTTCATCATTTCTATAGCTGTCAAAAAACAGAGAATATTTTATAGTTTCCAAAAATCTATCTAAACATATGGATTTTCAAAGAGAGATATTTTTAGAGAGTTCCTTAAATTGGCTTATTACATTTTCTATCTTTCTGCATTAGGAAAACATATCTTCAATTTAATTTTGGTCATGAAAACCCATAGAAATTGGCTAATCCTAAGTTGAGAGAGTAAGAGAGTCTTACAGAGTAACAGTGATTAAATCTCTTACAGTCAGATATGTAAAGAGCTCTACATACATTTTTTTTAATTGACAGTTTGACCTTCAGGAATAAATGTTGATGAATCATAGCACCTAAATAATGTCAATGCTTAGTATTGGCATTTATTTCTTTGGAATTTGTCTCTTAATTACAGAGCCTAGGATTTGCAGACAGGATTAGTCCTCTATAGTAACACTGAAGGTCTGGGCAAGTATTACACTGTATGTGGAATACCATTTACTACTTTATTCTTTTTTATTATAAAAATTCTGCTTGTATCCTCTCAAGAAGCCTTATTATAAATGGTAGAGCTCACAAATTTAGTATTGAAAACATTACATTTATGGCCATGTCGGAGTATTATGCTCCCAAAATATTCTTCTGCTCGTTCTTTATAGAGGTTTAGATCTTTCTTCATGTCTTCCAACTTCACACAGCTACTTATGCAACTAATTCTTGTCAAATGCATTTAGTTTTTACTCACAATTAATCTTTCATGGAGTTTTTCATACTTTTGCAAGTATTCCATGATTTCGTAAAATTAACTCTCACAAGATTATAACAGAGACTTTTTCCATTTTTGCCTTCCTTAATTACATTTGCAGATTAGCCTTCCTTTTCCTCAAAGACTTCTTAAAAACATTTTCTATCTAAGCTTCCGGAACCAGCACAACTCCTGTTCTTTTATCCAATTATATTCTGAGAATAGTCAATACAGGCTAATTTTTTTAAAGTTTTCAATTTCATAATACAATGTGAGGAGCACAGTGGTAAAACAAAATAGAATAAAAATATTGGAATCTTAGGTAACTTGTATTATCAGTTATTTTTGTGGTATTAGAGTTGTTTCCAATATTGTTATTGTTTGTAAATGATGAATGAAATTGTTGACTGAGGTAGAAAAAAAAACCAGCTAGTTACTACTATTGCTATCACTTGGCAAAAATACACTACTTATTGATGTTTTTCAGCAGGCATGTTTTGCACTGAATCAGTGCATTGTTCGATGCTGTGAGTCATGGGCGAGACTCACACACAAAAACTCCCAGCTAGTTAGTTTTCATGATGTGTTCAAAAATTTTAGTGTACTACTCCAATCAATAACTTTTTCCTTTTAATGGCCTTTCCAGGATAAAAAACTTAAAATCACTAATTAAATAATAATAATGATAAAAACTTAAGAACTTTTCAAGTCAAAACTTTTAAGGGAAAGGAATTGTGGATAGGAGTTGAGCAGCAATAGCTTAAACTGCATTTTATCTGACTTTATTCATAAAATGAAGTGAACGTTATTTGATAGTAGTAATTAACTGCACTTTAACTGTTTGTTATTTTATTTTTTTTTAGAATATTGAGGCCACTGGTTTTCACATTAAAAATGGTTTCTTTTCAGACCAAACTTTTATAATTTTTCTGCAATTTAAAAATAAGTGTGAAGGAAAAGGCTATTTCATTAAACAGTTTATCCCAATATCACCATAGTAGCAATATAATGTCAAAAATAGTGTATTATTTAATCAGTTATTTTAACATTTGTTGATTCCATCTTCATGTGGGCTACTAGTAATCACTAAACACTTTTAAATGTTTTAAAGTTGCCTATAGTAGCACTTACTTTGCTTGTTGAGGACGGCCGTTTCCTGAGCGCATCCTAACCTAGGTAAACCTTGAGATCAGTTATGGTCTGAGTTGACAAAGGAACACATTTCCCGAAACGGCTATCCTCAACAAGAAAAGTAAGTGCTACTATAGGCAATTTTAAAAAATTTAAAAGTGTTTAGCAGTTATTATAATAACACTATATTATTATTCTAATGTTTTTGAAATAACATCAGTTTAGTACTAATAGGAAGGTAGGTATCATTATCTACATTATTTCTTTTAAATTGTGGAATGAAACAGTATATTGTGTAATATTTTATTTAAATAAACTTCATAAAGATTTTTATAATTTATTTTTGGATTTAAAAACCATATCTTACTCAGAAATGTTTTCCTTTTGTTTCAGGTTTTTGTAGTCTGAAGCCCAGAGCTTGCAGACAGCAGGCCAGTGTTAGTTTAAGCCGGAGTCCGTTATAAAAATGTTACTCGATACACAAATAATTTCGCGTTTCGCTGTCGCGCTGGAATTTACATACATGTTAGCAAGTAGTGCTCATGTCAGCTAACCAGTGTATCCATCACTATCTTTGTTTGATTTTCTTTCCTTTTTTAAAGATGGCTAAAGCCAAAAGGTTTCATCTTAAATAATTTAAAACCTTCAGAGAGCATGGGCCTCATTTGGCCTATATGTACTTTCTCTTTCAGGTACCTTTATGTTTTCAGCTATTTTTTTTAAAATTTCAGATCCGGAGAAGCTCACCCCTCAGTTAATATTTAATTAGTTTTAAGTTACCACTCCTGTCTCTGATTCCCAGTAACGCAAAGATGTGATGGAGTTCCCTGAAATGTAATGGAATAGAATTTCATATCCGTTCGCCGCTGTCACACAGTATCTATAAACGGTATCGGTTCCTTTATCCCGTTATCCCTCCTTTCTCTGTTTCATTACACTGCTCTAATTTATAAAAAATTAATTTGAAATTGTTTCTTATCTTAATTGTAAACTAAAGTGGAATACTGTCTGACTTTTCATAACCAATTCTATAATACAAATAAAATAATAAAATTATTTGTGTAAAATTTTAAAAATAATAGCTTTCAAGAAATTAATTTTTTAATTGCGTTAGAGAAATTTAATGAACAAAACTTTCTAACATATACTATATCTAAATCAAATGTTAAATCAATTAAATTTATTACTTTTTTATAATTTTTAAGCAAATATTGAAGTAATTAAAAATTTTAATTCAAAGTACATATGTTTATAATTTTAACCAATACATCTTTGTATGCACTGTTAATTTACTTGTCATTATATGATGACTTAAAGTTGTGTGTCCAATGCTAAAAGTAAATTGTGTAATACACTGTGCAATGTTCAGTAGAAATATATAGAAGATAATTGGTTAAAGCATTTTGCAATTCTGGGATATTTTTTGGGAATACTTTGGGTCCAGACTGAACATGAAGACTAACTGGACAGACTGGGTCATGACTTTAACACTCTGGTAAACACGTGGTATTCAGGGTAAAGAAGGAGAGCAATAATAAATCTAGGTATATATATATTGCTCTTGTTCTATAGCATGGGAGGTTTTTATGTTTGTAGGATTTGTAGATTTTTTTTTGTGTGTAGGTTATAATTTCTTGAGATTTTCGCCTTTGGTTAAAAGCAAGCCTGAATATTGCTCTTGTTGTACAGTATAGCATGGCAGTGTTGGGATGCTTTTATATTTGTCCATTTTTAAGTCATCTGTTAGGTTTAGTTTAGTAGGTCAGGGATTGTTTTAACCTACTGTATTCTATATACCTTCTACAACAACAAATCCTAGTATTTATATTTTATACTTAAATTGCTTTCAGGATTTGACTCAGATTAGTCATTCTTATATTTAAAAAAATAACATTAAAATACAAATTATTAAATAATTTTAAAAAAAACAACATTAAAACAAATAATATATACTTATAAACAACTTATACTAAAAGTGAGACTAAAATAATTAAAATAATCTATTGAGGTAATAATATAAAATAGAAAAACAAAGAAAAATCATGCAAAAAGAACAAATTTACACATTAGACATAACAGTAATTTAATTTTTAACTTTAAAAAAATGTTAACTATAAATATTTATTTTGTTTCAATTTATAATATTCATTTATATCTTTAAAATATTTTACTAACACAAAGTTAAATGAAATCAATGTATACATTTTTTCCATGATATGGCTTTTTCAAAAATTGTTATCACTTTTTTAAAAACAATTTTTTAAAATAAAAATGTATTAAATTTGAATAAAAATAAAAAATGAAGAAACAAATATTTAATTTAATTAAAAATAAAAATAATTAATTTCAAGAATCAAATAAGTAAATAGACTTAAAATTGGAATAATTTTTATTAAAAGTATTACACTTATCAGTAGAGTTAGGTAGAATCAATTTTTGTAAAAAGATCTAAATTAATGTACAGATGTAAGGAAGTCCCTAGATGGTCAGCTGGCATGTGTTTAGAATATACTCGTTTTAAGTCTTGATCACATTTCATATACAACAATCTAAATAAATTTTTGTAAAATGGTTTTAGTTAAAAACCAAACTACTTCTGCACAAAAAACTGCTAAACAAGCTGAAACTCTATGGGTAAAAAATGAAATTAAATATCTGTACACAAAGAAAAACAAATTAACTAACACACTCCTAAAAACCCACCTAGAATTAGCTAACACACTTAAACCAAACCAATGGCATGATAAATGTATCAAAATTCAAGAAAAATGCAAGAAATTTAATGCAATTAAAAAACGAAAAATAGAATCTAAACTTAACAAACTAATAGAAAAACAAAATAACATGGAGAATATCACAACACTCCATCAATTCCACCCAAATTTTATAAACCTCACAAAAACGAATTTCACCAAAGAAGAAATAAATATATTTGAAAATAGCACAAAAACCAACATCAAACCAAAATTACAAAACACAATAGAAAACCTCATAGTAGAAACAGAACTGGCAATAAATCTCATTAATTACGAAAATCAAGATAACATCAGAAACATAGCATCGCACGAAATCAACAAAATCATCAACAAAAAATCAAAATAGGAAATCACGTTGAAAATAAAATACAAATAAACCAAATTAACAAATTCAAACAAAAACTATTAAAAAACGAAATAATTGCAACTAAAGCGGACAAAAGCAACGCTACAGTAATCATATCAAAAACAGAATACAACCAAAAAACATAAGAATTCATAAAATCCAACAACTGTATAGAATTAAACAAAGATCCCACCAAAAAATACCAAAAAGAAATCATACAATTAGCAAAAAACAATGACAAATTATTCAACCAAAAAAACCCTTACCAACATACAATAGACAACCCAAAACCCCCCAAAATGAACGCCCTCATCAAAATACATAAAATCAACAATCCCATAAGACCCTTAATAAATTTTAAAAACGCACCTGCCTATAAAATATCACAAATAATAGCCAAAAACCTAAAACACGAACTTAAATTGGAAAATAAATACACCATAAAAAACTCAATTGAATTAACGGAAATACTAAAAACAATAAACATAACCAAAAACACCAAATTTATATCATTTGATATCAAAAACAAGTACTCTAATATACCAATTAACGAAACCATCCAAATAATAAAAAACAAATTAACTTACCTTAAAACCTACCCAAAATACACAAACCAAATCACAAAATGCCTAAAGACCATACTAAACCAAAACTATTTCATATTTAATAATAAGATATATAAACAAACAGATGGCTTAGCAATGGGATTACCACTATCAAGTATAGTATCAGAAATTTACCTCCAAAAACTTGACGAATTAATCACACAAACCATAAAAATACACGACCCCAACGGACATTGGATACGATATGTTGATGATGGATTATACATCTCACAAAATAAAGCAATAAATAATAACATCATTCTACATGAAATCAATAACTTACACCCTAACATACAATTCACCATGGAGGAAGAAATAAACAATAAAATAAACTATCTAGACCTTACATTGACCAGAAATACAAATAACATTGAATATTCTATTTATAGGAAAACCACACAAACCATTAATACAATACCAAACTACTCCAACCATCCCCCACAACATAAAATGACCGCTTACAACTCACTTTTATACAGGATGCTTATATTGCCTCTAAATAATGAAGAAAAAACCAAAGAAAAACAAATAATATATCAAATAGCCCAAAAAAATGGATACAATAAAAAAAACTATAGATAAATTAGAATTTAAAATATTAAATAAATTAAAATAACCTAAAATCGAACCACAAACAACAAAATGGGCTACATTCACATACACAGGATACAACATAAAAGGAATAACTAAAACAATAAAAAATAATAATATGAACATAGCCTACAAAAACACAGGAAACAATCAACAAAATAAACCAACCAGAAAAAATATGTCCCACACTTAATAACGGAATATACAAAATCGATTGCCCAGACTGTAATAAAATATACATAGGCCAAACAAAAAAGAACAGACAGATATGAAGAACACCTCAATGCATACATCAAACCTGAAATTTATAACTCAAACTTAGCCACACACGCCATCAAAAACAAACACACATTCCCCACAATAAAAAACGTACACCTAGTAAAAAAGGTTCAAAAAGGCCTCAAAATGACAATCTGGGAACAACTAGAAATTTATAAAAATAAAAATAATATCATTAACGAACAGATACAAATAAAATAAAAAAACGATAAATTATTCAATCTAATAGACAATATTATCCCCAAAACAAACGTTAAAAACTCGCACAGTGCAGTGAATTTAAAAATAGAACTTAACGGTACACCAAGGTCAACGGAAAATCCTCGCAGCTCGCAGTCCACAAAAACCGTGTATATATTAAAACAACATAGGTTATTCAATTAATAATATATATCCTAAATGGATATAAATTAACACATATTCTTGTATTTGAATAACCTATGTTGTTTTAAATTATTCAACAAGAAAACGTTATATATATATATATATATATATATTATATTGCCTAAACTTCGAGCGCCCTAATCAAGCCGACTGTGAGATAGTGGGGCGTTTACTTGAAATTTTTAGGTTTTTGTTAAATCGCAAATGGAGACAAAAGTGCATGTATAAAAGTTTTCTCATGTTCAAAACAATCCAACTTCCTAATTTAATTTTTGTTTCTCATATCCATCTAATTATTTCTTGTTTGCCATCCTGGAAAGTTGTCAGGCTCTTTCTTTATGCTAGTCTGTTTGCAATTTCGGGTTGTTTTTATGTTGCACTCTCGGTTTCGTGCAGAGTTTTCCAACGGTTCAGGCCTGTTTTAACTACAAGGCTTAGTAACACTGCAATCCTTCCCCTGCTGCCTTCATTGAAGGTAATAACAGGATCTAGGATCCACATTTTTTTTTTGAAGCTAATAAAGTATGACAGAGTAAAAGCTCTCAGTGACGGTTTGAGTGCATTCGTGTAAACATTCTCTGAGCAAGTTAGGCCTTGGTAATTCCTGGTAAAGAGGCTATATTGCAACTACTACAGAATCTAGGGCTCAACATTGTAACGTTTGGAAGCCAACAAAGTATGACAGAGTAAAAGCTATTAGCGATGGTTTGAGTGCATTCGTGTAAACATTCTCTGAGCAAGTTAGGCCTTGGTAATTCCTGGTAAAGAGGCTATATGACAACTACTACAGAATCTAGGGCTCCACATTGTAAGGTTTGGAAGCCAACAAAGTATGACAGAGTAAAAGCTATCAGCGATGGTTTGAGTGCATCCGTGTAAACATTCTCTAAGCAAGTTAGGCTATGGTAATTCCTGGGAAGAGGCTATATGGCAACTACTATAGAATCTAGGGCTCCACATTGTAACGTTTGGAAGCCAACAAAGTATGACAGAGTAAAAGCTATCAGCGATGGTTTGAGTGCATCCGTGTAAACATTCTCTAAGCAAGTTAGGCTATAGTAATTCCTGGTAAAGAGGCTATATGGCAACTACTACAGAATCTAGGGCTCCACATTGTAAGGTTTGGAAGCCAACAAAGTATGACAGAGTAAAAGCTCTCAGTGACGGTTTAATTGCAACCGTGTAAACATTCTCTAAGCAAGTTAGGCCTTGGTAATTCCTGGTAAAGAGGCTATATTGCAACTACTACAGAATCTAGGGCTCCACATTGTAAGGTTTGGAAGCCAACAAAGTATGACAGAGTACAAGCACTCTGCGACGGTTTAATTGCAACCGTGTAAACATTCTCTAAGCAAGTTAGGCTATAGTAATTCCTGGTAAAGAGGCTATATTGCAACTACTACAGAATCTAGGGCTCCACATTGTAAGGTTTGGAAGCCAACAAAGTATGACAGAGTAAAAGCTCTCAGTGACGGTTTAATTGCAACCGTGTAAACATTCTCTAAGCAAGTTAGGCCTTGGTAATTCCTGGTAAAGAGGCTATATTGCAACTACTACAGAATCTAGGGCTCCACATTGTAAGGTTTGGAAGCCAACAAAGTATGACAGAGTACAAGCACTCTGCGACGGTTTAATTGCAACCGTGTAAACATTCTCTAAGCAAGTTAGGCTATAGTAATTCCTGGTAAAGAGGCTATATTGCAACTACTACAGAATCTAGGGCTCCACATTGTAACGTTTGGAAGCCAACAGAGTAAAAGCTATCAGCGATGGTTTGAGTGCATCCGTGTAAACACTCTCTAAGCAAGATAGGCTATGGTAATTCCTGGTAAAGAGGCTATATGGCAACTACTACAGAATCTAGGGCTCCACATTGTAACGTTTGGAAGCCAACAGAGTAAAAGCTATCAGCGATGGTTTGAGTGCATCCGTGTAAACACTCTCTAAGCAAGATAGGCTATGGTAATTCCTGGTAAAGAGGCTATATTGCAACTACTACAGAATCTAGGGCTCCACATTGTAAGGTTTGGAAGCCAACAAAGTATGACAGAGTAAAAGCTCTCAGTGACGGTTTAATTGCAACCGTGTAAACATTCTCTAAGCAAGTTAGGCCTTGGTAATTCCTGGTAAAGAGGCTATATTGCAACTACTACAGAATCTAGGGCTCCACATTGTAAGGTTTGGAAGCCAACAAAGTATGACAGAGTAAAAGCTCTCAGTGACGGTTTAATTGCAACCGTGTAAACATTCTCTAAGCAAGTTAGGCCTTGGTAATTCCTGGTAAAGAGGCTATATTGCAACTACTACAGAATCTAGGGCTCCACATTGTAAGGTTTGGAAGCCAACAAAGTATGACAGAGTAAAAGCTCTCAGTGACGGTTTAATTGCAACCGTGTAAACATTCTCTAAGCAAGTTAGGCCTTGGTAATTCCTGGTAAAGAGGCTATATGGCAACTACTACAGAATCTAGGGCTCCACATTGTAAGGTTTGGAAGCCAACAAAGTATGACAGAGTAAAAGCTATCAGCGATGGTTTGAGTGCATCCGTTTTAACACTCTCTAAGCAAGATAGGCTATGGTAATTCCTGGTAAAGAGGCTATATGGCAACTACTACAGAATCTAGGGCTCCACATTGTAAGGTTTGGAAGCCAACAAAGTATGACAGAGTAAAAGCTCTCAGTGACGGTTTAATTGCAACCGTGTAAACATTCTCTAAGCAAGTTAGGCCTTGGTAATTCCTGGTAAAGAGGCTATATTGCAACTACTACAGAATCTAGGGCTCCACATTGTAAGGTTTGGAAGCCAACAAAGTATGACAGAGTAAAAGCTCTCAGTGACGGTTTAATTGCAACCGTGTAAACATTCTCTAAGCAAGTTAGGCCTTGGTAATTCCTGGTAAAGAGGCTATATGGCAACTACTACAGAATCTAGGGCTCCACATTGTAACGTTTGGAAGCCAACAGAGTAAAAGCTATCAGCGATGGTTTGAGTGCATCCGTGTAAACACTCTCTAAGCAAGATAGGCTATGGTAATTCCTGGTAAAGAGGCTATATGGCAACTACTACAGCATCTAAGGCTCCACATTGTAAGGTTTGGAAAAAAACAAAGTATGACAGAGTAAAAGCTATCAGCGATGGTTTGAGTGCATCCGTGTAAACATTCTCTAAGCAAGTTAGGCTATGGTAATTCCTGGTAAAGAAGCTTTATTTCAACTATAACAGTATCTAGGGCTCCACATTGTAACGTTTGGAAGCCAACAAAGTATGACAGAGTACAAGCACTCTGCGACGGTTTATTTGCAACCGTGTAAACTTTCTCTAAGCAAGTTAGGCTATGGTAATTCCTGGTAAAGAGGCTTAATTGCAACTACTACAGAATCTAGGGCTCCACATTGTAACGTTTGGAATCCAAACAAAGTATGACAGAGTAAAAGCTATCAGCGATGGTTTGAGTGCATCCGTGTAAACATTCTCTAAGCAAGTTAGGCTATGGTAATTCCTGGTAAAGAGGCTATATTGCAACTACTACAGAATCTAGGGCTCCACATTGTAACGTTTGGAAGCCAACAAAGTTTGACAGAGTAAAAGCTATCAGCGATGGTTTGTGTGCATCCGTGTAAACATTCTCTAAGCAAGTTAGGCTATGGTAATTCCTGGTAAAGAGGCTATATTGCAACTACTGCAGAATCTAGGGCTCCACATTGTAACGTTTGGAAGCCAACAAAGTATGACAGAGTAAAAGCTATCAGCGATGGTTTGAGTGCATCCGTGTAAACATTCTCTAAGCAAGTTAGGCTATGGTAATTCCTGGTAAAGAGGCTATATGACAACTACTACAGAATCTAGGGCTCCACATTGTAAGGTTTGAAAGCCAACAAAGTATGACAGAGTAAAAGCTCTCAGTGACGGTTTAATTGCAACCGTGTAAACATTCTCTAAGCAAGTTAGGCCTTGGTAATTCCTGGTAAAGAGGCTATATTGCAACTACTACAGAATCTAGGGCTCCACATTGTAACGTTTGGAAGCCAACAAAGTATGACAGAGTAAAAGCTATCAGCGATGGTTTGTGTGCATCCGTGTAAACATTCTCTAAGCAAGTTAGGCTATGGTAATTCCTGGTAAAGAGGCTATATTGCAACTACTGCAGAATCTAGGGCTCCACATTGTAACGTTTGGAAGCCAACAAAGTATGACAGAGTAAAAGCTATCAGCGATGGTTTGAGTGCATCCGTGTAAACATTCTCTAAGCAAGTTAGGCTATGGTAATTCCTGGTAAAGAAGCTATATGGCAACTACTACAGAATCTAGGGCTCCACATTGTAAGGTTTGGAAGCCAACAAAGTATGACAGAGTAAAAGCTCTCAGTGTCGGTTTAATTGCAACCGTGTAAACATTCTCTAAGCAAGTTAGGCCTTGGTAATTCCTGGTAAAGAGGCTATATTGCAACTACTACAGAATCTAGGGCTCCACATTGTAACGTTTGGAAGCCAACAAAGTATGACAGAGTAAAAGCAATCAGCGATGGTTTGAGTGCATCCGTGTAAACATTCTCTAAGCAAGTTAGGCCCTGGTAATTCCTGGAAAGAGGCTATATGGCAACTACTACAGAATCTAGGGCTCCACATTGTAACGTTTGGAAGCCAACAAAGTATGACAGAGTAAAAGCTATCAGCGATGGTTTGTGTGCATCCGTGTAAACATTCTCTAAGCAAGTTAGGCTATGGTAATTCCTGGTAAAGAGGCTATATTGCAACTACTGCAGAATATAGGGCTCCACATTGTAACGTTTGGAAGCCAACAAAGTATGACAGAGTAAAAGCTATCAGCGATGGTTTGAGTGCATCCGTGTAAACATTCTCTAAGCAAGTTAGGCTATGGTAATTCCTGGTAAAGAAGCTATATGACAACTACTACAGAATCTAGGGCTCCACATTGTAAGGTTTGAAAGCCAACAAAGTATGACAGAGTAAAAGCTCTCAGTGACGGTTTAATTGCAACCGTGTAAACATTCTCTAAGCAAGTTAGGCCTTGGTAATTCCTGGTAAAGAGGCTATATTGCAACTACTACAGAATCTAGGGCTCCACATTGTAACGTTTGGAAGCCAACAAAGTATGACAGAGTAAAAGGTATCAGCGATGGTCTGAGTGCATCCGTGTAAACATTCTGTAAGCAAGTTAGGCTATGGTAATTCCTGGTAAAGAAGCTTAATTGCAACTATAAAAGTATCTAGGGCTCCACATTGTAACGTTTGGAAGCCAACAAAGTATGACAGAGTAAAAGCTATCAGCGATAGTTTGAGTGCATCCGTGTAAACATTCTCTAAGCAAGTTAGGCTATGGTAATTCCTGGTAAAGAAGCTATATGGCAACTACTACAGAATCTAGGGCTCCACATTGTAAGGTTTGGAAGCCAACAAAGTATGACAGAGTAAAAGCTCTCAGTGTCGGTTTAATTGCAACCGTGTAAACATTCTCTAAGCAAGTTAGGCCTTGGTAATTCCTGGTAAAGAGGCTATATTGCAACTACTACAGAATCTAGGGCTCCACATTGTAACGTTTGGAAGCCAACAAAGTATGACAGAGTAAAAGCTATCAGCGATGGTTTGAGTGCATTCGTGTAAACATTCTCTGAGCAAGTTAGGCCTTGATAATTCCTGGTAAAGAGGCTATATGGCAACTACTACAGAAAAATGTACATATTGTTCTTTTTATCAGAACAAAATAACTGAACGCATAAATATATATTAAAACTATATAAATGTCCCATCAGTGTACTCTAGAATTAGTTTGTTTATTGGTCGTGTATTTATTTCTATTAGCTAAAGTATATGAATCTAATCATTATATTTGATTTACAAATTTCGACGTATATTTAGGCCTATCTATATTAATTGTTCATGCTGAAAACACTGTTCGTGGAACCTATTATTCTCTCTCTATCTCCCTCCCTCCTATATAGACACATATATGCACACGAAGGTAATAGGTCATCTGGAATGTAAAGAAAGGTTTGCTAAAACTGAATAAATACAAAAATATAACTAGAAAACCTTACTCTCAGCATTACAGTACCTTATATTACTTTTCTATAAAGTAAACGTAGGTGTGTAGGCCTGTGGTTACCAACAAATTGTTTTCAAGGACCCTATGAGGGCATCGGTCGCTACATTGACAAGGACACCTCAAATTCTTAAACTTATGTTGTAGATTACACGGATAATAATTTAAACGATTAGTTTCCAAGGTTTCCACCTTCTTGATGGAAATGTAACTATTGTACATATTTTTAAACATAAAACAACATCGCAATATTAAATTATTACAACTAAATAAGTGCCACAGTAAATAACTTTAGAATTAGTTGATGTCGTGTATTTTTTACCATTGGCCAAAGTATTTCAATCGGTTTACTTTATCTAGTTCACTTTATTATATTTACAAATGGATATTAGTGGGGGGGGGGTGTTGATACCCGTTTAGTAGTTAGTATTTTTCTTGGTAATGTCAGCTTTAAAGCTTTCTGTTCTGATACTTCTTTAGGCATGAGAATAGAGGAACCTAATTACAGATAGAAATCGTAATTTCCCTAATACGCACCATCCTGAATCCTAATCACTTTGCTTTCGCAGATTCTCTTGATATTCACTTGAAGGGCGAATATAAAAGAGTAAATACAAAAGTAAGTGCTTAAATAGGTCTGTTATTCTCTATTTAGGGCAAGTTTAAAACTGGTAAAAGTTGGAGAAAGAAATTGCTATTAATTTTGTTTATATTTTAGTCCTAAAATACATGATTTCAGAGATAATACTCTGCCCCTCATACTATGGTGCCTCCATTGCTTTATGTTTTATATACAAACACTCTACTTTTGGATTTAAAAGATATCCGAAACTAAGAGTATTAAAAATGAATTTTCTGTATGTTAGGATTTATACTTTTAAAAATATCTCATATTAGTTATATTTAATATATGCATTTACATTGGAGCTCCCAAGGGATTTGAGATAACCTTAAGCCTATGCATCCATGCAAACGTGGGACCATCCAGTGGCAGAGCGGTTGTTAGTCAGCATTTATAATGCAGATAACTATTAGTCACTTCGGTTATATATTGGATGATGCCGGGCAGAACCATAATCACTGGAATATGAGAAGTCTCCCGAGGGATTTGAGGGGAACGTAAGGGATATGCCTCACTCCAATTGATGAGGTTCCCCGTTAGAACCAGGCTTGTAGTGGTTTATTTTTGAATGTTATGACGGACATTGGCAATGCACTACGTTCTTCAAAAGTTTTCGACCCTAATAAAATTCAATAATAACTAAATATGTAAATATGTAAATAATAAAGGTAAAAAATATTTATATTACAGTAGTTAATTAAATCGTACAACAATTAAACAAACGCTGTGTTTACATTACCATGGTTTCCTAAGGACATTTTGAATCATCTTTTCTTAGTTTGAAAGAAAAAATATGAAGCTTAAACACTTTTGGAGACTTTGTAAGTTTCAATAAACCTATTTACCCTAATTTTGCTTATATCATTATATATTCGTTCCCTCTAGACGGTATATCTCGTCAATTACGAATAAACCACTGTTACAGTCGAATTAGACATTATATATATATATATATATATATATATAATACGTTTCTTGTTTAATAGTTTAAAACAACATAGGTTATTCAAATACAAGAATATTTATTAATTTATATCCAAAGCTTTTCGTTGGTAAACAGTACCAACATCATCAGAAATGAAAATTTCAATAATTTAATCAAACACTTTTTTTGATTTAAAAGCTATCCGAAATTCGGAGGGTTTAAAATGGACTTTCTGTATGACTTTCTGATCCTTTTAAAATTACCTCATATCAGTTATATTTAATATTTACATTTATATTTCAGTATAATTTTGTTTGATATCTTGATACCTCGTAGTGTCAAGTTAAATGAAAAATAATAAATTGTGTCTATGTGTGTGTTTAGAATGGCACAACTGATATTGTATAGCTTGTAAAACTCTAACTTTAATAAAAGGATTTCTTATCTTGTTCCAGTCACGTGCTGTTTTGGTACAAATAAGAGGAAGGAAAGGGGAGGTAATTACTATTAGGTTGTTTTAACTTTACCTAGAAATAAAGTAATTGAGTAGTTTTATTAAAATCCATAATTTAATTAAATAGTTTTACGACTTGTTCCTAATGCGTATATTTCTTCATTTTTCAATATTTGCTGGGTTTAAGCTAAATATTGGGATCCTCATCCCATGCGTGTTCTTTTGATAATATTCAAATATTATAGCATCATATTACGGCTGCCAGATTTAGAATTTTCATTTTGTGGTTCTTGTAAGTCTCCGCCTTTAATTCTACAACTACCGTATTATATTTCTAGGAGAAAATAAATGAAGTTTAATGAAACTGTAGATCCAAAGTATTAAAGTTTCTGTATAAATAATATGTTAATTAAAACATTGGTTTTAAACCATTAGTACACTCTTGCCTTAAATAAGAAGCCTTCCGCAAGGTTTAAACTTAGGCATCTTGTCACAGTGCTTACACTACAAGAAACCGACACTCTTCTGTTATGTCGAGCATTTCTTTATGATAAATGTAAATAACTGGACATTTAAAAAGTGTAAAAACGTTCTATCAGAACGTTCCCTTTAAGTTCTGTATGTTTTTAGTAATTTTAATTTTATTAATAACTTAAACAACAGTTTATAACCATCCGTACTTTAAATTTAGTAAATGTGTTAAAACTTACTGAGACAGAACGTTTACGATCGCTATGTGCCGATCTTCATCCGTGCCTTCTGCTTGGAGATGTTGGGTCAAGCGGTGGCGGTTTCAAAGGTAGGTTTTCGATAGTATCAAAGAGTGTGTTTGATTTGTATTGTGTTTGTTCGTTTATTATGTTTGTACTTTGTGTTTTTGTGCGTCTGTTTGGATAGTCCGGATAGTCATAAACTATTGATTGAAATAAACTATTTATTGAAATAAACTATTGATTAAGTGATAACAAAATTCACCAAACGTAATGTACTACAAAATTCAATTTTCATATATAATATTAAATTTGTTTTAAGAGATTTATACCAGCTTATGAAATTCGACCTGTATTTATATTTGTAAATGATTCCACGCTCTACGAACATGACTTTAAAAACTATGAAAAATAAGAACATTAGCTATTATATAGGAAAAATAATTTTTTTAAAATTCATCAACATACAGTAGTACCTAATATATATATATATATATATATATATATATATATATATATATATATATATATATATATATATATACATCCCGCTAACAATATGGCAGCATTTCATTTTGCAACCATATGGCAGCCACTTGAAAGAGTGGAGTATAAATGTTTTTCGTCGTGTATAATTTATTTCTAATAAACATGATACTACTCCATGTACTTTAATTTTATAAAATCTTAAAAATACAAAATTGACTGAAGTACTATCAATACGGCAGCATTTCATTTAGGCATCAATATGGCAGCCAGTGTATATTTTCGTTCAGTCTAATAACAATATGGCAGCCGGTGTGTATATTATTCCCACTCTACTAACGATACGAGAACCAACAGTGTTGCCACTATGGTGCTACTATCTGACTAGTCAAATGTTTTTCAAATGTCTAACAAGAGGTTTTCAAATGTCTAACTTTACAGTAGTTTTCGATGAAGACATGCTCAGCTATTTGTCAAGCGCATACCCGAGAATACAGTTCGTTCCTATTCTCGAGGTGATTCCTGAGGACAATGAGGAAGAAGAGGGAGCGGAAATAGTTTATAAAAAAGCTGCAATATTTTCTACAAGTGATTCTGCACTATTTCCGCTAAAGATTGAACTCCCTGCGTTCTACAGGACTCAGTCGTTTTGTAAGTGACTTTTTATTTGTTCCTTTCTTTTTATATAAAATGTAAAATCTATTCTTAGTTACTTTATTTAAAGCTTATATCTGCTCACACACAAATGCAAGTGTTCAAATCAGCAACAATTTCTAAATTATACCTTCTTTCTCTCTCTCTCTCTCTCTCTCTCTCTGTCCGTCTGTCTCTCTTTCTTGCTCGATATATATATATATATATATATATATATATATATATATATATATATATATATATATTTTAAATTATTTTAAATTTTATATATATATATATATATATATATATATATATAATTTGAACAGGATGAAACCCGTATGAATACTATTCAAAGGAAACACGAGTTAGTCAAACCCAGGGGGAGGGAGGGGGTGACAGGGTAATTTTGGAACAAGTTCTAAATTAAAATGAAAAGAAGTAAACTCGCTAAATAAAAGTAGTAAGGGGTATTAGTGAGGGGAAATAAAGTTTACGTACTGTATAGAAGCATTTCGAGAATAGGAGAGTGAAGTAAAATAAGAGAAATATTAGTAAGTGGCTGGGTGATCAAGTGAGGTGAAACAAGAAACCATGCTAGAGATAATTCGTTAACAACTAAAACTATTAATTTATCCTAAATTCAAAGCCAACTCTTTAAAGTAAAAATTATTAAGTTTTATAAACTTTTCATTAATTTCTTTAAGAAATAATTATTTTCAAATATAAACTTTATCAAACCAAGTGCAGTAGCCTATACACGCCTTAAGATAATTAAGTGCAATTTTATAAGATTTCATTAGTAGAAAGAATAATTATAAGAGTTTTGATGCATATCGACAAATTAGAGCTGGACAAGTCAATTTATGTATAACTACCTGTAAATGTTACAACTTTGAACTGAAAAGTAAATCTGTCATACTAAAAAACAATTAGCTGTGTATTAATTTGTTTCCTTTAGATCCTGCAGTTTCCTTGTCAAAGATCCTGCAGTTGCCTACATCTTAAGTAAACTACAATACTCGTGTAAGCATTGCTATGCAACTTCCAATAGACATTGCATAGGAAAGGTTAATGTAAATTATTTTATTTTTAACGACAGCCCTAAATATCCATTTATCTATTTAATTACCATCTATGTTTCTGAATATCTATCTAATCTTATCTATTTATCATTTTCACTACACTAAATGTTTTCAAATTATAATGTATGTTTTCAGAAGCGAAATTTCGGCTTCGGGGTTTGGAACGACGTCTGGTAGAGGTGAGCAAACATTTTACTTTAAACTAAATAAGTTTAGGAACTCAGCAAGCTCTCTCAGCTTGTATGGGAGCATACCAAGCCGGAGACTCTTTATCTTGCCGTATACGTTTATAGACTAGCCTTGAGTCTTATTGCCTTTAGTAGCTCCCAGCTGTTTAGGATGTACTCTTGCGACTTATCTGTGACGCAATTACAACCTGTGGGATATTGCCAATGCCACCCACATAGATATAATCTTAGCATGGTAGTAATTTCAATATTAAAAACAATATAGAAAAAAATCTTTTTAAAATCATTTCTACTCAGGTTAACAAAGAAAGATTATAATTTAGTTTTTTTTTAATTTATAGTAACAATTATTATAAATATATACATAGATAATTTTGAATCACAATATTAAGTGGCAAAATAGAAATCGAATTTCCTTGCAATTTACCATTTCCTTCTCTATACAGTATATGGTGATGGACTATAATTTTTGTTTGTTACGGTTTATTTGCTTTCTTTTTATTTAGTTTCTAATTTATGAAACTGATGGTGGTCTCTAACTTCTCATTCTATCCACCTCTTGTAATGCTTTATTATTGCAAGGAACCATTCTCTTATAATTGCATATACATCCTATGTATTGAATTTCTAGCTATGGGATTGTTACCTCAATGTCTAAGTGCTGGATTTCAAACACGTAGTCATTCAGTTTAAACACGTCCAAGACATCTACTTTTGTAAATTTAATTAATAAATAAATATTTGAAAAAACTATATTAACATCAATTGCCATCCACTAAGGGTTGAAAAAATTATTTCATTGGTTGAATAAAAAAGTATTTTTAATAAAAAGACAGTCTTTATTATGGGCGAGTATCTCTGATGAATTCATCTAAACTAATTAGTTCAGTGAATAGTCTAAGCTATAACTAAACTGTCTAAACTGGTGTAAATATAGTGTTAGTAAATAGTTATAATTTTAACCGTATTCTTGAAGTGTACATGTTATATTAGCTATACTCACTGCCGATGGCTTTGCCATCTTAACTCACTGAAGAATTAACTATTGACTGTGTATAGGTGTTCGTTAGTACAGCCTCGTCTTATCCGAGCTTCCCTTGACCGAAACCCGGGTGAAATAGGCCAAATAGGGCTGTTCCGTGATTTTTACGCCTACACGGTAAACGTGGGGGAGGAGCGGGAGGTTGATTTATTAGAAAATACAACTACTGTGATATTTTACAGTAGAACAGGTTTTATGTGGTTTTACTTGAAGTAATATACCTTAGGATACTTAGAATGGCTCATCCGAAAAGATTCCGCCTCCATTATGTCGGATAAGCTGGAGTTTTATTGTATTTAGTTATTACGTTCTCTCCCTGCAACGCTCCACGATGATGGCAACACCTGATCAGAGCATAGCGTACTTTTACAGCGAGAGACAATTTGCCACCAGTTTAAGAACTTGAGGGGTATTTGGCATTAACAAGAACACATGATGTTAGTGTTATATTTTATATTGTACGGGAGAAGAGTGTTGTAAAGTGTAAGGAAATGGAGATCATGTTTCCTGGAACATTTTAGGGTGACAATCAGGAGCGTAGCCAGGGTAATGGTTTGGAGGAGGGCACAACCCGAAGGGTCAGGTGGCGGAACTCCCATGAAGAAATTTTAAATATCTTTATCTCTGGAAATCTTATATAATGGTATATTAGCACTTAGAATTACAGAGTTGTTGGGTCATAGGAAGCTGTTTTGCTAAAAACTTGCGCTAATTTATAGGTTAATGTTTTTTGCTAATATTATTAGGTTTGGGGGGCAAGTGCTGCCCTCCTGGCTTCGCTAGTGATGACAATTACTTGTTACAGGTCAATCATAATGACTAAAAAAGATTTAGATTTTCCATAAACTTTAAAAAAAAAATACTTCTATACGAGCATTTGAAACCATTACATAGATGTCATTAAAAAGCTGTTGATCCGCATTTAAATTTATTTTTAATAATTATTTTCTATTCACAGAATGCTGAAATGAAAGTCTACCCGCCTACATGTTCTTTGTCTCGACCAATCTTCGAAATTACCCCTTTCGACACAACCTTTTCTAAATCTCTTGAAGAACCGGATCATTTCAGGTGAGCAACGAACAAACATACTTATTAAAATAAAAAACACATTAAATTGTATGTTAGTCATTTAAAAATTACTTTTTTTTAACTTCTAAATCAGTATTCATTTTTTTGTAAATTATATCATGCTAAGTAGAATGTTAGTTAATAGCAGTGACGGACATCGAAAGTTAATTCTATCCGTTGTATTTCGTGCATAAATGGGGCTGATGTTTTCATTCATACGGTTTACTTTTCTTCTTTGAAGTAGTAAGTTTCTTTTCTTACTTGAAGTAAATCTATCGTCCTTCACAACGTAAAATGTTTGCACTGCACGTTTTAAGTCCGATGTTTCCATAAAGTCACAAAACATTGCCCATTACTGTCAATTTTTTTAAAATTTCCTCAAGAAAGTTTTTATTCTTGAAGTTTAGAGAACGTGTTAGTTTCCACTGAGGGTACAGTCACAGGCAAAACTAATTTCAGTAATGTCAATGATTTATTGAATGTTTTCAGCAATATTAATAATAACAATAAAATCTAATAAATTACCGGCATCCGACAAAGTCTGGAGTCTTGCGCCGAATAAAGAGAAAGGTTTTCTTGGGTAAGCTTTACTTTATCAATACATTTATACACTGAAAATGTTACCTAATTCCTTCTTCAGGAAATTCTTGCATGCTCGTTAGAACGTATCGGTTAGGGTTTGTTGCCTAAAGATGTCCTAAGCGGGTGAAGCTAGATTTAGCTTTGCACATTATTACGTCACATACGCCCTTAACCTCTGGAACTCCTGCACTTCTCATTCACAAAAATTTTCAATGTTTAATATACCTTGCATTTATATTACTCTATTTAGACAAAAAGTCTAATACTCAAGTATATGAAATTCATTTTGGGGAAATGGTTAAAAACGGAAATTTGACAGATATAACATTTACTAGGTGCATGTAGGGGCAAATGTACATATTCATATTTAAACAAGTTTTACACTTTTGTATAATTTTATTTTTTATATAAATTAAATGTAATATAATTCAAGTTTTTCATAACAAATTTTCCTTATAAACAATATTTATTGTGAATGGGTTTTGTAAAATGTTTGTTTAGAAATCATACTCAGCTAGTTTTCATTGGAATGTATATCGTAAGGAGAATTTTGATAACTTTAACTTCTTCAAAACCTTTTAAATGTTGTAAATTGTAAAAAGCCTATACTTTTTCCGCTTCTTGCGTTTAAATAAGCATTTAATATAAGCGTTTAAATAAGAAATATATATATATATATATATACTTGTAGCAGATATCAAAACCTAAGCGCAAAATGTTTTTTTAATTTTTGGCTCAACAAGAATACCTAAAAGATAATCGTTTATGGCAGTGCTTCGCCACAAAATGTTTTCAAGGACCCCTACATAGATCGCTACATTGACAAGGACCCCTTAAATTCTTAGACAAATTGTAGATTACACGCAAAATTTGAGGCTACCACAAGTTTATTACAAGTACATTCAAGAAGTGCTTTATTTTTATTTTTAGATACATAATATAAAACTATCACGCGTTACAATTCCTCTTTATATTATTATTTTTTTATAACAAGGAGTTAATGAAATAAAAAAATGTAACACAAGTTTGTTTTTTTCGCGATAAACAGAGAAAAAATATAATAAGTATAGTAATAATATTAATTATTCAAAATTGTTATAAAATGCAATTACATATTCTCACAACTTAACAACAATTGTAGTGAGATGAGTTGAATCTGTCCTTTGTGTTCATGATTTTGGAGAAATGTTAGGCTCCATACATGACACTTTTACTCTGACGTCATACTGCATATCAAGCCGGTTCCTATATTTATTTTTCATGAAGTCCGTTGTTACGGATACAGTCTCAGCGAACGTGATATATAAAAATATATGTCTATTTCAGTGACATCTCTCGAACCCCTAAGACATTGCTCGCGGACCTCTAGGGTTCGGAACCACTGCTTTAGAAGTAAATAGTGTAGAACTGCCCTCAGAAGTAAATATACTTGCGGAATGGGAATGTTCTAGTGACGTTTCATTCGTTGAAGCCACTACAGTGTCCTGCTTCATTGGCGTGATAAGAAAGAAACGTTCATAACTATTATCAGAGTAAAACAGTCCGGATATGATGTACTAATAATACATATAAAGCATTTGAGGGACTCACAAACTATGTCAGAACTGGGCCGTGTGTTCACTCCGCCGCCCCAGCCCCGACCTCCCCCGAACGATTATTATTGTGACCTCAAAATGTTTAACTTTGCGTTTTCATTTTACCATAAAACTGCATGGAACATTAAATTGTTTGACTTTTCAGGAGAAATGAACCAATTATAATATAGTAGAGATGGAACGATTCCTAAACTTTTCGATTTCGTTACCAATATCGATTCTAACATTTTTATTCGATTAAAATTTTTAGGTCAATTCTCGATTCTTTTAAGTTATGTATGCCTCCATTATATTCTCTAATAATAATTTAGCTTACACCTCGGACATATAGTGAAGCCTTTTAAAAACTCTGTTTTAATATAATTTTAATAACGTAATAGGCTACACAAAACGTTCTTTGTTATGATTTATGAATAGGAATATCTGAAAGCATGACGAATATATCGGATAAAAGTGACAAATAAACGGACCATGAGTGCTTGTGGTCCATAGCGCATGACTAGTTATTTTCCCAAGGTATTACACCGTTCACGAATTTTAACTGTTGTAAATACAAGAATTGGAATCGGCGCTTTAATCAATGCAGAATCGAGTATCGACTCTCACTAGATACCATTACAAACAACGATTCCTGGAAGCGAGAATCGGAGTCAGCACATCTGTATAACATAGTGTACTTCGGTCTGGGCGATGATATAGCTATAGACAAATCATTGTACGTAAACATTAATTTGTACTAAAAGTATGAAATAGTTGTGTGCTCGTAAAATTTATCAAGTGTGATGCATTTTAATTCCATACAATTTAGATTAAATAAAACGAAGAAATAATTTAGATAAATTAAACGACACGAAGTTACAATAAATTTGTTTATTCTGATTTAGCTGCCACCAGAGTCATCGAAATTCTTCTTGCTTTGACGCCGGCCTAGGATCGGCACCCTTTCGGCCTTATCATCAAAATTTATGGGATGTAACCAACCCGCGTCCGTGCACCGCACACGTATCCCGGGGAACGGAATTACGCCGTTTGCAAAATGGGTTAGAGGCAAACAATAACGGAAGATTTTAACAAACTTGAGTACAACAGAACGGAAGTTACTGAGGTTTAACAGCATTCAAAGACTAACCTTCCGTAAATTCTTACGTGATGTAAGACATTGGCAGAAAGATTTCCTCCCGGGATGTGCGGAAGAAGACGGACGAAGCAACAGTGAAACAAAATTTTAGTGAATAAAAGTAGAGCCAACCAGTAAAAAAGGGCCGACCAGGCAGAAAAATCCAGTAAAACGTCAAACCATAAATTCAAAATTACAGCAAAAATTTCAATCAAAATAATTGAAGCAGAGCCTTAAAATGCGAAAAGAATCGCCAATAGATTTGTAACACGAAATATAACTTTCAGTCATTTTGTATTATTGCCGTGTTGACTTATTTTGTCTAATACATTATTCTAAATATATATACATTTAAATTTAAAAATATAAAATTTTAAACTTTATAAAAAACAGGATTTAACCACAAACATCATGCCATATCCAAATACCTAATAACTAGAATGTGTAAAGAAAAACCATTCTAAAGAAGGGACAATTTTGTTAATTTGGAAGAGAAGTAGAATACAAACAGTGAAAGGAAGTTAAAATGCAGCTAGGAAGACCATTGGCATTGGAAAGTACCATCAAGAATATATCGTATGATAGGTCACCCTATATCTTAACAATTTTGTGATTGGAGGAAGTCTCAGCAGCAGAAGAGGGGTAACCAGAGAGGGAAGCCGAAGACAATGAGGGCTGTTTTAGGGTGGTATGAATAGGCCTAGTTAACTTGGACAGTCGTTTCGAACTCCGCTTTTTAAATTAAAGTATAGAAGGATCATTAGGTCTGAGTTCGTTTGTTGTGGTAGCCTGGCACCCTAATATGTGAGTTTCCCAACCCTTTTAGGGATTTTACACTCTAAATGTTGTCTTTTTAACAGAACTTGTGTTGTGTTTTCTAAGTATTGAAGTCGGTAAAAAAAAGGGGAGTGCAATTTGTATTTCACATGTAGAAGCAAAACGGTGAATAATTTTCAAGTTACCATGATAAAATTTTAATTTTTTAAATTGTCGGGTCAAGACAATTCTACAGAAATCCAAATTCTAAAATTTAGGCCTAAAGTCGGAAATGAATTGATATAGATAAAAATAGCATAAAGATAGTGAAATTATAACCTTGTAATAAATAAAGAACTTTCGAATTTTAAAAACTAAATTTGCGGTAACACGTAAAACACTAAAGAAAGAATTGAGGCAGAAGAGCGATAACCAACTCAAAATAATACATAGAGGAGGACTCAATCGGATCACAAAGTAGATCGGCCAAAACAAACTGGGAGGTCTGTTCCATAATAGTAACAACATTTACAAGGACGCTGGAACCTGCTGCAGTTATAAAAGTTTAGAGCTTTCTTATTTCTTTCAAATAAGTATAAAGTTTAATTATTTGAGGTTGAAATGGAAAATTAACAAATTTCTTTTGACGTCAATTTTCATGAAAATATGTTTTTGAGTATAGTGGCTTTATCTTGTTAGAACGAATAAACCCTGAGACAAATGCGACTCCATACTGGATTACGTCATAAAACCAAGATGGCGGTATAAAACTAGTCAGATATAAAGAAACGTTTAGAAATAGTCAAAATTTGAAATAATCACTTCAACCTTAAATAAAGATAATTTATTTTAAATGAGTACACAAATTAAAACAAGTAAAAATGTTTGTAAAATGTTGCAAATTAAGAAGTAAATAAATAAAGGGGTTTTTACAAAAATGTCAGGAATACAAGAGGAACCTTAACATATATAATTGTGCTACTTCTAGGGAACTAAACTGATGGAAATTTGTTTATATAAAATAATTATGGGCAGTTGTTAAATCAGTTGTATATCCAATATATTCAAAGCCAGTTAGAAATAAACAAAATTTAGGGTCATGCAGAAATGTCAGGCAACATAAATGAAATGTTTTAAATAATTTATATGTACTTTAAATTAGGGTTTGAAATAAATTATATTCATGCTTAACTTAATCTGTTTTGAAAAATAAATTCACTGTTAAGATTAAAGAAGAAACTTTAAAAATAGGACAAAATTAAAAATATTTTTGACCGAACATTTTGTTTAGTATCCAGGGCCCATAAATATTATTTTAGAAGGAAATATCATTAAGGGTTTATCCTTAGAAAGGAAATAGGGTTAATCATCCTTAAAGTAATAACCATAGCAAACGAAATTGAATGTTATTATAAAATCAGAGAAATAAGTTATAGTTTTGGCAATATACAAAGAAAGAATAAGAAGATTTTCAGGTTAGTTATTTGATTACAAATGTGAAAACTTCTGATATAATTATGATATATAAATATTTGTAATTTTGATATATAATCTTTATTTATTAAATATGTGTGATTCTGTGATAAAATTTCGATTTTTTTTTATTATGTTATGTTTGGTTTTCTGGGTAAAATTATGTGTTTTCCCGTTATTATTTCATGTAGAATTATGAATGCACTACTACGAATTAACTACGGTGAATTAGATAAAAGACTTATTAAAGGATAAAAATTTCATTAAAAGTTTGTGGTTTTGTAGAAAAGACAGATAAAATAAATTTACAAAATTACTAAAGAGTTTTAAAATGTTTTATTTGTACAATTTTCACAAGATCTAGAATCACGAGACGTGGGTGACCTGGCTCCTGTTGATGACATTGTCAATTCATTTACAAAAACTTTTGATTCCGAAAGGCAATTCCGAAAACCTCGTGCAAACTACGACGACCATTTGTTCCGTGGGGGAATTATAAATCCTTCGTGTACGACGGAACAAGTTCAAAAGACATCCAACGAGTGAAAAGCTGGACAAATATAAAATCTTCCGTGCGGAGAATATTTAGTTTAGGTAAACGAGAATAACGGTCGCAGTACGTTGGCACAATTACAAGAACTACAGCGCCATCTACATGGAAGTAATTACAATACGTCTGTGGCACTTCCATTCTGATGCCATTAATTTCACTAAGTTATACGGATCGAGGTTTGACCACGGACTGTGAGGAAATTGCCAATGTGCTGGCGTTATCGGCCTCAAAATATTCTTCATCTGCTGCGTACAAGGACGCTTTCCAGGTGTACAAGCGTAAACAGGAAGTCCTACCTTTTACTGTTGGATGGTCTGGAGGTTCTTGTTCGAATATCCATTTCTCTCTTGACGAACTAGAGTCAGCGCTCTCGTCAACGAAGGATTCAGTTCCAGGTCTGGATTATACTGTACACTCCAAGATTAATCATCTTCCCCCGTCGGCAAAACAAGCTCTCCTTCGAATATACAACCGCATATTCGAGGAGCACGACTTTCCCGATGCACGGTTAGAAGCGACTTTAATTCCTCTTTTAAAACAAGGAAAGGACAAGAGTAATCCCAGCAGTTACAGACCCATCTCTCTCTGACCAGCTGCTTATGTAAACTACTGGAGAAGATGGACAACAAACTTCTTTCTAACGATCAGTGTGGTTCCAGACAAGGACGTTCAACATTGTGTGTGTGTGTGTGTGTGTGTGTGTGTGTGTGTGTGTGTGTTGTGTGTGTCTGTTCGTGTGTGTGTGAGTTTGTGTGTTAGTCTATTTTCAGCAATACTTGTATATAAACTTTCCAGATGTTTTTAACAAATACTCAGTTTAATAGGTGGATTCTGATAAATCTCCTCTTCAAACCTAATAACTAAAAATATTTAATATAAAACTATCAATATTCAATAGTATCAGGCTTATAGTTTATTATAAACACTCTAATCCCCTTAAGGAAATGCATTAAATCACAAAATAGAGGCAATATTTGTTTATAACCGGACAATAAATTATTATTTGCTGAGAAATATCAGTAAGTTGTGATTTTAGTCCAGGTACAGAATTTTTTTTAAAAATTACTTTTTGTTTTATTTATTAATGTTTGTAGTTTCTTTTTGAAATTTTGCACATAGTTCCCAATAACTATACATAGGTATTAAATATATACATTTAACATATAGTCAGTTTCTATATTTATAGGAATTTACATTGAAAACGATGTAAACATAACCTCTAAATTCTGAGGAAACCCGTTGTTAGCCTAAATGAAATGATTTGTTTCAGAAGAGGATTCACGCATGAACTAATAGAGGTTTACAAGTGCCGCAAGCTGGGTCTATAGTTTTACTCTTGAAAGGAATATTACAGGGGCGCCTGTAGACGTTTACACTTGTAAAATAGAAGAACTTGAACTCAAGTGAATGGAGAAGGTAAATTTATTATACTGTAAAGTTAAAGTTTCTAGCTTGATATTTACTCTGATACGTACTTTGCTTTAACCTTAGCGTTGTGGGATGTATTTTGACGAGAAACAACCTGAATTTTAACAACGCAATGGTTTCTTGTTCAGAAAATTTAGAGCACTTAATACAAATTATTTTTTCTTACAATTTATCGTTAGCGGTCTTGATTTTGCCGAAAAATAATCAATAACTGAGTAACGCATTGAAGAAACTCAAAGCATTTATTTAAAAATTCAGGACATTATTGCCTAAAATTACTTTATATCTTAAACTACCATCCTTGTCTTTGTGTGAGGTATCAGAACTTTACTGGTATAATCCTTTATTCTCGTAGATAAAGAGTGTTTAAATGATAATTGATTTCAATTTACAAGTAGAATTATTACTTCCTAGGCATACAATGGAGTTCACATGACCTCTAATGCAGCATACAGCTTACAGACTGTTTAAATGTATAAATTATTGGCATTATCGTTTTACCAATAAACCTATTATAGACCTATTTCAACTTCTCCATTAGCGTCAAGTTCACTAGACATTTCTTTTTCCAACACCGAGTCTTTTTCACTTCCACGTGAAGTTTTTTTATGTTTCTGACTAAAAATATATCTTGTTCCTAACTTCAACTCGAAACTTTTTTTTGTACGTGATAAATGTTTTCACTAAACGTAAGAGACCGTTCTTTTTCGAGTCTTTTCCACTTTCAGGTGAAGTTGTTTCTAAGTAAATATTTCTTGTTCTTAGCTTCAACTTAAAACTTCTCTTTGTCCATAGTATTTTTTTACGTACAAATAGTGAAGTGTACCATTTCACACATACATACTCTCTGTGCAGCTCTATTAAATAGGTTCTCTAAGTCAAATAATTGCCTCCGCGTTTGATAACAAACATTTGCTGTTGGTGGCTGCAAGGGGAATGGGTATCTGTATACTATGTGAGGGTAAGTACAAACAGCAATCCTAATGGCTCTTCTGTACATAGCAATACTTATGTACTGTACTGTAATATTTTACAAATTATACAGTATATAATGTACTTATACAATTCCCGTATCTATGTACATGTACTCCTGTATACTGTAATTGTCTGTAGGTATAGTGTTTAACACACCTCGTCCTTATTATCCGCGGTTCCACGTTTCCGCGGTTCCACGTTTCCGCGGTAATATTGGAGCCTAATACCCGCGGATATAGAGGCACAACTGTAATCATATTTGCCCACATTATTATGCTTGTATTTTTACCTTTTTATTCCTCTCTATTTACAGTTTGAATACCTGTAATAGTTTTTATTTAAAGGACAGTGTTGTAGATAAAGTTACAAGCATTTAGATTGAAAGGGCAAATTCTTAAATGCAGTGTAAGGTTTAAAACTATGTAATATTGGATTTTTTTAGAAATTACATTTTTCTAAACATGGCAACTAAGTTCACTAGACATTTATTTTTCCAACACCGAGTCTTTTTCCCTTCCACTTGAAGTTTTTTTATGTTTCTGACTAAAAATATTTCTTGTTCCTAACTTCAACTTAAAACTTCTTTTTGTACGTGATATGTGTTTTAACGTGTTCCTTGTAAAGTGTACCATTTCCCACATGCATAGACCTTCTTTCTATACAGCTTTATTAAATAAGTTCTTAAAGTCAAATAACTGCCATTGCGTTTGATGAACATGCAGCCTCTTCAGCAACTTTTCAGCGAAATGAAAAAATAACAATCTCCTATCACAATGTTTTTTCAAGTAGAAAAAAGTCCTAGTTATCGTCAGCATCACTAAACGTAAGAGACCGTTCTTTTTCGAGTCTTTTCCACTTTCGGAACAGATGAAAATGTTCCTGAGTAAACCTTTCTTTTTTTTCAAATTCAACTTAAAACGTTTTCTCGTACATAGTATTTTTTTTATCGTGTAAATTGTGAAGTGTACCATTTCACACATACATACTCTGTATACAGATCTATTAAATAAGTTCTCAAAGCAAAATAATTGCCTCCGCCTTTGATAACAAACATTGGTTGTTGGTAGCTTCAAGGGCAATGGAGTACTGTACACTACGTGAGGGTAAGTACAAACAGCAATCCCAATGCCTCTTCTGTACATAGCAATACTTATGTACTGTACTGTAACATTAACAAAATATACAGTATATAATGTACTTATACAATTCCCGTATCTATGTACATGTACTCCTGTATACTGTAATTGTCTGTAGGTATAGTATTTAACACACCTCGCCCTTAATATTGGAGCCTATTACCCGCGGATATGGAGGCACAACTGTAATCATATTAGTCCACATTATTATGCTTGTATTTTTACCTTTTTATTCCTCTCTATTTACAGTTTGAATACCTGTAATAGTTTTTATTTAAAGGACAAAAACATCTTAAATAAATTGATTAATACAGTAATAAGCTACAAGCAGTGCCCCTTCTATTCTCACTTATGTATTCTATGACATTGTTGTAGATATAGTTACATGCATTTTTATTGCAGGGGCAAATTCCTAAATGCAGCGTAAGGTTTAAAACTATGAAAAATTTGATTTTGTTTACAAATTACATTATTCTAAATGTGGCATCTAATTGTTTACAACGTTAGTATTTAATAAGAGAACTCACTAAGTTTAATGAAGCAGCCTTTATGGAATTAGTTACAATTTTACCTAACAATGCTTACTTTCGGTTAACAATGGACTTTACAAACAAATTGTAGGCTCTCCTGTGGGATCTAACACCTCACCTTATAACTCAATAAGGATTGGGGGATTTAAAATATCTGGGAAGAGTAATACAAATTTAAGTCTATATTAACAGCTTGAGGACGATATTTTCACTGCCATTCCTACGCATAGAATGCGCGATGTAGTCTGTTTGTGTAATATATATACAAGAGTTATGATAGAAATATATAATTTAGGGTTCACTCATGAGTGTAATAGCCTTCCTTCGTAGACTTTACCTGGTTTTTGTTTCTACCAAATCTATCCCTTACAAAATACTTTGTAGCTATATACATTTGTATCATATACCAGGGGCATGTTTTATAAAAACCTCCAGTGTATAGAGTTTGTGTGTGTAACAAAGTTATTTTACAATTGCTGCAAATTTGTGGAGCCTTGTAATTAGGGTTCGTGTTTCCGTTGACTTTGTACATCATCAGGTATAAGGTTTTAGCAATTTTGGTGACGTAACATAGATATAATGCTGCCTATAGTATATAAAACTAAGTCTATAACGACTCAAAGTAACACATTGTCAGGAGTTATAAAATTAGTTTAATTTAAGCGTGTCTAAGGATTGCTTGGAGTCTACTTTCTGCGCAGCTGTAGCAAGGTAGAATAAAATGTTCACGTAGATAGTGGCTACTATAGATAGTAACTTTCTATCCAGACGGTTAGTAGTAAATATGTTGTTACTTAGTTTGAGATTTGGGATCCTCAAGATATCGACTTTATTTATTGGTATTTTAAATGCTTCAATATATTGAAAAAATATGACTTTAATTTCGTCAGAGTTTTACGCAATCTAGTTTAGCTTCACACAGGACTAATTATCCAGACGGTTTGTTTTTATTATTTAGTTTTAGTTTAGGAACCCTTATTTTATCCACTTTACTTATTTGTATTTTACCATTTTTGAAATTAATAAAAAAATAAGACGTTATTGTCGTCACGCTATTACTCAGTCTTGTTTTGCTTCCTATCTAGACTTTGTTTGTAATTCATTTGAGATTTGGAATGCTCATGATAT
The DNA here is from genome assembly GCA_036971475.1 of Prosapia bicincta. Classification (NCBI taxonomy): domain Eukaryota; kingdom Metazoa; phylum Arthropoda; class Insecta; order Hemiptera; family Cercopidae; genus Prosapia; species Prosapia bicincta. Next base: position 8,096,561 of record JBAIZL010000394.1, read on the forward strand.
CCACTTTACTTATTTGTTTACTTATTTGTTTTTTTACATTTTTGAAGTGTATTTAGAAAAATAAGACTTTTTTAATGTCGTCGGAATTTTAAACAGTCACTTTTTGCTTTACACATTATATATTTTTTTAAAAACTAGTAGCTCACGAGAAGATGGAATCAACAATAAAAGTATGTTTTTAATGTCTATAGGTTCTCACGCATTCTTGTTTTGCTTCACACAGGACTTTCTACACAGATTGTGTCTTTTTAAATTTACTTTTAGTTTTAGAATCCCCATGATGGTCATCTTTTTCTGTTTGTATTTTAGTATTTTTGAAATTAATAGAAAGACGTATTTAATGTTGGCAGAGCTTTTTTTACAGTCTTGTTTTGCTTCACACAGGACTTTCTACATAGATTGTTTGTTTTTTAAATTTTGTTTTAGATTTGGAAACCCTATGATATCGTTTTTTTTATTTGTATTTTAACATTTTTGAAATTAATAGAAAAAAAGACGTTTTTAATGTCATAATAGTTATACCAATTCTTATTTTGTTTTACAGAGTACTTTCTACATAGATTGTTTTTTAATTTCGTTTTAGTTTTAGAATCCCTATGATATCCACTTTACTTATTTATACAGCAACATTTTTAAATTTAAAAATAAAATTAAACCTTTTTTAATGTAGTCAGAATTTACACAGTCTTATTTTGGTTCACACAGGACTATCTTTCCAGACTTTTTGTTTTTGTAATTTTTTCTAGATTAAGAATGCCTATGTTATCCACTTTCCTTTCTTGTATTTTATTATTTTTGAAATTCATACGAAAATAAGATGTTTTTAATGTCATGGGAGTTATACCCAGTCTTATTTGGCTTCACTTAGGACTTTCTATTCAGACTGTTTGCTTTAAATATTTAGTTTTAGTTTTGGAATCGCAATGATATCCACTTTACTTACTTTTTAATTTTTGAAATATTAAAAAATACCTCGTTTTTAATGATGTTGGAGTTTTACGCAGTCTTGTTTTGCTTCACACAGGAGTTTCTATCTAGGCTCTGGGATTTTGTTATTTAGTTTTGATTTGGAATCTCCATTATATCCACTTTATTTATTTGTATTTCAATTTTTTTTTAAAGAAGTTTTTATTGTCGTCGGAATTTTAAACCGTCTCTTTTTGCTTCACAGAGGACTTTCTACATATTTTGTTTGATTTTTAAATTTCGATTTAGTTTTAGAATCTTCATGTGGTCCACTTTTTTTGTTTGTATTTTAAAATTTTTGAAATTAATAGAAAAATAAAACGATAAGAATGTCTTAATTGTTTTACCAAGTCTTGTTTTGCTTCACATTGGACTTTCTACTTAGACTGTTTGTTTTTTTAATTTCGTTTTAGTTGTGGAGTCCAAATGATGTCCACTTTATTTATTTATATTTAACATTTTTTAAATATTAATAAAATAAGACGTTTGTAATGTCGTCAGAATTTATGCAGTCTTATTTTGCTTCATACGGGACTATCTATCCAGACTGTTTGTTTTTATTATTTAGGTTTAGTTTTTGAATCCCTATGTAATCTACTTTACATATTTGTATCTTAAAGTTTTTTAAATTAATAACAAAATAAGAAGTTTTTAATGTCGTCGGAATTTTAAACAGTCTCTTTTTGCTTCACACAGGACTTTCAATCTAGACTGTTGGTTTTTTTAAAATTTAGTTTTACATTTGTAATCCTCAATATATCCACTTTACATAATTGTAGTTTAATATTTTTAAAATTATTAAAATAATAATACCTCATTTATATCGTCAGAGTTTTACGCAGGCTTGTTTTGCGTCACTTAAAACGTTTTATCAAGAGTGTTTGTTTTTGTTAAGATTAGTTTTAGTTTTAGAATCCCCATGATTCCACTTTAGTTATTTGTATTTTATTAATTTCGAAATTAATAGAAAAATATTACGTTTTTAATGTCGTCAGAGTTTAACCCAGTCTTGTTTTGTTTCACATAGGACTTTCTACATAGATTGTTTGTTTTTTAATTTCGTTTTAGTTTTAGAATCCCCATGATTCCACTTTAGTTATTTGTATTTTATTAATTTCGAAATTAATAGAAAAATATTACGTTTTTAATGTCGTCAGAGTTTAACCCAGTCTTGTTTTGTTTCACATAGGACTTTCTACATAGATTGTTTGTTTTTTAATTTCGTTTTAGTTTTAGAATCCCCATGATTCCACTTTAGTTATTTGTATTTTATTAATTTCGAAATTAATAGAAAAATATTACGTTTTTAATGTCGTCAGAGTTTAACCCAGTCTTGTTTTGTTTCACATAGGAATTTCTACATAGATTGTTTGTTTTTTAATTTCGTTTTAGTTTTAGAATCCCCATGATTCCACTTTAGTTATTTGTATTTTATTAATTTCGAAATTAATAGAAAAATATTACGTTTTTAATGTCGTCAGAGTTTAACCCAGTCTTGTTTTGTTTCACATAGGACTTTCTACATAGATTGTTTGTTTTTTAATTTCGTTTTAGTTTTAGAATCCCCATGATTCCACTTTAGTTATTTGTATTTTATTAATTTCGAAATTAATATAAAAATATTACGTTTTTAATGTCGTCAGAGTTTAACCCAGTCTTGTTTTGTTTCACATAGGACTTTCTACATAGATTGTTTGTTTTTTAATTTCGTTTTAGTTTTAGAATCCCAATGTAATACACTTTACTTATTTATATTTCAATATTTTTAAAATTAAAAATAAAATAAGACGTTAATAATGTCGTCAGAAATTACGCAGTCTTATTTTACTTCATACGGGACTATCTATCCAGACTGTTTGTTTTTATTATTTAGTTTTAGTTTTGGAATCCCTTGATATCTTTTTTTTTTCTTTTAACATTTTTCAAAATAGGACAAATTATTGTTATCAATGTCGCCAGAGTTTTAGGCAGTCTTGTATTGCTTCACAAAAAACTTTCTATCTAGACTGTTTGTTTTTGTAATTTTTTTTCGATTTGGAATGCCTATGATAACCACTTTACTTATTTGTATTTTAATATTTTTTGAAATTAATAGAAAAATAGGACATTTTCAATGTCATTGGAGTTTTACCCAGTCTTGTTTTGCTTCAGACAGCACTTTCTATTCAGACTGTTTGTTCTAAATATTTAGTTTTAGTTTTGGAATCGCAATGATATGCGCCTTAATTATTTTTTAATTTTTGAAATATTAAAAAAAAATATATACGTTTTTAATGTTGTTAGAGTTTTAAGCAGTCTTGTTTTGCTTCAGACAGGATTTTGCTTCACACAGGATTTTGCTTCACACAGGATTTTCTATCTAGACTCTTTGTTTTTGTTATTTAGTTTTAATTTGGAATAGACCAACAAACAAGTTGAACAATATATACTAACAGATTCACAACTATCAGGCCATATAGTTAAAAAAACATTTTTTCCATTTCCATAGCTTGAAGCTATTTTCCTATTGGCCTGACTTAAGGACTTTTACTACATTTTATTATACTCACAAATAATTAAAAAAACAATTTTTTTTCTCATTTAGTACTTTTTTAATGACATTTTATTTTCAAATAAAAAGTCTCACTTTCAAGTAAATAGAAGAATCACAAGATAGTCAGTGTTTGCTGTTATCTTGATAACAGTCAGTATAGCTAAAGCTTTATAAGCTGGCACTTGGGGCTGAAGGCCTTGGGGAGAGGCCAAGGACGAGGATTGGGTGGAGGTTCCCAAAACCATCGACCCTTAGAATTCCGCTGACTCGTATGTATTCATGTAAGAATTGTTCACTTTTATAATGGAGTGACTGACGTAATAACGAATAGACCAACAAACAACTTGAACAATATATACTAACAGTTTCACAAATATTATGCTGTATAGTTAAAAAAACATTTTTTTCAATTCGAATCTTTTTCTTATTGGTCTGGTCTTAATATGTACTAAACATAGCAACAACTGTAAATAGAGCATTCATAGAAGCATGTTAATAGGATTGTTTAAGGCTTGGCCGCGAGTTACAGCCCCAATGACATGTCTAGAGGCCTAATAAACAATTTCTACCTAATACCCAAGTGCCAGCTTACAAAATTTGACCTATAGCTATTCCCATATTTGTTAATGTCACATCACAGACTGTTCTAAAGGACTAGAGTGGCAAAAGGATAAACCTTTACATTTAGAATTATTTATATTTTAAAATTTAAAAAATATTTACAGGTTTATTTTAATAAATAATACGCACAAACTCTACCACAAATAATTTTATTCCAGTCTTACATAGACCTACATTTCGGATACAAAGAAACCATCCTGAGAGGCATGGCACAGTATGTATTGTCATGTATTTGAGGATATTTACATTGTAACTGAAATGTACATAACACTAGAATACAAATATTTGTAGCTAGAGGTTGTGTGTATTATTTATTAATATTAAATCAAAGTAAATTATTCCAAGTAACTAATTTGGTTTATTTTAATACATTTTGCTAAATATTTGTTTGGATAAAAATCTAAATCTATTACAACGAATATGCTTAGGATACCAATAACATAAGTTCACTTTTGGGGGTTGCTTGGACTAGAGATTTTGGAAGGGGAAGTTGGCAGGCCTGTAGTGACTCAAATTTAGCTCAGTTTAATGCACATGGTTCTTAAATATCTTTTTCACCATACTGATTTTACCATGATGATTATATTAAAATATGTTTATCCAATAGCATAAATGATATCCCAATTTATTTGTAAAATATAAAATATTATTGAACTTGGAAAATCTTTCTTCCAATTAATTACAAGTTTTAAATATATCTAGAAGGTAAAATTTAAATATAATTTAATTTTTTGTAATGTTTCTAAAATTAATTTTAAGTTTGATAATATATTTAATATATTAATATACATATATATTTGTTGTATCTACATAAAATAATTTTTAATTTACTTCTTTATTTTACAAATCCTATTTCATGTATGAAATTTCAATTATATAATTTAATTTCTCTATATTTTTAATGAATTAACTGTATTCCATTTGATACACAACATAATAAGCCTCTGATTGAGCAACGCACCCAAAACATCTCATTGTGTCATTGTTAATTATTTTTCTGTTATTCTTTTACGTTATACATGGAGTACGGAATTAATATTTTACCATCGATTGTTCTATTAAGCTAGTTTATCAATATTCAATATTTTATCTATAATCAGTACACTAAAGACAAACAGAGGTTTAAATGTTCCTTTGCTACTCAACTTTTATTTTTGATGACGTATCTGTGAAATATTCTATTCTGTTATGTCTAATTACTATGGAACACAGTTTTCATTATCTTTGCTCACTTTATTTTGTTTACGTTTGTTGGTTGTATTTATAAATTTGATATACACTTCAGTTGTTCATGTGTATCACTTTGACAAGTGGATTAGTATTCTTCTTTACTATATGCATCAATTTAACGTTTGTTTGACGTTTGTTGGACTAGCACATGGTTCGATAACAATCCAAACAATGGTTAAAGTACTAAAAACAGTAAGGCTACATTTCAAAGTTGCCAGATCAAGGCTTCATTAAAATAGTGATATTTTTTCAAATAGTCATCACAAGAAGCTTTTGGTTGTCAAATGAAAGAAGAATGTCCATATTTCATTTGTAGACTTCAGTTTTAAAATATATAAGACTTTTTGAGCAAAAATAGGAAGAAAAGAACGATTAATAAACTACTTTTAATGTTTGCTTGATATAGCAAACTTGTATCTCGTAGTACACCTTGAATCCGCTAGGTGCAGCACCTGACGGTATCTCATAGCAATAATTTTCAAGATGCCTTTTCAATTTCGAGTAGGCAGCAGAAGAAGAGGTGCATGCCATTCCTGCCATAGACTCACTAACAAGGTGTTTGTAAGGTAATAAGGAGGGGTCCTTATTCCTTAGCATAAGATGATCCAAGTCCCCAGGGTTCCTGCATGATCTGTCGCGGGATTCTTCCTGCCAGGGTTTCTTTCTTGCCAGGATTTTTCATCCCGCTCTTAGCGCGATACTTAGCGCACTGTTTCATTTCACTATCTCCTGATTCTGCGTGGAAATAGCTTATGAGCTCGGTACATGGGCAGTCAATGCCGTTTCCTTCACTCGCGTTAGCGATAATAACCGCATGCGTTGTGAGATTTAGGTAGCTGGCTAGAGGTTGCTGCCATGAGAGCTGGGTGGGTTTTGGGGACCCAAACCCGGGTAAAAAAGCAATAATTTACTTTCACAGAAATGTAAATAACTCAAGAACTAGGCAAAATGTTGAAAAACCATAGGCACCACGCCATTCTACGTTAAATGCAGCTACAATCTATGTACATAACATACAATTTGGGAAAAAGCGATTCCCCTCCTCAATTCGCAAAAGTCGAATATTACTCGGTTCTTTTGGCATCTACAAAAGAACAAGATATATTTAAACTAAAGACAGCGGATGAAAATATACCATGTTAACATTACCTAAACTAAATTTAATATTTTATTAACACAATAATAGATGAACTTATAGTGGTCGATCGATAAAAGTGGGACAATAAAAGTTCTTGCTTGAACTTTATTTATTGAAGTGTACTCGGATATAATATTTTTTGTATATTGTTTGAAATGTGTTGGAAAATAGTTTTAGATTGTTGCCTAGCAACCAAAATTTGGAATGAATTCAATGAAATGTCTTAAGATAATTATGATAGAAAATAATATTGTATGCTATTTTTACTCCTAAAAATAACATGTTGGAAAACATGTTTATGTCGCCAGAAAACATCCCAGGAATGTAATCAACAATTTCCACAAGTTTCATGGCGTCGGATCAGTGGTTTAGTGATGCATAAGGTTCATACAAACATTCAAACATTCATTTATATATATATAGGCCTATATATATATATATATATATATATATATATATATATATATATATATATAGGCCTATATATACAGTTTCGAGTAGGCAGAAGAAGAGATGCATGACATTCAGGCCATAGTATTTGTAAGGTAATACCCCTCCTTATTCCTTAGCTTAAGGTGATCCAAGTCCCCAGGGTTCTTGTACGATCTGTGGCGGGATTTTTCCTAGCAGGGTTTCTTCCTTTCCAGGTATTTTCACCTCATTCTTCACGTGATACTCACCGTACTCTTTCATTTCTCTATCTCGAGTTACATAAAAAGAGCTTATGGGCTTGTTACATGGGCAATCAATCCCGTTTCCTTCACTCACGCTAGCGATACTAACCTCATGCGCATGTGAGACGGAGGCAGCTCGCTAGAGGTAGGCTGCCAAGAGGACTAGGCGGGTTTTGGGGACCCAGACCCGGGTAATAAAAAAAAAACAATAATTTACTTTCACAAAAAATGTAAATAGCTCAAGAGCGAGACAAAATTTTTTAAAAACTATTAAAGTTAAATGCAGCTACAATTTATGTATATAATAGATACTCCAATTTTTCTTCGAAAAATGTATTCCCCTCCTAGATATATATATATATATATATATATATATATATATATATATATATATATATATATATATGTATATATATATATATATATTTATAAATATATATATATATATATATATTTATAAATATATATATATATATAAATATATAAATAAATATATATATATATATATATATATATATATATATATATATATATGCGTTAAAACGACTGTTCTACTTCATAACCTGTAGCATAAAATCAGCTGTTTTATGAAATCATTTATTATCATTTATTTCAAGCCAAAGGGGACGAAATAACTATATTGCATACCCTGCCCCTTTTGTGAAAAGTATTCCTCCCCATATAAAACTAAAACTAATTCATTAGAATTACTTATTGAATTAATATTTGAAAAAAACTTATTAAAAAAATGTTTTTAAATGTATTTGAACATGAATGGTTGAATGAAAGTCATTTTATTAACGATTGAAAATTTGATCCAAATAGATATAAAAATGAGAGTGAAGTAAAAGAAGGAATTGAAAATGGTAGTCCATTTGCCAAAAACCATTTACTGAATATCTAAATTATCTAACGCAGGTAGTTTACACCGGGCATAAATATTTTGGGGATACACCCGTCTCTTTTATTTTTGGAAAGTAAAAAAATGTCAGGATTGGTTATCAGAGTTTTTGGCTAATCTACTACTAGGGGGCTAATTCTTCTCAACAATCCGGATACATTCCCGTTTTTCGAAATATTTGTCCCATTTACTCTTCTTAATTTTTTTTTCCATATGCAAGATTTACCGAAAGAGCCAGAATAAATATACAATGCAATAAATTTATATTTATAAATAAATTTCATAATAAATTTTATAATAAATAGACATTTAAATGTCTAAATATAACACAAACCATTCATGCTGTCACAGTTATTGTCAACGTATCAACTTATGGTAGTAATCAAGAAGAAGAATGTCGAGGCGGCCACAGCCAACTAGAGTGACGAATTCTTATCGCTGGGATCTAGACTTTGGACAACAATGGAATCAGCTGTTTATTCGACCTGTGCGTTTATTAGCTTGTAGGTTATATATTCTTATTAGTATGAAACTTTGGTGAATGAGTTGCTATTTTGGCATTTTGTGTGAAGGTTTTCAGATTAAAAGTAAGTGTAATTGGTTTCTAATATTAATTATCTTTGAGGTTTCCTTTACTGTCTTTTAAAACAAGTAATTTACTAATTTTTGTAAATTTATTTTTATCAAGCCAAAGATTTTACATTTGTTATAAAGCAAAAGATTTTAATGACACAAATAATTTTATCACGCCCTAATCATATTTATGTAGCCTAAGTCTATATAAAATTATATGTTTGTTGTAGTATAGTTACTGTATTTGATAGATATTATTTCTATTCTTTACTATGTATGCATAGCAATTAATTTATATATGCTTTAAGGTTGTGTGAGGTTATCTTTCCCAAATTACAAATATGTGTAAATATCATAACGTGTGAAAAATATGTTTAGTGTAATGTAACTCACAACTGTTCTGATCCGTTAAAAATATCGGATTTAATTTCCGCATACATTTAACTGTAGATTCTTTAAAATCTGAATGTAAATTTCTCGTATTCTCCGCACGGTTTGTATTTATTAATGACAAAAACTAAGGTATTCATGTAACCCAAATGACTGGCTTCAAATCATTTGATTTATTGAAGCGGAAATTCTTAAAATAAATAATTCTGAAAAACTATCTTTATAAAGTAAACGAATATTAAGTTGAAAACTCTTTTTTTCTTTTACTTAAATGCACACACATGATTAGGCTAGGCCTGTATTCTACAAACATAATTCTTGATATTAGTTATAAAGTCTTTTTATTGTTTTAATAACACAAATATATTACATTAACAAAGTAAGTAGAAAAATTAAAAAGACGGATTACGCTTAAATAAAAATGTGAGGAAATTTAAGCGAAAAAAGTCTTTAAAAAATGTATAAAAAATATAATGAACACAAATTCGAAACGTTTTGTTGGATATAGAAAGTTTGTTTTTGTTTGAAATTGTTGTTTCGTGTTTATGTTATAAGTGTTTGTTTGTGAAACATTATGGAAAATTCGTAAAATTTAAGTGATTTTAATAATAAATATGAAATATTCAAGTAATAGGGTAATGTAGCCTATACGTAGTTGCTTTAATGTCAGAGACAACATAGGCATTATAAACCTAATGTAAAATAGGGCTATAGAGGCGAACATAAAATGTTATTATTAAATTTGCAGTGCAAACTAATGGTGAGCCAAGCAGAAGATGATTTGAAAATGCACCCCCAGAGCCTCTCAGAGCTCCCCAGAGCCCCCGCAACGTGCAGTGTGCAAAGGTGAGTTGATGGGTTTCTTATGTTTGCTGTGATGTATGAGTAGCTGGGTATTTGGTTTCATTGTGTTCTGATATGTAAAGGCTTTAATTGAAAAGACACAACTAGGTTAGTAAGTTTTAATCCAAGGCTGGAGTTTTCCAAGACTGCAATGGTAAAAATGGTAGTTCATTTCCTAACGCCATTGTCTGAATATCTAACTTAATATATATATATATATATATATATATATATATATATATATATATATATATATATATATATATATATATATATTTATTTATATATATATATATAACATTTTAAAACTAAAATCGTATTTTTATTGGAGTGGTTAAATAGGGGTTTTACACCGCACTTAATAATTTTGGCAGTGTACACCCGTCTTTTTTAATTTTGGGAAGAATAAAATGTTACGATTGGTTATCCCAGGTTTGGGCAACTCCACTTCCATGATCCTTTTAAAAATTCCGCTTACGTTCACGTTTTTCGAAATATTTAACACATTTAGTCTTCCTAAATTTTTTCCATATGCAAGGTTTACCGAGCCAGCATAAGTATACAACGTATTAAATTAAACTGTCTATATATAAAACGAACCGTTCATGCTGTTACACTCATTGCCAATGTATTAACTTATGTTAGTAATCAAAAGGAAGAATGTCAAGACGGCCACAGCCAACTGGATGGACAAATTGTTATCTAGACTTTGGACAGCAATAGAATCAGCTGATTATCCGACCAGTACGTTTATTAGTTTGTATGTTATATTGTCTTAATAGTTCGAAACTTTGTTGAATGCGTTGGTATTTTAGCATTTCTTGGGAAGGTTTTCAGATTAAATGTAAGTGTAATTAGTTTGTAATATTAATTATCTTTGAGGTTTCCTTTATTGTTTCTTTAAATTGTTTTTATTACGCCAAAGATATTTCGTTAGTTATAAACAAAAATATTCAAATTACACAAATAACATTACCACGTCTAAATCGCATATATGTAGCCAAAGGCTACATAAAATTATATGCATGTTATAGAAAACATGCTTTGTTTGTTAAATATTATTTGATATTATTTCTATTTTTTACAAAGCATGTCTAGCAAACACTTTATATGTGCTTTAAGATAGTGTGAGGTTATCTTTTCCAAACTACAAATAATTGTAAATATCCTAACATGTGTGCAAAGTATGTTTGGAGCAAAGTAACTTACAACTGATCTGATCCTTTGATATTATCGGTTTTAATTGCCGCTTACATTTATCTGTAGAATCTTTAAAACTGAATGTAAATATCTCGTATTCTCCGCCGTTTGTATTTATTAATGACAAAAACTAAGGTATACATGTAACCCAAATGAATTGCCTCAAAACGTTTAATTTTTTGTGTCGGAAATTCATAAAAAAAATAATTCAGAAAACCTATGATTAAAAAGTAATCGAATTTTAAGTTTATTATTCTTGTGGTTTTCCCTTTTACTTAAATGCTCGCACATGATTAGGTCAGTAAGTTTTATCCCAAGGCGGGAGTTTTATTTTTAAATATTTTTTTTTGTTACGCCCGCTTTCCCCCCTGTAACACAATAGCTCTAGGCTCTAGGCTATGCCATGAAAATACAATATAGCGTATTAGGATGATTTGAAAAAAAAACTTTTAAATTTAGCCAAAAATTAAAATGATAAAATATCGCGTTGTATAAAAATGGATATAAAATACATAGAAAGGAAATTTAGATTTAAATATTGTAAACAACTGGAAAGGGTTTACCTTAGATATATTGCGAACACTCTCGGCGAGTAAGCTTAGTCGTTTTGCTTTGCTTTGCAAATCTGCAGCATCGGCCCATGTTATGCTTGCTGAGGTAATCCTTGGCAATCCTGGAGATTTAGTATTGAAAATTTTTAGCGAATTTAATGACATTTTATAGAAAATATCTGGTAAAAAAAAATATTAAGTAAAAGTGTGAGTCGCTCTCAAGTCAGCGTGAGAAATTATGAACCGCGCTGTCTTGGGATATAGGTTTGTTTGTTATTTGTATTTGCGGGTGGATGTATAGCACAGATTTGAATTCTCTCCCTCCATTCCTTTACTCTCTCTCTCTCACACACACACACACACACAAACACACACAAACACACGCAACACACATACAATCACACACCCACACACACACACCCACACACATTGACCACCCCACACACACACCAACACACACAGACACTGGACATCCCTGTCTGCAAATCTAGCTGAATTTGTTATTCATCGATTGTAATTCACAGACACACTCAGAATTTATAACCTGTTTAATTCCCTCTCATTGTTTTAAAGTAACTGAATAAAAAAACTTAATATTTTATATATAAAAATTAAAAGTAAAACTGTTTTACACAATGTAAAATTGTTACATTTGGTGTTCAATTGCTAACTTTTATAGATTAAAAGTGTGTGTAGTGGTTAAGTAATAATTGGCTTAGATTGCTTTAAGCTTGAAGCTTTGGGAAATAGGTTTTTGGAAAACCTGCGAAGGAATAACATTATTAGTGTTACAAAATACATTTGGTTTTGGAGACCATTTTGTGTGAAAAGAGCTATTTAACACTAGTGTAGACATTTCCTAAAAATCCTCTTTATATAAGTGTATAAAAATTAGAAAAAATAAACAATCCTAAAACTATGTGATTAGATATAAAACAGAGAAAAAAACTACAGTGGGTTTTTAATGCAAATGTTTATGTCTGGAGTTTATGCTAGAAATATTTGTGTGTAATATTTAGAAAGAGAATCGAATATTGATGTCTTGCTTTTGCATATTTCGAGGAATTGTAACGGGGAAGTTCGTAATAAAAAAATCTAGAGTAAAACATTTACTACCAAATATATAGATACAATCTTATTAAAAATAAAAAAAACATTTTAGATATATATCTTAATAAAAAAGGGAAAACGTTTATCTTTAACGTACTATAAAATACTAACCAGCAAAGTGACCTTCACATAGAGTAATACAAAGTTGTAGATGGAAACAATCAGTGTTGTTATTGCATTTGCAGACTAATGTTTAGCCATTGTACAGATGTTGGTGACAATTGAAAATAATAAGAATAAACAAGCTAAGGGAAAATGACCCAAGAGTGCTGGCACAAAGTCTGGCAAAAATAAAATATATTCGTACCATGTTTATGCTATTAGTAAGCATAAACAAATATAAATAATTCAGCTATACGCCTAGATAAGGTTACCTCTATTCTAGCGACATGTCTAGGTTCCTGGAGCAGTGAATGTTTCCAGGGAAACAATAATGTAACCTCAGTGCACGCTACTAGCCAACCATACATCAGTCATTGTTAATATCTTTACAAGCAAATATTGTTGTTTTTACATCAAAGAGTACATAATGTCTAATGAATTTGTTCTGCTTTGTATTTACGTAGAAAACTGAAGACATTTAAACCTGATATTAAAATGGCGTAGCAATCATTTAACAAATTGTATATTTAGTTCGATAAATGTTTGTCGACAAAGTACCCCAAGACTATATTTATTATTAATTTTTTAGGTTTGTTTTATTTGTTTAGTTATTTAGACTATTTGATATCCTAAATTCTCAAAGAATTACAAATAAAGCTGGATAAATGGGTTTTATTTAATGACCTATATAGACAATAGTTGAAGATAATCATTGATACGTTTCAATTATACTTGAAGAAATCGTTCAATACACCAAAGAATATACACACAGACAGCGACAGAGCATCAGTCACAAACAAAACTCTCAACGCAAAAAAATAACACTCTAACACCCACCACCAGTTTCACCCACGCACAATAAACACTATAAACATCGATTTGAATATAAACGAATTAAGACCTAAACAAATGACTTAAATACAGCTTACACATCAAGAAATGCAATAAAATACTAAAATGTTTACACAGAAACAACAATACAAAGCACAGATTCCATTCACCATGAATACATTGGACAAGGCATTGAATATAAAATGTCCATTATAACGAAATTAAAAACTAAATCAAGCACCTGACCCACAAAATTAACTACATCTGTATACCACACAACTCCACCATAGCGTCAGTCGACATAAAAACCTTTACTCCAAATTTTAAAAAAATGAAGTGTAAATGGAAATGGGAACATCGTCTTAACGTCGAAACGTTCCTAACAGAGGGTTGGATCGCCTTATCGGTCTAACTTCCGTCCGCCTCACAAGACTGAGGCAGATGCCGTCGTGTCGGTCCGTATAGGTTACGTGTAGGGGAGGAGTTTGTCGCATTGTCGTGTGTTGCCTCTGTAGTCTTATGATATCATCGACGTATCTGTGCTAGTAAATGATTTTGTGTGCGTGTGTATTGTTTGTGAGTATCTTTGTGTTTTCTATTTGTTGTTGGAACAAATTACGCTTAGGACACTGCTGATAGGGCTTCCCATGGGCAGACCAGATGGTTGTGAATAGAAGTTTGAGTTGCAGGTCAAATAGTTTTGTTTGGTGATGGTTTAGAGGATGTTTAGGATTTCGGATGGGTTTTTGGTATGTTATACTGTATTAATTGAGTGTCTAGGATATTGAGGGTTTCGGATACAGGTATGTTGGTGTACATGTTTGTTATGTCGAGTGATAGTAGTGTTGAATTCTGTAGTAAGTACATGTCTTTTATTTTATTTATGAGGTGTGTTCTGTTTTTTATGTGTGTTTTCTATGTTCAAGTTATTAGATTTATTTTGTCCATGTATTTTTGCAGGGGCATTTTGGTAGTTGATGGCTCGGGTGGGGACATTGGGCTTGGGAATTTTTAGGAGAGCGTGGAGGGTAGTTGCTTTAGGATAGATTTGTTGTAGGTGGTATTTTTTGTTTTTGCTGATAATGTATTTGGATGTATTAATTAGTTTTTTGATGGTTCTGTGATATTTCTCAGTTGGATCTGTATGTAGTTGTATTATATTATTATGTACTCATTGATTTTGTCATTTAGGCTGTTTGTATTAATAATTACTGTGGTGTTGCCTTTGTCTGCTGTGGTGAGTGTGATTTTGTTTAGTTGAGCCTTTTCTTTTATGTTTGCAGCGATTTTAATTTCATTGTTTACGTTTTAGTTGTTTATGTTTTTGTGTTTTTTAAGGTTTTTGTGTCATGTCGAAGTGAGTCTTGGACTTTGGGTGGCGGCTTTATGTACAAATTTGGATTTGTTATTAATTACCTAGTAAATTTGTTTAGAATAAATTTTATTACAATATTTTGACACAATGACGTACAATTGTAATGTGTGTTTTTATTTCGAATTAATTCCGTCTTCTAACTTTTTCTGTCACTTTTGCTTCGTGGGTTCACTCTGCTTATGCCCAGTTCACCAGGGTAAATTCTCATAACACTTTAGAATCTTCAATCAGATATATGAGAACTGCATAAACTAAACTAAGGAAACACAAATTTCACTAGAATTAAAACTTTCAAGATTCCCCACATCATTTTGTTAAACTCACTAATTTTAAATTTGTTTAGTGTTGTCTATTGGAATCATAAATGTTTCAAACATTTTTCCATTAAGTTCACATTTCCCCACTATAGAAAGAAATGTATTTTCTGCACACATGGCTTCACATGATGAATGACAGCAATACCTTTAAATAGAGCATTATTGTATTCTGATCATCGAAATGTACATAAAGGTTTATCCATAGGTAACTTAGGTAATATTACTTGTTTTTGTGGGTTGGTTTTTTGCCAATATTTTTGCTGCAATTTATTTTGCCATTGTGCTCTTGATATTGTATAAAATGTAGCATATTTTCATTATGTAGTAAACTTTTAAATGAAGATAAATATTTATAGTTTTGAAAATGATTTTTTTCAATATGAGCTAAAATAATTTCAATTCTAATTATTATACAAAATATCAATTTTCTTTTGTTTTGATTTTTCAAATAAATTGATAACATGTTATGAATGACAGCAAAACCTTTAAATAGAACTGTCAGTCATCCTCGATCTCGACATGTTTTCAGTCTCCTCATTGAAGAATAACTGTTACAGTTGCTCAGCTGTAGAAAAAGTTGGTTACAACGTTAAACATTCCTTTGAAACAGGATAGTATGTTCCATGCCCTATGTTTACCTACAATTGCACTCTATTTTCTTGTACTCTAGATACAACATTTTATTGCACCCTATTTTGTTTGCAAGTTTACCTAATAATGACCTTAACAAAGAAGGGTATTGTAATGTTATTGGAGCTAGTTATTTTGCAAAATTCTGTTATTTGTCAAAGTTTGTGGGGACCAACATCGACTATGAGAAATATAATTAATCATGTTTACACTCACAGAGATTTTTAAATATAAATATAAATTTTTTAAATAAAAGTCAGGTACAACTATTTATTTAAGTAATCACCAAAAGTCAGGTACAACTATTTATTTAAGTAATCACTTTAAATTTTCTAAATTTGTAAAAACAAAATTTATTGTCTCAGTAAGCTTTTACAAAATTTAATTCTCAGTAAGTTTTTACAAATTTACAACATTTAAAGTTTGGATAAGCATATACTAATATAAAAGTGATTGATTAAGTATCACTGAACGTAATGGACTACAAATTCTAGTATTTCTTTAAACAGGCAACGTTTTAATATTAGCTACGTTATTGCCATTAATACTTTATGTATTGCAGCCCTGATGGCATTACCGTAGCCTGTTTAAATAAATAGTTTTACCTGACTCGCAAATTAACCGCATTTATTTAAACAATAAGAGAAATACTGCTACCAGTCTTCCTGCACTGCTCCAGAAGATGTACTTGTTTCAATCAGTTTACATAACTTCTCTAGACAATCTGTTTTGTTGGAACCATCTGGTGATCTCTTGAATTTTGTAGTTCTTTACGTTCGATGAAACTTAATTAATCACATTTACATTAGTTTATGGCTATCCCAACTTTAATTTTGTAAATTTGTAAAAACTTACTGAGACAAAACGTTTTCTAATGATGTTAATTATGTTTGCAAAAAATATTTTCTTAGAAACACTTTTCACAAATATTTTTACACTTGTTCCCAAAGAACGTACGTATTCATGTAAGAATGTTTCACTTGTATAATGGAATGAGTGTCTTATTAACGAATAGACCAACAAAAAACTTGAACAATATATACTAACAGTTTCACAAATATTATGTTGTATAGTTAAAAAAACATTTTTTCAATTCGAATTTTTTTCCCATTGGTCTGGTATTAATATATAGTAAACATAGCAACAACTGTAAATAGGGCATTCATGGAAGCATGTTAATAGGATTGTTTAAGGCTTGGCCGCGAGTTACAGCCCCAATGACATGTCTAGATACCAAATACACAATTTCTACCTAATACCCAAGGGCCAGCTTACAAAATGTGACCTATAATTGTTCCCATATGTGTTAATGTTACATCACAGACTATTCTAAAGGACGAGAGTGGCAACAGGATAAGCATTTACTCATTTAGAATTATTTATATTTTAATATTAAACAAATATTTACAGATTTATTTTAATAAATAACACACACAAACTCTAACCAAAATATATTTATTCGCGTTTTATGTAGACCTACATTTTGGGTACAAAGTAACCATCCTCAGAGACATGACACAGTACGTATTGTCATGTCTCTGAGAATGGTTACGGTATGACCGAAGTGTACATAACACTAGAATAAATATATTTGTAGCTAGAGGTTGTGTGTATTATTTATTAATATTAAATCAAAGTAAATTATTCCAAATATTTACTTTGTGTGGGTTTTGGGAACCCAGAGCCGATTAATAGAAAAAGCAATAATTTACTTTCACAAAAATGTAAATAACTCGAGAGCTAAACAAAATTTTGGAAAACTATATGTCATTTATGTATATAACATAAAATCCATAATCCTTCTCAACAAACCGGATACGATCACGTTTTTTGAAATGTTTGTCACATTTACTCTTCTTAATTTTTTTCGATGTGCAAGATTTACAACGCAATAAATTTACCTGTCTAAATATAAAACAAACCGTTCATGCTGTCACACTCATTGCCAACGTAATAACTAATATTAGTCATCAAGAAGAAGAATGTCGAGACGTCCACAGCCAACTGGAGTGACGAATTCTTATCTCTACGATCTAGACTTTGGACAACAATGGAATCAGCTGTTTATTCAACTAGTGCGTTTATTAGCTTGTAGGTTATATTTTTTTATTAGTTTGAAACTTTGGCGAATGCATTGGTATTTTGGCATTTTGTGTGAAGGTTTTCAGATTAAAAGAAAGTGTAATTAGTTTCTGATATTAATTATCTTTGAGGTTCCTTTATTGTTTTGTAAAATTGTTTTTATCAATCCAGAGATTTAACTTTAGTTATAAAGAAGTAGATTTAAATTACACAAATAATTTTATCACGTCCTAATCACAATTATGTAGCGTAAGTCTATATAAAATTATATGTATGTTATAGGAAAGAAACTGTATTTGATAAGTATTATTTGATATTATTTTTGTTCTTTACTATGCATGTATAGCAATTACTTTATATATACTTTAAGGTCGTCTGAGGTTATCTTTTCCTAATTACAAATAAATGTAAATATCCCAACTTGAATGCATAGTATGTGTGGAGCAATGTAAGTTACAACTGTTCTGTTCCGTTAAAAATAACGGTTTTAATTTCTGCTTACATTTATCTGTAGAATCTTTAAAACTGAATGTAAATTTCTCGTATTGTCAACGAGGTTTGTATTTATTATCGACAAAAAATAAAATATCCATGTAACCCAAATGACTTGATTCAATAAATTTGATTTCTTGTGTGTAAACCAATGCAAACATCGTGCTATACAAGCTCAATTGGTCTGCAATAAGGTCGTGGTACAAGTTTGCTTTGGTATAACTGGAGTAAATATTTGTTACATATTATTAAATTTCTTAGATGTATATGTTATATTTAAACTTTACATTTAGTCCTGAGCAGTCGAAAATCCTGGTTTATGGGATTGGAAGAAAGATCATTCAGGGGTATTTATCTACTCAACTTACTCCTGAGTGCGCGTGCATGTGTGTGTGCGGGAGTATCTCTGTAAATGTTTTACATTTGCAGGCGGTAAATAGTAGAGAGTTTTGAAACAAATCTCTTCTCAAAATGCTTCTTAGTATTGGAAGAAACTTACAATTTGGATTGTAACTAACTTGTATTATAAATCCTGTTTTTTACGTCTTGGATCCGATAGTGGCGTTTTATAAATTTCATGAGTAGCATAAATTTGTTTGAGTTACTTAATTTTATGTCTGAATTTATACTGTATTGTCAGTTTTAATTCCTTGAATACGTGTTTTACGTATGTAATATTTAAAGTATATTCATGTCATTTGATATATTTCATATTAGGTTTTTTAATACTTAATGTCGAGCGAAATCATGTAGAAGCGCAGTCTGATAGTGATTCAATGAACTACTAAAAAGAAAACCTAAATTTATAATTGTTGCTTAGAAACAAACTTTTTGCACAACATATTAAGTTTTTGTTAACACCCATTGTTTTCCTGTAATGGGCGGACATTTACGGAAGAGGAGCGTACATCTCTCCCTAAGCGTGGCGTCTGTGTAAGGATGACTTCATTGGATGAAAAACGTTCCACATTTATCCTCACTACAATGCTTCTCTTATAAACATATGTTTATAAGCATAAGCTACTCTATATTCATATAGTAATGCTACATACGAAAAATTTTAAAAAGCTTTAAAAAGATGTTGCCATGAAACTCATGCACGAAAGACTCGTATTTCATACACAATACATTGTATTTACCCTATATATGTAAATTTTGTTATATCATTGTTTTTCCTGGAGTAGCTAATACTTATTTTATTTGTAAAAATATATAAATAATTTACTGCAATATTTGAAATACTTCCATTTCATTAACATATCACCTTATGTTATGAGAGAGAGAGAGAGAGAGAGAGAGAAGAGAGAGAGAGAGAGAGAGAGAGAGAGAGAGAGAGAGAGAGAGAGAAAGAGAGAGAGAGAGAGAGAGAGAGAGAGAGAGAGAGAGAGAGACTTGTACTAGCTAGTTTTAATTATTTATAACAGGAATAATGTTATTCAAACAATTACTCATTACTATAATACAACACACGGACAAGCTAGAATAATTCATAATTAAACATAGACTAATATAAACCTAACCCTTTTGTTTTGAAAGCCCCAAACAATTCACTATTTAATCTTAATTATGGGTTTTATCCAATTACATCACCGCAAGGCGCAGATTTTTTTATCTTTTAAAGTTTTTTTAACTTTACTATTCCTATTCTGCTTGCATTTTACAAAGCTAAGCACTTTTATTAAACATTCAACGAATATAAAAACGTAATGAATAGGCCTATTGGTTGCGACTGCATATGTACGTGTCTGCAACGAGATAAACCTAAGCCGGGCGTAGCGCTCAGACTGAGTATGTGTTGCGGTAACGCAGCCAGTAACCCACTCTGGTAGCTAACTTATGCATCTATGGCGAGATGTTTCTAATTAAGCTTCATTTTACGTTATTCGAATGCTTTAAGTTAGTCACAGTTTGAGAAAATGTTATCATAAGTCCTCAGAGTAAAAATTATATACTCGTCTCACAAAGTACAAAGAAATATTAAATCTACAAGGTTTCTGTAGAAGTTCGGTCAAACTCCACTCTCTGTTACAGCGGTTGTCTCGTGGATACAAGCCATAAGTAATATTTGAGCAAGTGATTAATAAATAGCTAAACATGAACTCACAATTATGCTTTATTGTGGTACGCGTCTCGATTTTTCGGGTTATCATCATTATCAGTGAATACACTACACAGTGGATTACGTTTTAGTAACACGTGTTATGTGACGACTGTGCATAGATCCCAATCTCTAATAGTAACTGCATGATTGCATATCCCCACTGTGGTAATGCAGTCAGGTGCAACCATACTGCAGCATTACATGCAAGGCGTTACGTTGGCAGAAAGCAAGCAATTGCTTCCATACACAGTAGCTGTTAGATTTTATAGTTTACAATCCAAATTTTATTCTTATCTTTAATTGTTTCGAATAAGCTAGAAATAATTATAACACAACTTTCTGTTTTAAAGTGGGAAAACAACCTTTAGATACACACAGGAACCAATAAACACACAGATCTGATGAAATATATCGGCTGTGGTCCGATTTAATAGCCCGAGAGCTAATGAGCCGTCAGCTGAGCTCTGTGTCCTGATGTGCTTGCTTCGTTTATTGCTGGTGTGTGTTTTTACTGTTCGCCGAAATGGATATTGACGAAATTATTGAGCAACGACTCAACATTTCTTGGTGAACCAATTTTCTTTTCAGAAAAATCTCTAAGCATTAAGAGTTTTTAAGAAGGCCAGAGGAGGCCAAGGAAGGCTGAGGCAACCTTCTATGATGAAAACATTGATCGCAATGCAGTCACACGCTTTTCTCTGTCGGCAAAACTGTGCGAATAGTCGTGACGGAAGTAATTTTGTTGGATCAACGGCACACATAATTCTAAATGTACAGTGACACCTCTGATAAAACATTTTGGCGTGTCATTTTGCTGACACGGATCGGAAGTACATTAGCCCTATAAGATTTTCGTCATTAACTTTTAAATTTTACATCTGTAGAAAAACCATAAGATTGTTTAAAGAAAACTCTTTTCAAAAGAAAAAAAAGTGCTTTTTGTTTATGTGACAGACGTAATTTGATGGAAAGTTCAATATTTTTATATTGCAAATCTTGCTTTTAAAACTCTAGATACATATATAGGTTTTTATAAATTTTTAGCCTAGCATATATTATTGTAAATATATTTTTATATATATTATGT
This sequence comes from Prosapia bicincta, assembly GCA_036971475.1. Classification (NCBI taxonomy): domain Eukaryota; kingdom Metazoa; phylum Arthropoda; class Insecta; order Hemiptera; family Cercopidae; genus Prosapia; species Prosapia bicincta. Next base: position 8,118,308 of record JBAIZL010000394.1, read on the forward strand.
TGTTAATTTTATGTTTCGGTTTTTATGTATGTTTTGTTTATAAGTTACTTATGTCGTTTATTTGTCAAGTATTTAATATGTGAGTAGGGGGCTCTATGTTTGAAATACTTAATTTGGTGTGATATCGTGCTGAAACGCTATCTGTTAGTGATTCAATAAACCAATAATAACAAAAACGAAATTTAAAATTGTTGCTTAGAAACGGACTTTTTACAGAGCATATTATTAGGTTTTTGTTAACAACCCTTGTCCCCCTGTAATGGGCGGACATGTACGGAAGAGGAGCGATATGTATGTCTCTAAGCCTGGCGACTTCGTTAGGTTGAAAACGTTCCAAATTTTTCCGCATTACAAACATCAATCTTTGTGACTGATTATTGCGTTTATATTTAAAACGAAACTGTAGCTTTTGGCAGTTATCACCGATGTTAACCACTAAATTATTGCCTCCCTATTTCGATTCCAGAGAAGTCCAAATTTTTTTCAGGCTACCACATAATGTTTTATTTATTCGATTTTGGAACAAGTAACTTGGATAGTGTCCCACAACACATGGCCCCAGGCATTATGATTATTTTAGAACTTGTTTTGGAATAATTTCAACAATTGAGTAAATTTCTTCGCATCTCTTATAATCATATAATCTTACATTTTCCATCTCTTTTGTATTTGAAAAATAAAACGTCCTTAGCTCCTTGTTTTTAAACGAAGTAAATATTTTTAATTGATTTGAAATTTCTGGGAGTGTAAAGTGTAAATTTGTAATTGCCATATGAAAAATTCAGTAAAGAAAACGTGGGTCGCATTTACTGACCGATTCCTTATACTATAATCTATAGGATGGGAACCACGTTTCCCCATTGAATGTTCATATGGACATTAAAAACTTACTCTTTACACTCCCACACATTCCAAATTATTTTATACATTTTAGTTCGTTTGAAAATGTGGTACTAAGAGAGTGTTTTCTTCAAATTATCATTCTGTGCATTTTAGTATCGTGTATATGGAAGTTTGCAATCGATATCCTCCAATGCAATGCGCCCCAAGCCCGTCAAGGAGTTTGTTATCCCGATGAATATTATTGATTGTGATCCACTGCCGACCCACTTAAAGATATGCATGCGTTTGTACGCTTTTAAATCTTAAATGATTTAGTAATTAATGTAAAGCACATTGAAACGTCCTGAAACCCTCAATGGTCGGTATAAGGATCCTACATGCTAATTTCCTAATATTTCCTGAATTTCCTCTTCCCTTGTTTTACATTAAACGAAACATAGTTGCAAAATTTTAAAAATATATTGCTAATTTTGAGTGGATGAATAAAAACTATTTTAACGATTGACAATTTTAACAAGATATATACAAGGAGTGTGCAAACTAATAGAAGGAATTGGAGAAAACAAAAGCAAAATAACCTCACATTTTAACAAACCTTTTCTTAAGTCTGACAATACAAATTACTAAATAATTCTAAACATCCCATATAACAAGGTACACACTATCATGAAGGCATAAGTCATGCTACTAATTATATAACTTCCCTCATGCCAGAGACGGTAACATGATGATGTATATTATAAGGTAACTTGTACATTTTACAGAACCTGCCCAAGAACCCGGCAGATAATGGGGATGGACACTGCAACTTGGGTAACACACCACCTTCCCTCGGGACTCCATGGGATGAGTTACTATTTGCCTCTTTACTTTTATAAAACTTTACACTGCTTCCTTCCTCTATTTATAAACATCTTTAGCGGAAGTGATTTTTAGAATAAATTTTCTTGAGGTTTGAACCAACGCGTTTAACTGTTATTCAATACAAACTATTGCGGTATTTAGACATTCTAGTTAAACCAAAATACTGCGAATAATTTCAAAACATTACAATAATTAAGAATTATGACACCCCAGAACCCTCCAAATATACGTGTAAAGAGATGGGTGCCCTCCCTAAGGGCTGTATCCTTGAATGTGCAACTTTGCTGATTGTATTTGTATTATGCACAACTGTGACAAACTACTTAGCCCGTAGTTATTGGCGTTATTGTTTTTATAAATCTTGTCTTCAATTGAATTTGGTAACTGTGCATAGTAGCAGAAATTTTCTACAAAAGGATTTGTTGTATTGTAATTTATTATATCAAACGAGTTTTTAAAAGGGCTCCATATTTTTTGTAAGTTGGAAATAATTGTTTATGTTAAAAGCATTTTTAGTGGAAACTATTATTCTCTCTCTTTCTTTCTCTCATATATATATAGACACAAATACGAATAAACCACTGTTAGAGTCGAATTAGACTTCAGATATACATAGATGTATGAGGTCGACATATAACCGGACGTAGGAGAGTCTAACTAGAACATTTTGTACTTAAGTAGTAATGCAGTTAAATTTTATGTAAATTTTAAGTAACTTATCGCATTGCTAAATATCTATTAAAACTATATAAATGTCCCATTAGTGTACTCTAGAATTAGTTTGTTTATTGTTCCTGTATTTATTTCTATTAGCCTAAGTTTATGCATCCTTTCACTATATTTGATTTACAAATGGATGTAAATATATATTTTATTTACTTATATTTATGTATATTAATTGTTTATGGTAAGAGCACTGTTAGTGGAACCTATTATTCTCTCTCTCTCTTTTCCCCCCTCAATCCTATATAGACACCAATATGCACACGAAGGTAATAGGTCATCTGGAATGTAAAGAAAGGTTTGCTATATCTGAATAAATACAAAAGCTATCCCTAGGAAACCTTATTTCCAGCTTTACCTTAGGTGTGTGAGCCAGTGGTTTCTTTTCAAGGAATCCCTCGTTATAATGACAAGGGCCCCACAAATTCTTAAACTTAAATTGTAGACCACACACATAATAATTTGAGTTATATTAGTTATTATTATGTTATTTATGGATAGCCTACCCACTTACTTTAAGGTGGAAACTGTTCTTACATATGAATACTAAATTTGATTCTACTGCAAGCTTATTACAAGTACATTCAAGTGTTTTGTTTTTATTTAAGATACAAAATATAAATTATCACATGTTAAAGTTCGTAGGTCCAGGCGAAATTTATTGAACTTATTTATATTAATATTTTGTTTGTAATAAGAAGTAAATGAAGTAAACACAAAAATCAAAAGTCTGTTATAATTGCGACAAATAATGAAAAACTATTGAATAAAAATATAATAAGAATATTAATAATATTAGTTCTAAACCTATTTTAATGTAACTGGAAGAAATCATTTCTTAACAATAATTTCAGTGAGATAAGTTGAATTTGTACTTTGAGTTCGTGATTTCAAAAATGTTAGCTTCCATATTTGGAACATTTACTCTGACGTCATACTGCATATCAAGCCAATTCCTTAAGTTATTTTTCATGAAGTACATAGTCGAGGATATAGTCGTTTTGTACTGGCAACCATACTTCTACAAAGTTCTTACTATTAAAAACATTTTCTAGTGTGTCACTGTCGGTCAGTTAAAGTCGATTTTTTTCCTCTTCTGAAGGACTCTGAATCATTTATATTCCAGAGAAGCAGAACGGAGTTCTAATTCAACTCTCATTAGGATCTGGTCCAGGAAAGTATTCCCTGAAAGAGGTTGCTAAGCTTTAAAGGTGGTCAGTTATGCTTTGCTTTATTTGGTATATTAAGTTTTCATCAGAAGACTCCAAAAACCTTTATAGTGGGAATATTTGTAAGAGAACATTTATCAACCTTTGTTTACGTTTTCGGATACGGCCGCAGTGAATGTGTTAAATAAAATATTTTGTTTTCAGTGACATCTCACTGACCCCTAAGACATTTCCCGCGGACCCATAGGGGTTAGTTCCAGTTGGGAACCACTGGAGTAGGCACCCGTAGCGTGCTTTCACTTTTTCGATGCCGATGTTACACTCCTTAGCTGGCAACGAACGAATCCACGTATTTGGTTTCTTAATATTTATCAAAAAAGGTTTTCTACACTTTTAGGCAAAGAGTGTGACCGATGATAAAAATCGTGGATCAAACCCGTTTATCTCAAAAACTGTTGTTATCACTTTTTAAAAGTACAGAAGTGATTTTCTATCTCGTATTTTGCATTACAGTTATAGTGATGCAAGTCTATAGATTGGTTTTTTGCTTCTGTATTTTTTTTGTTCGTTTCCCTTTACAATATGGTCGAGAAATGTATCTCCATAAGGGGGTGGTTTGTTGTTGGTGCCACCATTTTCCAATATTCACAGAACTCTTTAGCAACACCACACCGTAAAGAAACTATGCTCATACTGAGGCAAGAGTTGTGACGCAGAATATATATACATATGTATAAATATATATATATATATATATATATATATATATATATATATATATATATATAGAAAGAGAAAGAGAGAGAGAGAGAGAGAGAGAGAGAGAGAGGAAGTAAATCATCTATTCGATTAGAAAATAATATGTTTTAAAAATTTAAAGAATTTATAAAAATAAATAAATCTTAGTAAAGATGTAAATGTTATTGTTAATATTAGTATCATTTATGCGAGGTAAAACCGTGCAACAATCAAGAATAAACCTCCTTTATATAGCCTAGGTTACTTAAAGCCATTTTTCATTATATTTTGTTGGAATAAGAACAAAAAATATGAAACTTGAAAACGTTTGGAAACGGTTTTAATCCTAAAGTAAAAGGTTTCACAGATAATGTCCATGCAAACATAGATCATAATTTGGCTTGGTACTTTTCTTAGAATATTTAAAAGTATTTTATATTTCCCTTAAATTTTTTTTGTTAGTACAAATTTATTATTAATATATTAAATTTAAAACGCCGTAATTTATGTGACTTTTAGTGTGGTAGTCATGTTTTCGGGGATAAAAACTGCCGGTTTCTTATTTAGAAGATTTTTCTCCTATTTCTCGGTTTTCTGCATTTACCTCATGATTGACGTTTCATTGTCTCTTACCTCTAAAAATGTCTTCTACCGGTAGTTTTATATAGAATATAGATTTTGTTTAAGAATTGTACTAGTTTTCAATTATTTTCAAGCATTTATCACTTCCCTTTACCAAGTATTCTTCTCACTACATACTCTGGACAAATATTTCTTTCTTGTAGGTCTCTTTATACAAATTTCTACAAATACTTATTTTGTCTCATATTCTGGAAAGAGTGTCTCTGGAAAATAAAAACACATTTCATTACTATGAAACAGTCTTTGTCTGTGTTTCCCGTTTCTTCCTTTTCTTCTTCTTTTTTTTCCACCCCTTCTTGTTTCTTTCTCTCTCCTCAATCCCTCCCTTTCTCTCCTCTTTTTACTCTGTATTTCCGTCTTTGTCTTTTCCTTCAATGCTTCTTTCTACTACCCTGTATTTCTCTCTTCCTCTCACTCTCTCTCTCTCTCACACACACACATACACACACACACATTAATATCGGTGTTTAATTTTATCTTTATCAATAGAACGAAGATGGCTCTCTTATTTGTGCCATATTGTCTGATGTGTGATGTTTGTAGTATGACAGCAAAATATAATTTAACAAGACTTCCAATTTAATAAAAATAAAATAAACGAAGGGGAAATTTTGTTGTAAATAAAGAAATGTGCACAGGAACACAAATATTTAGTTTATTTGTTGGAATACGTGAAGAGCATGTGGAGCTCTGCGTCAGGGAAGTGAAACAGGGACGTTGCTGTGAGGGCTTTATCATTGTATTGAAGGGATACATGGGCTGGAGATGGCCTGATGGTTACCCGTAATTTTATCGTATAAACAGAGAGGACAGGTGGAGGAATCTGCTAAGACCAATCGATGTTGGGACCGTTTATAGAGCTGAATGAAGCTGGTTAATGTTAAAGGAGACTTTCTTGAAAATGTTTATAGCCAGGTTAAGCGTGTTTGTCTGCTTAATCCATTATAAAACAATCTCTTTTCTGCATAAAAGTTGGAATATGGTTTCCCTGCAACTTGGGACGGCATCGTCTTTTTTGAGGTAATAGAAATAGCCTGCAACTCTGAAGTAGAAAGAAAGACCAATTTACTTGTATCGATGCTTGTTGAAAGCCTCTCTGAGGCATAACAAATGGCTGAAACTTCGCGGTGAAAGTGGTAAAGCTTCTGGAAACAAGGCTTCGACGAAGGTTGTATAGAATCCAGCTCCGCTGGTCTCTACCGTGGTAGATCCGTCCTTGTAAATTTTGGTCCATTCGACGTCAAGGTAGTTGTTGCCAGTATTTCTAATGTAGTTGACTTCAAGAGATAATGCAGTGTTCTGCTTGGCAGAACCGGGTTTACAGGAATATCTGGCATCTCCCGTGGTATATGAGGGCATTTGTCGCTCACCCTGATTGGTATGAGACTTCTACAGAACGAGAGCTTTTGGTTGTGACTTATTTTGAGTTTCAAGCCGGACATTGGCAGAGCGCTACATTCTCCCGAGGTTTATGACCCAGCATGAACTTTCAAAAAAATTCCGTAATAAATAAATTATTATGTAAATATAAAACTTACACAAATATTTATATCACTGTACCCAAATAAAAACGTACAAGAATTAGGCATACACTACATTTGCATTACCATGGTTTCTGAAAACATATTGAGTTATATTTTGTTAGACTAAAAACAAAAATATGAAGCATAAAATCATTTGGAGTCTTAGTAAGTTTTAATAAAATTAATTATCAGTATTTTAGTTATAACAAAATACATCCCAGACACCTAGACGGTATATGACGGCAATCACAAATAAACCATTAGGAAAGTCACGTTAGGTATAAAAACTAATAGGTATACTTGATGTCGACATTTACTCGCCCGAAGGTCCGCATATCTACTTTATGTAGGCCTAAGCTTTGGTTAAACGGTAAATTTCCAAGGTTTCTACCTTCTTGATGTAAATGTAAATATTGTACATATTATTATACATAAAACAACATCGCAATATTAAATTATTACAACTAAATAAGTGTCACAGCAAATTACTTTAGACTTAGTTGATGTGTTTTTTTTACCATTGGCCAAAGTATTTGAATCCATTCACTTTATTTAGTTCACTATATTATATTTACAAATGGTAATTTTGGGGTGGTATTGATATCCGTTTAGTAGTTAGTATTTTTCTTGGTAATGTCAGTTTTAAAGCTTCTTGTTTCTGACAGTTCTGATACTTCTTTATGTGTGAGAATAGAGGAACCTAATTTCAGATAGAAATCGTAATTTCCCTAATACGCACCATCCTGAATCCTAATCACTTTGCTTTCGCAGATTCTCTTGTCACTCACTTGAAGGGCGAATATAAAAGAGTAAATTCAAAAGTAAATGCTTACTTACTTACTTTACTTTATCCAATGCCCGCCCTTGGCTGTTGAACCATTCGGCGTCTAGCCTCCCAGTATCGACCGGTTCTGGACAGCTGGTGTTCCAGTTCAGGACAGGTTGAAATGTGGTCCCCATTCATGACACCATAGAGACAGAGCGGACACGTATCGGACTCCGCTAGGGCAAAACGGTAGAGGTGGGCCTGGAGATAGTCGTGTCCTGTCAGAAGTCGAAAGTCAGCCACGGCAGTTGCTCTATCGCTTGTGGGCACCAAAGGACCGACCGCGACTGTTAAGTGATGCCCACTGTTTCCCCCTGCTGGCTTCCTCATGATCGTTTTTAATTGAACGTTTAAGGCTTGCATCAATAAGGTGTTTGGCAGAGGTGAGGCATATGGTTTCTGCATATGGTTGTTGCATCTGCGTTCCATTTTTTGCAAGGTCGTCTGCTCTTTCGTTACCTGTGATGCCAACGTGACTTGGGATCCACTGAAGGCTAATTGACCATTCATTTTGCAAAAGATGTGAGATTGCTTCTCGGCAGTGGAATATGTTCGAACAGTCTGTTGAAGAGTTGTCGGCTATTGCAATTATGGCGGCTTGGGAGTCTATAAAGAAAACAGCTCGTTGGTGGTTCGTTGCTGGGTGATGCGCAGCAATAGCCTCTGCGGCCAGTCGCACTGCCGTTACTTCCCCATCAAAATTACTTGTGTTTACCCCAACGCCCTGGCTGATTTCAAATAGCTTGGAGAAAGCTCCAGCCCCAGCTCCAGTAGGGTTGAATTTAGATCCATCAGTGTAGATGTGCAGCCAGTCTGGTTCAGGATATAAAGTGTGGATTGTCTCAAGGGCAGAAATCTTTAGTTCTTCTGGGAGTGCAAGATGCTTGGGGGTTTTAAAGTTTAGTAATGACAAACTTTTTAGAGGCATGGCAATAGTCGGCTTGTTGAAAGTTTTGAGCGGGGTTGGATTTGATTCACCGATGCTATACCTTCTTCTAAGTTCTTCAGCGTGTTGTAGTGGGCTTAGCTGGGTTTTTAGTATCTGTGCAGCCTTTCTATAGTTAGTCCAGTATCGGTGATTTACTCTTCTTGAGCGTTCCCAAAATTTAAGCGTTAGTTTTTCGCGCCTTTTTTGCAATGGTTCTATGCAGGTTTGCATTTCCATCGCACAAATGGGCGTTGAGAAAGTTGCGCCGGTGATGATTCTGAGGGCACTGTTCTGTATTTTATCTAACTTTCGCAGATTCGGTTGACTGGCCAGTGACGTAACTTCTGAAGCGTATTCCATGGAGGGTCTGACATAGGTTTTATAAGCAGTGGCAAGAACGTCCTGCGTGCAACCCCCCAATGTTTTCCAATACTAGGTTCATAGTTCCTTCAAGGTGGTCAGTCTTGTTAGTATTCCACACAATGACGTCATCAGCATACAGCAGGCATGATGTGCCAGGTGTCTTTTTGATGGCGGCGGTGAGGTCATTAATCATTGTGTTGAAGAGAAGACAACTGAGCACGGCTCCCTGAGGTAAACCTTGTTTTTGGACTTTAAAATTGGAGACAGCACTCATGAACTTCGTCCTTATCAGGCGCTGAGGTTAGGAAATTTTCTTATCCACTTCATCATATTGTTTACCATCCCCAGTTTCGCTAGTTTTGATAGTAGCAATTGCTTTCACACGTTATCATATGCAGCTTTAAAATCAATTAGTACGGCCAGGGTGGACTGCCTTCCGTGGAAACCATCCTTCACAGCTTGAGTGAACTTCACCAGTTGGTCAATAGTAGAGCGGTTTTGGCGAAAACCTGCTTGGGCTTCGCTTATTGCTCCTTTCATTTCTAAGAAGTTTCTCAGTCTTAGCTCAATCATCTTTTCAGCCACCTTTGAGCAGACACTGGTCAGCGATATCGGCCGGAAGCTCTCGAGGTTGTTACGGAGTTTGCCTTTCTTACGGATGGAGATAATTTCAGCTCTTTTCCATTGGTGGGGGACCCATTTCATCCATGTCAAGTTTATGAGCTTGAGGAGGCACTGCTTTGCTGTTACACCAAGGTGTTTTATAAATTCGGGAAATATTCGGTCCGGTCCAGCTGCTTTTCCATTTTTTAGTGTGCGAATGGCTGCTTCCAGTTCATGTGTTAAGAAAGGGTTGACCATTTCAGGTGTCGGCTCGGCTTTGAGAGGGCCCACCGGTTGCTGTTTGATGTATTTACGGTCATTGGCTCTTATGTCAAGGGTGCTGACAGCAGCATAGTGCTTGCAGAGTGCTCGTGCAACGTCGTTTGGGCTGGTGAGCGTCCTTCCATTGAAAATGATTGGTTCCCATGTGAAGTTACGTTTGTCGTTATTGAGGCTTGAAATAAAATTGTGAGCTTTCGAGCCGTCCTTTCTAAAATCTAGTTTGACAACAAAATTACGGTATGTGCTTCTTTTCGATTGGATGATCTCCCTCCTGAGTTGGGCTTGTTTTTTTCTGAGTTGGGTACAGTCTTCGAGGTTGTTGGTAGTCTCTGCCTTTTTCCTGGCTTTATTACGTTCCCTTTGTAGTTTTGTCAGATTTTCATTCCAAAAAGGCTTATATTTATGGACGTACCCTGTGGGTATGCATTTTTTGGCGATCTCTAAAATGTTCTTCTCAAAAGCCGCTACGGACTGGTCAGGGTGGTAATTTATGATGCTAGGAGTGAGAAGCTGATTTGATGTTTGTTCAAAAGCTGTCCAGTCTGCCCTTTTGAAATTCCAGCGTGGAAGACGTAGTTTTTGGGCATTATTATTTTTTGGTCGCACCTGTAAGAACAAGGCTCTATGACCACATCCCTCAACAGCATATCTCAGTTTCAGGTCAGATCTGCTTATCAGGTTTGCATGTACCAGGCACATGTCAGGTGTACTGGTGCTTCCACCAAATGATAGAAAGGTGGGTTCTGATTGTAGATAGATCAGTTGTGTTTTGTCAATAAAATTCTCCATAGCGTGGCCAGGTGCATTGCGGTCAGAGTAGTTCCATCGGGGGGAGTGCGCATTGAAGTCCCCTAGTATAATGGAGTTGCGGTGTCGGGATGACATTTCTATGAGACTTGTATTTAAGTTATTAGTTGGTGGGTTATAAACAACAATGATTTTGTAGTAGTGTCCGTTTATCCAGACTTCTATAAGTACGGCTTCATGTTTGTCGGTTTCGCACATCTTGTGAAGCACCTCAAATTTGCATGCTGCGTTGTTATTTACACCGACAACAATCCCTGAGGCCACTTGTCTAGACCTAGGTAAAATAAAATTGGTAAAATTCGTAGTGTGAAAAAAATCTGGAGAGTCTGTTGAGGCTCCAGCTTCAACTACAATGAAAACATCTGCGTCCAGTTTATGAATGAGAGTCTTGAACTCTGTGAACTTAGCGTTATTAAGGCCACCGGCGTTCCAGAATAGTACGCGGAGCCCGTCGTTCAAGCCCTGAGAAGGGCTGGCTTTGCGATGGCTGCTTGATACTATCGATTTGGTCATCTCTAGAAGGATTTGGCAGAGATTCGTCGTAGCAGATTTAGCGTTACCCAGGGTGCACCACGTGGAGGCCTGCTACATTTACACCCCTAAAAGTAAATGCTTAAATAGGTTGGTTATTCTCTATATAGTGCAAGTTTAAAACTGGTAATTTTGTTTATTTTTTAGTCCTAAAATATATGATTTCAGAGATAATACTCTGTCCTCTATTCTATGGTTCCTCCATTGCTTTATGTTTTATATTTAAACACTCTACTTTTCGATTTAAGACTATCGGAAATTCGGAGGATGTACAATGGATTTTTTGTATGACAGGATTTATTCTTTTAAAAATACCTCATATTAGTTATATGTAATATATACATTTTAATTGGAGCTCCCGAGGGATTTGAGAGAACGTAAAGCCTATGCATCCATGCAAACGTTGGACCATCCAGTGGCAGAGCGGTTGTTAGTCAGCATTTATAATGCAGATGACCATCAGTCATTGCGGTTATATATTGGATGATGCCGGGTAGAACCAGAATCACTTGAATATTAGGAGCTCTCGATTGATTTGAGAGATCCTAAAGCCTATGCATCCATGCAAACGTGGGACCATCCAGTGGCAGAGCGGTTGTTAGTCAGCATTTATAATGCAGATGACCATCAGTCATTGCGGTTATATATTGGATGATGCCGGGTAGAACCAGAATCACTTGAATATGAGGAGCTCCCGATTGATTTGAGAGAACCTAAAGCCTATGCATTCATGCAAACGTGGGACCATCCAGTGGCAGAGCGGTTGTTAGTCAGCATTTATAATGCAGATGACCATCAGTCATTGCGGTTATATATTGGATGATGCCGGGTAGAACCAGAATCACTTGAATATTAGGAGCTCTCGATTGATTTGAGAGATCCTAAAGCCTATGCATCCATGCAAACGTGGGACCATCCAGTGGCAGAGCGGTTGTTAGTTAGCATTTATAATGCAGATGACCATCAGTCATTGCGGTTATATATTGGATGATGCCGGGTAGAACCAGAATCACTTGAATATTAGGAGCTCTCGATTGATTTGAGAGATCCTAAAGCCTATGCATCCATGCAAACGTGGGACCATCCAGTGGCAGAGCGGTTGTTAGTCAGCATTTATAATGCAGATGACCATCAGTCATTGCGGTTATATATTGGATGATGCCGGGTAGAACCAGAATCACTTGAATATGAGGAGCTCTCGATTGATTTGAGAGATCCTAAAGCCTATGCATCCATGCAAACGTGGGACCATCCAGTGGCAGAGCGGTTGTTAGTCAGCATTTATAATGCAGATGACCATCAGTCATTGCGGTTATATATTGGATGATGACGGGTAGAACCAGAATCATTTGAATATGAGGAGCTCCCGAGGGAGTGTACTCTTTATCACGTCTTTGACCATGTTTTTATCACCTCACAACTTACCATTTTCTGACCTCTCGATTTTTGATACAATCCGTTATATCCGAGATTTTGATTATCTGAAGTCCTTGTTAACTCGGATAATCGCGGTACCTTTATTTATATTGCCATACTAAAAATTACTCAATTAGTACTACAATAGGATGTAAACATAATGTTAATTTATATTATGTTATAAATATGACGTCTAGAGAGACGGTGTAGCCATTATTAATGATGGGATGCCACATATCAATGTAAGCCCGTCACTGATAATAACGACTATCATTGCCGAAACTAGTGCCGCTAGAAAGATGGTAGTTAGCGAACAATAAATCTTATTCTCCTAAGACCATATCACTATTCTCAGCCGAAACTAGTGCCTCTAGAAAGATGGTAGTTAGCGAACAATAAATCTCATTCTCCTAAGAGCATATCACTATTCTCAGCCGAAACTAGTGCCTCTAGAAAGATGGTAGTTAGCGAACAATAAATCTTATTCTCCTAAGAGCATATCACTATTCTCAGCCGAAACTAGTGCCTCTAGAAAGATGGTAGTTAGCGAACAATAAATCTTATTCTCCTAAGAGCATATCACTATTCTCAGCCGAAACTAGTGCCTCTAGAAAGATGGTAGTTAGCGAACAATAAATCTCATTCTCCTAAGAGCATATCACTATTCTCAGCCGAAACTAGTGCCTCTAGAAAGATGGTAGTTAGCGAACAATAAATCTTATTCTCCTAAGAGCATATCACTATTCTCAGCCGAAACTAGTGCCTCTAGAAAGATGGTAGTTAGCGAACAATAAATCTCATTCTCCTAAGAGCATATCACTATTCTCAGCCGAAACTAGTGCCTCTAGAAAGATGGTAGTTAGCGAACAATAAATCTTATTCTCCTAAGAGCATATCACTATTCTCAGCCGAAACTAATATAATTTTAAACATTTACGTCTCATAAATTTACTCCATTGATGAACATAAACCGCTTTGTCTTCGAAATACAATCCAATAGACTAAATGCAGGATTTACGTGAATTGTGTTAATTTTGTGTTCCAATGACTTGATTGTAATGTAACTTTATATAGCAAATCTAAGACATTGTTATTTTCAGTAAACCTCTACGTTATCATGTTACTCCAACTACTCCGTGTAATTCTATCAATAGAAATGTTAAGCTAAATCAGTTTTACGCCAGTTAGAGTTTTTATCTCTGCCTTAAATTCCAATTGGCTTGCCTTGGAATTGCCCCTCACTCCAATTGATGAGCTTCTCCGTTAGAACCAGGTCTGTAGTGGTTTATTTTTGAATATTAAAACGTACATTGGCAATGCGCTACGTTCTTCAAAAGTTTTCGACCCTATAAAAATTTAATAATAGCTAAATATGTAAATATAAAAGGAAAAGATATTTATATTACAGTAGTTAATTAAATCGTACAACAATTAAACAAACACTGTATTTACATTACCATGGTTTCCTAAGGACATTCTGAATCATTTTTTCTTAGTTTGAAGGAAAAAATATGAAGCTTAAAAACTTTTGGAGACTTTGTAAGTTTCAATCAATTTATTTACCCTAATTTTGCTTATATCACTATATATTCGTGCCCTCTAGACGGTATATCTCTTCAATTACTAATAAACCACTGTTTCAGTCGAAATATTTAACGTTACATTTAGACGTTTCCAACTTATTACCAAAAAGGTACATATTGTTCTTTTTATCAGAAAAAAATAACTTATCACATAAATATCTAATAAAACTATATAAATGTCCCATCAGTGTACTCTAGAATTAGTTTATTTATTGGTCGTGTATTTATTTCTATTAGCTAAAGTATATGAATCTATTCATTATATTTGATTTACAAATGGTGACGTATATTTAGGCCTATGTATATTAATTGCTAATGTTAAAGATTATTCTCTCCCCCCTTTCTCCCTCTCTCATATATATAGGCTAACCTCTCTCTCTCATACACATTGGCTAGTGGTTACCAAAAAATTGTTTTCAAGGACCCACTGAGGGCATCGGTCACTACTTTGACAAGGACCCTCCAAATTCAATAAATGCTTAAATAGGTTGCTTATTCTTTATATAAAGCTAGTTTAAAACTGGTGAATGTTGGAGAATGAAATTGATAATAATTTTGTTATTTATTGTTATTATTTTTTAGTTCTAAAATACATAATTTAAGAGATAGTACTCTGCCCCTCATTATATGGTTCCTCCATTGCTTTATGTCTTATATACAAACACTATACTTTTGGATTTAAAAGCTGTTAGAAATTCGGAGGATTTAAAATGGATCTTATGTTTGATAGGAGTAATTCTTTTAAAATTACCTCATATCAGTTATATTTAATTGTTACAGTTATATTTCAATATAATTTCGTTTGATATCTTGATACTTCGTAATGCCTAGTTAAAAAAAATAATAATTTGTGTCTATGTGAGCGTTAAGAATGGCACACTGATATTTTATAACTAGTAAAACTCTAACTTTAATAAAAGAATGTCTTATCTTGTTCCAGTCACGTGCTGCTTTGGTGCAAAGAAGAGGAAGGAAAGGGGAGGTAATTACTATTAGGTTGTTTTAACTTTACCTAGAAAAAAGTAATTTAGTAGTTTTATTAAAATCCACTAATTTACTTAGATAGTTTTTTTGCCTGTTCCAAACTCGTATATTTGTTCAGTTTACAATATTTGCTGGGTTTAAGCTAAATATTGGGATCCTCATCCCATGCGTATGCTTTTGAATATATTCAAATATTATAGCATCATATTACGGCTGCCAGATTTAGAATTGTCATTTTGTCGTTCTTGTAAGTCTCCGCCTTTAATTCTACTACTACCTTATTATATTTCTAGGAGAAAATACATGAAGTTTAATGAAACTATAGATCCAAAGTATTAAAGTTACTGTATAAATAATATGTTAATTAAAATATTTGATTTAAACCATTAGCACACTCATGTACCTTAAATAATTTTAATTTTATTAAACAACAGTTTATAAACATCCGTACTTTAAATTTAGTAAATGTGTTATATCTTACTGAGACAGAACGTTTTCGATCGTTATGTGGCGATCTTCATCCGTGTCTTCTGCTTGGAGATGTCGGGTCAAGCGGTGGCGGTTTCAATGGTAGGTTTTTGATAGTATCAAAGAGTGTGTGTGATTTGTATTGTGTTTATTCGTTTAATATGTTTGTACTTTGTGTTTTGTGTGTCTGTTCGGGTATTCCGGATAGTCATAAACTATTGTTTAAGTCATTAATAATATTCACCAAACGTAATGGACTACAAAATTAAATGTATTTTTATATTATTAAATTTATTTCAAGAGCCAAATACCAGCTTATAAAATTCGACCCGTATGTTTGTCTGTATATAATTCTACGCTGTACGAACATGACTTTAAGAAAGTATGAAAAAAAAACATTAGCTATGATGTAGAATAAAATTATTTTATTAAAATTCATCAATATAGTACCTAATAATTATATGTATCACAATATGCATGTCCGCAGGCTTTAATATTACCTGACAGTTTATTATCGTATTTATATTGTTTATAAATATTGTATTATTTGACAAGATTTATTCAAATTTCTACCTTTACAGTAGTTTTCGATGAGGACATGCTCAGCTATTTGTCAAGCGCATACCCGAGAATAAAGTTTGTTCCTATTCTCGAGGTGATTCCTGAAGACGATGAAGAAGAGAAAGCGGAAATAGTTTATAAAAAAGCTGCAATATTTTCTACAAGTGATTCCGCACTATTTCCGCTAAAGATTGAAGTCCCTGCGTTCTACAGGACTCAATCGTTTTGTAAGTTACTTTTATTTGTTCCTTACATTAGGAAAAATGATTGTAAAATATTTGAACTGTGAGAGATTGTAGCAAACTGTCGCTGTCTATCAAAGGGCAGTCCGTTGTAGAACCTTCGGCAAAAAAGGGTTACTGCATGTACCTGGTATACCATAAATAATAATATACTTCGAAAGACTACATAGTAAGGAAAGTGCACTCTATCGCTAGAGAGGAGAGTTACGTTCGTCATCGAGAGACCCTACGATTTATGGAGAAAAATCTCTACAAATGCGTAAAAAGCAAGTCCAACTAACACCTGCAGCTTGAAAAATTTTCAGAATTTCCCACCGAAGCTAAAGATAAAGCGAAATAGGATTCGTTCTGATAAGACAAAAGAAAATTTAGCGGCATAAGGTAGCCAATAAAATTTGAAGAGGGTGTAACCCACATGGAAACTGTCCAAAGGAAACACAAGTTAGTCAAACTCCAGTACTTGAGCGGGGGGGGGGGGGTCTGGGTATTTTTGGAACAAGTTCTAAATTAAAATGAAAAGAAGTAAACTCGCTAAATAAAAGTAGTAAGGGGTATTAGTGAGGGGAAATAAATTTTACGTATTGTATAGAAGCAATTCGAGAATAGGAGAGTGAAGTAAAATAAGAGAAATATTAGTAAGTGGCTGGGCGATCAAGTGAAGTGAAACAAGAAACCATGCTGGAGATAATTCGTTAACAACTAAAACTATTAATTTATCTTAAATTCAAAGCCAACTCTTTAAAGTAAAAATTATTAAGTTTTATAAACTTTTCATTAATATCTTTGAGAAATAATTTCAAATATAAACTTTATCAAACCAAATGGAGTAACCTATACACGCCTTAAGACAATTAAGTGCAATTTTATAAGATTTTATTAGTAGAAAGAATAATTATAAGCGTTGTGATGCATACCGATAAATTAGAGCTGGACAACTTAATTTATGTATAACTACCTGTAAAGTTTACAACTTTGAACTCAAACTTGAAGTAAATCGGTCATGTTAAAAAACAATTAGCTGTGTATTAATTTGATTCCCTTAGAGTCAAATATCCTGAAGTAGCCTACATCCTAGGTAAACGTCATTATTCATTAAAGCATTTCTAAACAACTTCCAGTAGACATTGCATAGGAAAGGTTAATGTAAATAATTTTATTTTTATTGACAGACCTAAATATCCATTTATCTATTTCATTACCATCTATGTTTCTGAATATCTACCTAATCTTATCTATTTATAATTTTCACTACACTAAATGTTTACGAATTATATTGTATTTTTTCAGAAGCGACATTTCGGCTTCGTGGTTTGGAACGACATCTGGTGGAGGTGAGCAAACATTTTACTACCACTGCTATATATTTAAGCTTTAAAATAAATAAGTTTAGGAACCCAGCAAGCTCTCAGCTTGTATGGGAGCACACCAAGCCGGAGACTCTATATCTTGCCGTATACGTTTATAGACTAGCCTTGAGTCTTATTGCCTTTAGTAGATCCTAGCTGTTTAAGGGTGTACTCTTGCGACTTATCTATGACGCAATTACAACCTGTGGGATATTGCCGCATGCCACCGAAATATATATAATCCTAGCACAGTAGTAATCTCAATATTAAACACAATATAGAAAAAAAATGTTTTTAAAGTCATTCCTACTAAGGTTAACAAAGAAAGATTTTAATTTAGTGATTTTTTAATTTATAATTACAATTAATATAAATTTATATATATATATATATATATATATATATATATATATATAGAGAGAGAGAGAGAGAGAAAGACTGAGAGATTAGAATCACAATAGTGGCGAAATCGAAATCGAATTTCCTTGCAATTTTTCATTTCCTTCTCTATACAGTATATGATGATGGACTATAATTTTTGTTTGGTTACTGTTTATATGATTTCTTTTATTTAGTTTCTAATTAATTTATGAAGCTGATGGTGGTCTATAACTTCTCATTCTATCCACCTCTTGTAATGCTTCATTATTGCAAGGAACCATTCTCTTATAATTGCATATTCATCCTATGTATTGAATTTCTAGCTATGGGATTGTTACCTCAATGCCTAAGTGCTGGGTTTCAAACACGTAGTCATTCAGATTAAACTCGTCCAAGTCATCAACTTTTACAAATTTAATAATAAATAAATATTTGAAAAACTATTAACATCAATTGCCATCCACTAGGGGTTGAAAAAAAATATTTCATTGGTTGAACAAAAAAGTATTTTTAATAAAAAGACAGTCTTCATCATGGGTTAGTATCTCTGATGAATTCATCTAAACTAATTAGTTCAGTGAATAGTCTAAGCTATAATAGTTCAGTGAATAGTCTAAGCTATAACTAATCTGTCGGAACTGGTGTTAATATAGTGTTAGTAAATAGTTATAATTTTAACCGTATTCCTGAAGTGTACATGTTATATTAGCTATACTCACGGACGATGGCTTTACATCTTAACTCTCTGAAGAATTAACTATTGACTGTGTGTTGGTGTTCGTTAGTACAGGATCGTCTTATCTGAACTTCCCTTAACCGAACCCGGGTTAAATAGGTCAAATAGGACTGTTACGTGATTTTTACCCCAACACGGTAAACGTGAGGGGAGATGCGGGAGGTTTTGTTAGAAAATACAACTACTGTGATATTTAACAGTAGAAAATGTTTATGTGGTTTTACTTGAAGTAATATAATTTAAGATACTTAGCATTGATCATCCGAAATGGTTCCACCATCATTATGTCGGATAAGCGAGAGTTTTATTGTATTTCGTTATTACGTTCTCTCCCTGTAGCGCTACGCAATGATGGCAACAGCGGATCAGAGCTCAGCGTACTTTAGCGCGAGACAATTTGCAACCAGTGTACGAACTTGAGGAGCGTTTGGCATTAACATGAACACATGA
Source organism: Prosapia bicincta (assembly GCA_036971475.1). Taxonomy (NCBI): domain Eukaryota; kingdom Metazoa; phylum Arthropoda; class Insecta; order Hemiptera; family Cercopidae; genus Prosapia; species Prosapia bicincta. The sequence continues at coordinate 8,137,317 of JBAIZL010000394.1, forward strand.
TGTTAGTGTTATATTTTATATTGTACACGAGAAGAGTGTGGTAAAGCGTAACGGAGTGAAGATCCTGTTTCTTGGAACATTTCAAGATGACAATCAGGAGCGTAGCCAGGACGTTGTTTTGGAGGGGGACACAACCTGAAGGGTCAGGTGGCGGAACTCCGCTGAGCAAATTTTGAATACCTTTATATCTAGAAATTAAATATATTGATATTTTGGCACCTAAAATTACAGAATTGTTGGGTCGTCGGTAGCTGTTTTGCTAAAAACTTGCGCTGATTTATAGGTTAATGTTGTTTGCTAATACTATTAGGTTTGGGGTGCACTTGCCCCTTGGCTACGCTCTTGATGACAATTACTTGTTGCAGCTTAATCACAATGACTAAAAAAGGTCTCAATTTTGCATACATTTAAAAAAAAACTTATATACGAGCATTTAAAACCATTACATATATGTGCATTAAAAAGCTGTTGATCCGCATTTAAATTTATTTTTAATATTTATTTTTTATTCACAGAAAGCTGAAATGAATGTCTACCCGCGTACATGTTCTTTGTCTCGACCAATCTTCGAAATTACCCCTTTCGACACAACCTTTTCTAAATCTCTTGAAGAACAGGGTCATATCAGGTGAGCAAAGTACAAAATTACTTATTAAAATAAAACAATACATTAAATTGTATGTTGGTCATTAAAAAATTACTTTTTGTTTTGATTTCTAAATCAGTATAAATTATTTTGTACATTCTTTTATGCTAAGTAAAACTTTAGTTAATAGCAGAGGTGGGCGGCGAAAGTGAATTTTATCCGTTGTATTTTGCGAATAAATTTGGCTGATGTTTAAATTTACACGGTTTAATTTTCAAATTTGAAGTAGTAAGTTTCTTTTCTTATTTGAAGTAAATCTATCGTCCTTCACAACGTAAAATTTGTGCACTGCACGTTCTAAGTCCGATGTTTCCATAAAGTCACAAAACATTGCCCATTACTGACAATTTGTGGGGATTTCGTCAAGAAGTGTTTATTCTTGAAGTTTAGAGAACGTGTTAGTTTCCACTGAGTGTACAGTCACAGGCAAAACTAATTTCAGTAATGTCAATGATTTATTGAATGTTTTCAGCAATATTAATAATAACAATAAAATCTAATAAATTACCGGCATCCGACAAAGTCTGGAGTCTTGCGCCGAATAAAGAGAAAGGTTTTCTTGAGTAAGCTTTACTTTATCAATACATTTATACACTGAAAATGTTACCTAATTGCTTCTTCAGGAAATTCTTGCATGTACGTTAGAACGTATCGGTTAGGGTTTGTTGCGTAAAGGTGTCTTAAGGGAGTAAAGCTAGCTCTAGCCTTGCACATTATTACGTCACATACGCCCTTAACCTCTGGAACTCCTGCACTTCTCATTTACAAAAATTGTCAATGTTTAATATACCTTGCATTTATATTGCTCTATTTAGACAAAAAGTCTAATACTCAAGTATATGAAATTCATTTTGTGGAAATGGTTAATAGCGGAAATTTGGAATAAATAACATTTACTAGGTACATGTAGGGGCAAATGTTAATATTCATATTTAAACAAATTTTACACTTTTGTATAATTTTATTTTTTATACTAATTAAATGTAATATAATTCAAGTTTTTCATATCAAATTTTCCTTATACACATTATTTTTTGTAAATGAGTTTTGTAAAATGTTTGTTTACAAATCATACTCAGCTGGTTTTCATTGGAATGTATATCGTAAGGAGAATTTTGATAACTTTAACTTCTTCAAAACCTTATAAATGTTGTAAATTGTGAAAACCTATACTTTTCCGCTTCTTGCGTTTAAATAAGCATTTAATATAAGCGTTTAAATAGGAAATAAAAATACATTTACTTGTAGCAGATATCAAAACCTAAACGCAAAATGTGCTACAAGTACATTCAAGAAGTGCTTTATTTTTATTTTTAGATACATAATATAAACCTATCACGTGTTAAAATTCGTAGATTCCTGGCGGAATTTTTTTAATCCTCTTAATATTTTAATTTTTTAGAACAAGGAGTTCATGAAATAAAAAAAGTAACACAAGTTTGTTTTTTTCGCGATAAACAGAGAAAAAATATAATAAGTATAATAATAATATTAATTATTCAAACTTGTTATAAAATGCAATTACATATTCTCACAACTTAACAACAATTGTAGTGAGATGAGTTGAATCTGTCCTTTGTGTTCATGATTTTGGAGAAATGTTAGGCTCCCGTACTTGTCACTTTTACTCTGACGTCATATCAAGCCGGTTCCTATATTTATTTTTCACGAAGCTCGTTGTTACGGATACAGTCTCAGCGAACGTGCTATATAAAAATATATTTCAATTTCAGTGACATCTCTCGAACCCCTAAGACATTGCTTGCGGACCTCTAGGGTTCGAAACCACTGCTTTAGAGGTAAATAGTGCAGAACTTTCTCTAGAAGTAAATATACTTGCGGACATGGAATTTTCTAGTGCCTTTTCATACTTCGTTGAAACTGCTACAGTGTGCCTGCTTCATTGGCGTGATAAGAAAGAAACGTTCAATGTAAAACAGTCCGGATATGATGCACTAACAATACAAATAAACCATTTGAGGGATTCACGAACTAGTACAACAGAACTGACGTTACTGAGGTTTAACAGTATTCAAAGACTAACCTTCTATAAATTCTTACGAAAAAACAAAACATTGGCAGAAAGATTTCCTCCCGGGATGTGCGGAAGAAGACGGACGAAGAAACAGTGAAACAAAATTTTAGTGAATAAAAGTAGAGCCGACCAGTAAAAAAGGGGAGTCATTCTAGTTTGTAACTTCTTGTGTGCTAGATTGTGTTTTGTAACAAGACCCTCTGATGATGATGACATGGTCATCGAAATGTACATAAGGGTTTAATCTTAAGTAACTTGTCTTATTTGTTATTTTTGATTATTTTTGTGGTATTGGGGTTCTTTTCAACATTTTTATTGTATTATAGGAGTTTACATTGAAAACAATGTAAACCTAACCTCTAAATTTAGAGGAAAGCCGTTGTTTAGCCTAAATGAAATTATTTGTTTCAGATGGGGATTCACACATTAACTAATAGAGGTTTACACGTGCCTCAAGCTGGATCTAAAGTTTTACTCTGGAAAGGAAAATGACGGAGCGCCTCTAGACGTTTACACTTGGAAAATAGAAGAACTTGAACTCAAGTGAATGGAGAAGGTAAATTAATTATACTATAAAGTAAATGTATCTAGCTTGATATTTACACCGAGAGGTTCTTTTGGCTTTAGACTTAGCATTGTGGGATGTATTTTGTCGAGACAACCTGAATTTTAACAACGCAATGGCTCCTTGTTCAAAAAATTTAGCGCACTTAATGAAAATTATATTTTCTTAAGATTTATCGTTAGCGGTCTTGATTTTGTCAAAAAGTAATCAATAACTGAGTAACGCATTGAAAAAACTCAAAGCATTTATTTAAAAATTCTGGAAGTTTTGCCTAACATTTCTATCTATCGCCTTGTTTTAGACAGTGTTGAGTTGAGCCGATATTCCTTCGTGCAAAGTGGAACATCCCTGCTTGGCCTCACTTACAACAGAGATAATAAAATGTTCCCACTTAGAGGCTGCAACACAATTTAAAGAGACGACTTCACGGACCTTGAGACTTCACAGTATTGATAGTTGTTTAGTGTGTGCAAAACAAATTGTCAGTTTAAAAAGGTTTAACAATTCGTAAACGAATAATAAGACGGTAAAGTATGAGCTTTAAGACAAATCAATAAAGAATAATGGAACTAACACTGTGTGCTGTTCCTCACCCTACTATAGCAACAGTACTTTATAGCACAATAGTATTCCCTAATGAGAACTGCCTTACTGCCAAGGGCGTATGTATTGTACACTTGTGACGCGTTTTTGTGGTAATATATATTTTACCAACATGTATTTCAGTAAATTTTATCAATCTACATCTGGTGAGATTTTGTACACTTTTCAGTCGTCACTTTCTTATCTTTTGTTTTACAATAAGGCTTTTCAGTTCGTTGCTATTTTTTTATAATGCTGCAGTTTTACAAATCTCGACTAAAAATAGCATTCGTGATTACTTTTATATTACATGTTCTTATAGATTACTTTTGCTTGTAGAAAACGTAATCTTATAATCTAACTTCTTTTGTCTTTGTGTGAGGTATCAGAACTTTGCTGGTATAACCCTTTATTCCCGTAGATAAAGAGTGTTTAAATGGTAGTTGATTTCAATTTACATGTAGAATTATTACTTCCTAGGCACGCAATGGTGTTCACATGACCTAAGAGGCAGCATACATCATACAGACTGTGAAGCATGTGGCATTATCGTTTTGCCAATAAACCCATTACAAACCTATTTAAACTTTTCCATTAGCGTCAAGTTCAATGGACAGTTCTTTTTCGAACACCGAGTCTTTTTCACTTCTACATGAAGTGTTTTTAAGTTTCTGATTAAAAATATTTTTTGTTCTTAACTTTAACTTAAAACTTCTTTTTGTACGTGATAATTTTTCTAACGTGTTCCTTGTAAAGAGTAACATTCCACACATACATAGACCTTATCTCTGTACAGCTTTATTAAATAAGTTCTTAAAGTCAAACAATTGCCATTGCGTTTGATAAAGATGCAGCCTCTTCAGCAACTCTTCAGCGAAATAAAAAAAATCAATCTCCTACCACAATGTTTTTTCAAGTGCAAGTAAAAAAGTCCCAGTTATCGTCAGCATCACTAAACGTAAGAGACCGTTCTTTTTCGAGTAAATCTTTCTTGTTCTCAACTTCAACTTTAAAGGACAAACACATCTTAAATAATTTGTTTAATAAGCTACAAGCAGTGCCCCTTCAATTTGCCCGTACGCTTTCATTGACACTTTTATAGATGCAGTTGATTTTTTTGCAGGGGCAAATTCTAAGATGCAGTGTAAAGTTTAAAACCATGTAGTATTGGATTTCTTTTACAAATTACGTTGTCCAAAACGTGGCAACTAATAGTTTAAAACTTTGGTATTTAATAGGAGAACTCATTAAGTTTAATAAAGCAGGCTGACTGGAGTTAGTTACAATTTTACCTAATAATACTTACTTTCAGTTAACAATGGACTTTACAAACAATTTGTAGGCTCTCCTACATAGCCACGTAGCCTATATAACCCATCATGTAATGGGGGATCTAGAATATCTGAGAAAAGTAAAACACATTTAAGTCAATATTAACTGCTTGAGGATATTTTCACTGCCGTTCCTACGCATAGAATGCGTGGTGTAGTCTATTTGTTTAATATATGTAGTTATGATTTAAATATATATTTTAGGGTTCACCTAAAGAGCGTAATAGCCTACCTTTGTAGACTTTACCTGGTTTTTGCTACAACTAGACCTATCCTTATAAAACATTGGGTAAAATAATACAAACCCTAAACTATTGGATTAGATATAAAACAAAGAAGAACACTACAGTGGGTTTTTATTTGAAATGGTTAAGTTTGGAATTTATGCTATGTATATGTGTGTGTAATATTTAGGAAGCCAATTGAATATTTATGACTTGCTTTTGCATATTTCGAAGCATTTTAACGGGAAAATTTGTCGTTAAAAATCTAAAGTAAAACATTTACTACAATGTTCGATAAAATCTTATTAAAAAAGGGAAAACGTTTATGTTCCCAGATAAAATTACCTTATTTGTAACGACAAGCCTAGATTCCAGGAACAATGAATATTTCCATGGAAACAATATGGTAACAATGAATCTTTCCATGGAAACAATAATGTAAGTTTAACGCGTGATACCAGGCAACCATACATCAGCCATTGTTAATATCTTTACAAGAAAATATTGTCAAGTTTTTACAAAGAATTCTGTATTATTTACCGAATAAAATGTTAAAATAGTCCTATTTATCTAAAATTATACATAAAGGTTAATGAATTGTTTCTGCTTTGTGTTTACGTAGAAAACTAAAGCCATTCAAACCTGATATTAGGAATAAAACGACGTATTAATCTTTCAACAAATCGTATATTTAATTCGATTACTTTTTTTTAGATAAAGTATCTTCTACAATTTTTTTGATACATTCCCGAAGGCTATATTTTTTATTAATTTTCCAGTTGTGTGTTATTTACTTAGTTGTTTAATCTATTTGATATCCTAAAATTCTCAAAGAATTTCATATAAAGCTGGATAAATTGGTTTTACTTAATGACCCATATACGCAATAGTTGAATACGAATAGTACGAATAGTTGATACTTTGCTATTAGTACTCGAAGAAATCGTTCAATACACCAAAGAATATACACATAGACAGCAACAGAGTATCAGACACTAACAAAACACTCGACCCAAAAGAAACACTATTTACAGCAACAACAAGTTCTATCCACGCACAGTAAACACCATAAACATCAAATTCAATATAAACGAATTAAGGCTTTAACAAATGACTTAAAAACAGCTTACACCCCAAGAAATGCAACAAAAAACAAACGTTTGGACACAGAAACAGCAATACAAGGCACAGAATCCATTCCCCAAGAATACATTGGGCAAGGCATTTAATATAAAATGTCCATCATAGGGACTAGGATAGCTCTATGGTAAGGAATAAGGAGGGGTGTTACCTTACAAATACCTTGTTAGTGAGTCTCAAGCAGGAACGATATGCACCTCTTCTTCTGTTGCCTACTCGAAACTGAAAAGGCATGCAATCAAATTAGTACTTCAGTTGGGGCTAAGCTGCGACCATGGGGATGTGCCCCTGCGTAACCTGGAACATATCTGTAAAGCAGCATCTATTAGTATGTATATTCTTATTGTTGTATTATGGTTAGAGCTAGGCGGTCAGTATGGACTGCGGCCGTCTGTGTGTCGTGGGTGGGGTCATATCTACCCAGTGAGGAAATAAGTGTAGATGTTGTATGTGCGTGAGTCTGTTTGTAGATACGTGTTGCTAAGTATCGGAGGTGTTGTCTGATGAAAAGTACTTTCATCGCTTTCTCCGTGAGGTTTATCTGCGTTGTGTGGTGATGGTGTCTGGTCTAGGAGCTTTCCTGGAGTTTGTTTGTTAACACCTTACGGTTAGAGAGGTATGAGCTAACTAGGTGTATAAGCCCGTTTGGAAATCCATTATCCCTTAGTTTCACTCAGATTGTAGTTTCCCGTTGTGCCAGACCTGGTCAAACCCCTTTTCAATTTCCAGGAAGACTGCCCCAGTCGAGCAGTAATTGTTGAAATTCTTGGTTGTATTCTCCACCCCTCTCATCAGCTGATGCGTAGCCGAGTGTTTTGTCCTAAAGCCACATTACTCTGGCCTTAGTACGTTGTGTGTGTGGATATGCGTGTTGATACGTTTGTGTAGGGTTTTTTCAAATGCCTTGCCCATCCTATTCAACAAGCTTATCGGTCTGTTTGAGTTATTCGGTCCGATGTGTGGGGGATAGCGCAGTGGTTCTCGCGTGAATTGTTTAACCATCGGCCAGATGGGTGTATCTGTTGTGTTTAAGGTCGCCAAATCCGCTTGGAAGCGATCGACTTTGTACTGAATTAGTTCCCGCCTAATTTGCCTCTCAAGGCGGACAACATTTGTGTAACTTTTTGTTAAAAGATATCGTTAGGTGCTGCATACCAGCGGACTTACGGTGAACTATTGCAAACAAGAAGGCTTTATGCAGCACGAAGTCAAATACTAATAGTTTTTTTTAGCAAATTACTCATAAACCGCAAAATATTTTTCTAAATTTAAGTCAGCACTAATATTGACTTTTCTCCTTCACATGGTATAACACTCATATAGCTTTCCTCATTTTCTCTCAACACTCAAAACCCATCTTTATAATAAAGTGACTTACACCACTAATTTATTTCGGTGGCTCATATGGTATGTGAAAAATCTTGTTGTGTAGTCTAATATCTGTAGAAACATTTCTGTAGTCACACGTCCCTGTAGAAACAAATCGATTTCAGCGCCGGTTTATAAATTGTATAGGTTTAAGGCGCCTGATCTTTTATTTCCTGGTTCCATGGTACAAGGAATTTTTTAAAACCGCCATATCTCTGCACATATTTACCCAACAAGATATTATGTATATTAAACAAAAGGAGAAATATCTGTATTTTCATCCGATATTTGTTTCCTTCATTTTTCCTTGTCTTCTGTAGTAGTTAAAGCCAAACCGGTTCCCACTGTTTTACAGGGAAAGTCACTGAATCTCTACAAAACACGGCATCTTGACTGTCCTCCATTGTTCAAAAAGATTTAAGATATATTAACTCAGATTTAAGTAACGAAATAAGAAGGGTCGGGGTAAGTAAGCGATGCGTCAACATGCACCCAGAATGCTTCGCCAACTTACCTCCTCACGCTATCTTAGGTTGGAACTAATCTCGCTCTATACCAAAGTAAGTAAAAGTATGAAACAGCGGCTTGTTTTGTAGCGTGATAAAAGACAAATGACGTGGTTTGTGCTTCAAGACTTAGAAGCTAGAGCAATGGTGTTATAAATAATACGGTACTTGTAGTAACAAATTATTAATTAACTTTTTGTAAAACAAACAATCCCAAACACTCACGACAGATCTAAGAATCTAGGTCTCAGATTACGTCCACACTGCTGTGTTACGTGGGGAAATACATCACCGAGCGGTCAGTGTTTTGAACTCATTAACATAGAATTAGAAGCCACTGCGCCAACTTACACCTGTGACATTTAGCCCTGGAATCCTCTACTTATAAGTTCTGCAACAATAACAAAGCCTTTAAGGTTACAAAATAAGGTAAGGGTGAGTTCCCATCGTTATTTATAAAGTCAGGTATATTGCGGACATGGAAGGGGTTTATGTGATACATCGCACCTTGTCTCGTTCTATAAAATACTTTTTATAATGAAAACATTATATATATATAAGTCCAATTGTAAAACCTTGATGTTTATTTTGGGTTTAAGTATTGTTTATACGGGGGCTGTACAACTTGCATGTGGACGATTTACTTTTAAGGATTTTACTATCTAATACAAATATACTTACGTCCTTCATAGAAAGTTATGTAAGGTTTGTCTAATACCGTAAACTTATATTAGGAATGGTTGGCGGCTTAGATCTAATGCTGATGGCATTTTGGACCCAAATGAGTATTATTTCTCATCCCTTCATGTGACATCTTTATTCAATAACAAAGGAACTCTCCAAGTTTTTCCATTTACACTCATTATCACTAAGTTTTCAACTTTTTTTAATTTGTAATAAAAAATAAAAAAACTAAATAAATGTTTTTTCATTATACCACGCTTTTAAAACTGAATAAAATGTATAAAATAATTTGTCATGGCCCATCTACAATTTTGAGGGAGAATTGTTAGTAACTATGGATATGTTTGTAATATTTGTAGGGGAAAACGTGGGGCGCAGCCGGTAAATAATACAAGTAGAGGATCCATGATGAGGGCACAGAGAATGAAATAAATTACAGTCAATGCCATTTCCAATTCACCGAAATCGTCTGTGAATATTTTCGGATTCTCTACTAGCATAATGTACTGGCTGCACCCCACGTTTTTTCATCCAAGTATTAAAAATATCGGCTATCCATAGCCACTAATAATTCTCCCTCAACATTGTAGAAGGCCATGAAAAATTATTTTATAAATTTTAGTCAGTTTTAAAAGCGTGGTATATCGAAAAAAACATTTATTTAATTTATTATTTTTCATTACAAATTAGAAGAAGTGATAATGAGTATAAATGGAAAACTTAGATAATTATTTTGTTATGTATGCTGTTTTAGGCTGCTATTAAGCCTTATGTCCGGGTGACAAATATCAATCGATATTGTAATATAGATGAGACTCTGTAAGGGACATATATGCGAGTAGTAGGCCTACATGTGGCTTGAGTCGCTTTCAAGGTGAGTAGTGTGCCTTGGGAGTATTGTTTGCTCTTGCTCTTGCTTGAGCAAGTCGAAGCACGCAAGGTAAGAAGAATTTGCGTCCCTTGTCTCACGTAACCTCGCTTGATTCTTTGTTTAGTTATTATCTCCAAAGTCGATCTTGCGCTGTTCCTCCGGATGTTCTATAGCTCGCTTACAGCGTTTCGCTAATCGTGCAACCTTACCTGCTTAAGGTTCCTCTTGCCGCCCAACAAGCCGTGTTTGCCTCGCCTCGTTGTGTAACGTAGTTATGATAGAAATACAAAATTTAAGGTTAGAAAAAACTTAATAGTTGTTTAAGGTTTTTATAGATATATGTTATAAGGGTAAGGGTGGGTATATTATTAAAAATTGCTTTAGGTAGAACACTTGTACAGGATGATATATTAAATAACGGTTTAGAAATCATACGCGCTGTTAGTTATAAAAACAGCCTGATTTTACATATCCAGGATTGATGAATGCAAAGTTTTTATTTACAAACGGTCACATCTCTAGAAATATTCAGCCCAACAAGATGTATCACATACGAAACTAAAGAAGAAATCTTGTATGTTTTTCTGCGGTTGTCATTCTAAAAATATCTTCTACAGTCTTTGAGTAAACATGAAAATAAGTGAATAAATAGACAAGTCCATAGTAAAATTCTAATGAATACTTTTCGTAAAAGAGAAATATTGTTATTTTCAATGGCTAATTCAAGTAATAGTGTAATGTAGCCTATAAGATAATTTAATGACAAACAGCATAGTTAACATAAACCTAAAGTCAAAAAGGGCTATAGAGCCGAACATAGATTTCTTTTCAACCCGGATCTGGGACCCCCAAAACCAGCTGAGCCCTCGTGGCAGCCAACCTCTAGCGAGCTACCTCTATCTCACATGCACATGCGGTTAGTATCCTTACCGCACGTGGAGGTGAGCCAAGCAGAGGACGACTTGAGAAAGCTCCCAGAGCCCCCTGCATCGTGCAGTGCGCTAAGGCGAGTTGGTGGGCTGCTTATGTTTGCTGTAATGTACGAATAGATGGGTGTTTGGTTGCATTGTGTTCTGCTATGTAAAGGCTTCCAATGAAAAGACAGAAAGTCAATAAGTTTCTTCTCTTACAGAAGCCGTGACTTTAACCTTTGTAACGATTGTCCCATCATTCCCTCACACGCTTAGGTGACTATTATACCCTAGTATGCGTTAAACTAGGGCGGGACACCCGACACGCGCACACAGGTACATGTACACAAGTACTCCAGCTACACACGTGCACATCAGCAAACCTAATGCAGACCTAATGCGAGAGAATGTTGCATTGTCGTCCTTTCCTGAATGTAAGTAAAATTTCAAGTATGTACCTTCAAGTCTGTAGCTCCTCAATCAAATTTCATTTGAGTCTCTAGCTCATCTTCCAAGTTCGATTTGTTTGAATAACCATGTTTTAAACAAATGTAGAGACATGAAACCTAGTTAATATTTCATTGTTATCTGTTTCTGACCTATATTTAAAATTTCAAGTCTCTAGCTCATTGGGAAGTTGGTTTAACCTTGATTGAAACATTTCACTCTGACAGACAGACAGATGTGACGAAACCGAACTAATAAAAACGTAGTAAAATAAGATTTTTTGTTATATACATCGATAGTTTTAGTATGTAACGTAGAAGAGGGTGGTGTTAGTTGTTTTTCAGAATTTTTTCTAGTTTTCGAGTTATTTGCATTATTGTGTAAGTAAATTATTGTTACAACGAACTGTCAGATAGTGCTGTCAAGCGGATATTTTCTAAACTATTAGGTACAAGATTGATTTATGCAGTACAAGTTCAATCGAAATTTACTAGTTTTCTATAACCAATTACTTAAACACTGTTAATTATATTTATTTAAAAAATTGAAGACAATAAATAGAAATTGTTTTTATTTTTTCATTCGGTATAATGAAAATCTTGTGTTAAATATTTCCAAAGATATGACTGTTTTAATACGCCTTGCAAGTGCAACTAGAAAATGTAGTCTGGCGATTTTTATTACTTTAAACACGTACAACTTTATTGGACTTAAATTTTCACAACTTGTTTCTTTATTGATTTTCTTCTTTCCAGTTGTATAAAAGTAAAAAAATTAAATATTACTTTATCTTGGACTTATTATTTGTTAAAGCATGTTTTTATGTACATCGGAAGATGAGAAATTATTGAAGAAACGATTTAAGTAAAGAAAGATGATTCCATAAAATGCATGAGAAGAGAAGATAAAAACAGTAACTAAGAAAAGTTAACAACTCCAGCTAATAAACGTAAACGATCAGACCAGCGCAACTGTGGAGTGAACTCGTTCGATCGCCGTGTAGTTTTAGACGTAATACAGGGCTTTTACCTATTGGAATTATTTTAAGAGTACTAAGGAAGAAAATAAATTTAGAATGGAGTGACAGATCCTTAAGAGTCCTGTATGATATAGGGTTTTAATGGTAAAAGCAAAAATAAACTGAAAATATTATTACACTTGTTTGTATTATCTTGGCAAAAAACAGTACTTACTGATGTATTCAGCAGACGTGTTTCGCACTAGGTCAGCGCATTTTTCAATGTTGCAATTTTTCAATTACTAACAAGACTGTTGCTCAGGTGTGTTGTGTTGGTGCGAGTGTGTGGTGTATTTATAGAATTTGTGGTTTTCTGAATTGACTTATCCACAGGAGATTACCACGGAAACATAAACTTATCAAATTTTTCAAAGTGGATTGAAGAAAAGGTAATTCCCTACCTCCCATTGTACCCAACCGTGGTAGTGGTAAATGCTCCTTACCATATCAAGGAAGTGGATAAACCTAAAATTCAAGCCACACGAAGGACAGGCTTGACTGGCTACAAAACCCTGGCATCAAGTGATAACATTTACTTCCTACATGTGTGACTTGAACGCTATAGAACCTGCTTGGAGTAACCTAAAGTACTTTGTACGACAGAATAATACCAAAGGAGAAATGTGCATTAAAATACTGAAGGAATTGGTGGAAAAGTGTTTTGAAAACATCACTTCCGGTGTCTGGGAAGGTTTTGTTCATCCCACTAGAGCCATGGAAGAGTTCTAGTGGGGGAGAGACGGCGTTGTTGTGTGATCGTGAACCTCGAAGCCAATGACACTGACACCACAGATACGTCCCGTGAGGAGAACGTTACTCATGAAGACATCGCAACGCCTTTACCTTAGGTATAAAGCCTTGAATGATTATATTGACCAACAGTTTGCAATATTTAAATATTTTTATTTTCCAAAGTACCAGAGTAACTACTAAATAAGAACATAATTTTTTATATAAAACATATTTCAAAACAAGATTTTACTCAGTTTAGTTTCCTTCTATATTTACCTCGTCATTTATGTTTTTTATGGATAGGTTAATTCCTAACCAATGCTTTTCAACTATAATTTGATTATGGTATAAAAATGTCTAAAAATCATGGGTTTTTAAATGTAATGTTCAAAATACTACGTTCCAAAGAAACAGGATTTCACTTTTATTGCTCGGGGTGGGGTGTCTGGTATTTGAGGCATTTGGTACTTGGAAACCTTTTAGTAAGAAACTGTGAAACTGTGTATTAATTAGCTAAATCATCACTAACGACTGCTAATTGGAAAATCTAATTTTCCATTTATGAGTTGGTAAAGCATGCACACATTTACAGGCATTAATTATTTATTGAAATAAGCATATTTACCACTAAGAAAACATCATTAAAATAATTATATTTTATCTTGATTATCTGTAGCAAACCCATATCAATTAACGTATATTTGATGTTTAATTTGTTAAATAATTTATTTGTTTTAACTATTTATAAAATTATTAATATTTACTGAAGATCTAATAATATTTGCTGAAAAATTAAAAAAATAAAATAATTTCTTGCCACACCTTAGCTTGACTATCTTTATAAAACTTTGGTCGTTTTATGTCAAACGTCAGTTTGAACAAACTTACTTACTTACTTACTTACTTACTTACTAGCCAACGCCCACCCTTGGCTGTCCAGCCATTTGGCGGCGCGCTGACCAGTATAATGGAGAGATCCTTGTGGCCTCTGTCTCATTTGTGGGACTGTGGTCCAGCGACGAGCAAGTGCGAAGGTGTTCAGCTGCCATGGTGCCGCTTCCACATAGGGTGCGGTATTCGGGTGATGGTACAGCATGTATCTTGTGAAGGTGCGCAGCCAGATAGTCATGTCCGGTCGTCAAGCGGAAGAGAGCCACACTCTCGTGTCGTGGCAGTCGACCGTCAATGGAACCGTCCGTTATTAGGGTAGCCCAGCTTTTGTTTCGGGATGCTTCGGTTCTAGCAGATACAGTACTTCTCTGTAATACGCTGTTTATCCGAGCCTTCATTGTAGTGAGGGTAATGGATTGGCACGGCTGTGGTAGTGCCGCTCCCTGCTTGGCCAGTTGGTCTGCTTTTTCATTGCCTTGAATGTTTACGTGGCTTGGGATCCACTGCAGGTGAATTTGCCATCCCCTATCCTGCAAAGTCTCTAGCTTTTGGCGACAGTCCATGGTTCTGTTACAGTCTGTCACTCTATTACTAGATACACCGAGAATTTCTGCCATTGAGTCAATTAAAAAGACTGCCTGGGTGGGTAGTTCTATTTTCTCGAGTTCTGTGGCAGCCGCTAAGATAGCTGCCACTTCGCCACCATAGTTGCATTGGTTACTTCCAACAGCGACAGATCCCTCAAATAAGGTACAATGAAACTATGACTTGAACAAACTATGACCACTCCAAAGGCTAAATAATAATTCCACCGATGATTTATGTACAAAAATATAATAAACATTAGCCCAAAGTTATTCTTTGCAGGACAAATATAAAATTTGTATTGGATAACCTTTGAAAGAATGTAGCCGTTCTTATCAGTTTTTTCACGACATATAAATGTGTTAAGAAAATCCTACCAAGTGCTCAGCTCTCCCCATAGTAACTACCATTTCTCCTGAGGTCCTGGGAATCCTTCTTTTGGTCGTGCTAAGTACTTCTGCACTAGGGTGTCGCCAGTCTTTCGGTCACTAAGCCGTTCTCTGGCCGTAATAAATGAAAGTGTTTGGTCAAGTTTAAATTACAAAAATAATAAAATTTAGCAATTACAAACTGATCCAGCGAAAATCGTACCGCTTAAAAGTAAAGGAATGGTTTCTCAACATTAGCTGAACTTAATTTAGTATTTTATTAACATAATAATCGCTGAAAGTTGAGTAGTCGCTCGAGAAAAGTGGGACATTCGAGTGTTAGTTTGAGTGTTATTTATTGAAGTGCACTCGGATATACAATATTATTCGTTTTTCTCTCTGTTGTGTACACAAAAAAATCAGAAGGCTTTTACTTGCATAAAGATGTTAATGTGAGAAGTATGTTTTTTTTTCAAAAATAAGTTCAAATAATTTTAATTTTAGTGTTGCTTAGAAACCAAAATTTGGAAAGAATTCAATGAAATGTCTTAAGATAAGATAAGATAGAAAATCATATTTTATGCTGTTTTGGGACTTACAAAATATACATGGTCTCTCGTGGAGAAGCTGTTTTGTTAAACATCTATTTTATGGCGCAAAACGGGTTCCAATTCAACGGTAAATACTATGCACAAAATGATGGTACCGCTATGGGAAATCCATTATCAAGTTTCTTAGCTAATTTTTTTATGGGATATTTTGAAACGAAAGTTAAAGAGAAGATGGCCTATTTCCCTAGAGTATGGGTACGTTATGTAGATGATATTTTTGCAGTCTTTAATAAAAAACATAGCATAAAAGATTTTTGCAACGAACTTAATAGTTTTCATAAAAACATAACTTTCACCATAGAAATTGAAAATGATGGAAGTTTACCGTTTTTAGATGTCCTGGTCTCTAGAAATAATAACAATTTAAAATTTAACATATATAGAAAACCTACACATACAAATAGATACATAACTAAAGATTCCTTTCATTCTGAAATACATAAGAGAGCAGCTTTTAACTCTATGATACATAGATTAATTACTCTACCTCTTTCGAAAGAAGATTATATAAAAGAATTAAATTATATTTACTGTGTAGCAAAATTTAACGGGTATAATGAATCATTTATAGATAACATCCATAACAAAATGAAACGGACGAAAATTAATAATTCAAGATGCACGTTACTAAAAAATAGAGAGGAAAGAAAATGGATTAGATTAGCCTACCATCCACCTTTATCTAATTTGGCTAAAAAAGCTTTGGAGAAGAACATTAATGTAAAAGTAACGTTAGTTACAAGAACTAACCTAAAAAATCTATTAGGGAACCAAAAAGATATAATAAAAAATGAAAATAAATCAGGAATTTATAGTTTGCAGTGTGATACGTGCCAGATGAAATATATTGGACAAACAAAAAGAAACATACTAGTTAGAGCAAAAGAACATTTTTCCCATGTTAAATTTAATAGGCCTGAAAAATCAGCTATGGCAAAACATTGTTTGGACGAAAAACATGAATTTAAAAGTAAAAATGTTGTCCTTTTAAAAAATGTGTTAAATTTTAATGAATTAGATGCATGGGAAACTTTATTTATAAATAGAAATAAAGATAAAATTGTTAATAATGAATTAGGACCAATTCAAAATTCAATATTATTTTAAATTTATTAATTGTTAAATACTATCTTTTTTAAATTTTTTAAATTATTTAAATAATTTTGTTATTATTATGTTTTACCAGCTATATAGGCTCATCAAAATTAAATATTTATAATTAACATATGTTATTTAAATGTAATTATATTAGTAGCTGTGGCTATAAATTTGACAATGCCCAGATCTGATTTTCACTTTTGTTTTTACCTTTGCTAAAACTTTATAGGTTATGTTTAATATATACATATTTTTTAGTTAATTTTATTTGTGTATTTTCACTGAAGATGACGACAAAGTAGTCGTCGAAACGCGTTTGAAATAAAAAATTGTATATTTGTGAGTTGTATATATTTTTATTATTTAATTATATCTATTTTATTGGTTGATATTTTTCTGCTGAAATACATATAAGGGTTGATTTTGATATCAGATATAACACACCTGGTAGAACGATCTAGAAAGATTAAAATAAGTCATACTTCTTGAGAAAGGAATGTTATTCGTTGAATTTCTTTCAAGTGTGACTGAATTGGAGAATACGTAGTAATTTGTTATTTTGTTAAAAATAGTTTTCAACCAGAATTATTTAAAATCGTATTAATACAATTTTGCCTTTTCACCATGCACTTCCGAATACTTAATTCCGAACCAAAGTTTTGTTGGCTTTGGTAGAGTTAATTAATGTTTATGTACTACAGTTTCTCGAATGTGAATAATTCCATATATTAATCTTTTTTAAAATTGGATTTTAATGATCATAAAAGACAATTGAACTGCTAACTTATAATACAACCAAGCTATGTTGCCACATTCACTTCAATGTAATGTCTAGTCTAGAGTAAACAATCTAAAAGAAAGTTGAGGCGGCCACAGTCAACTAGGGTAATAAATTTTTATCTCTACGATCTAGACTTTGGACTACAAGGGAATCAGGCAGTCAGCTGTTAGTATTTTGTCTCCTGCTAAAATCGCACAAAGAAGACAATTTGTAGTTTTGCCGATACATGTAGGCCTATGTATTGACAACTATATCTTGTTGTGGGTTTTGTGTTTTTATAATATTTCTTATAAATAGATAATTTTATAATTTTTCTTAAATTGGCTACTTTTATAGGTTACATGTGTGTGTAATGGTGAAGTAATAATTGGCTATGATTGCTTTAAGCTTGAAGCTTTGGGAAATAGGTTTTTGGAAAACCTGCAAAGGAATAACATTGTTAATATTAGAAAATACATTTGGTTTTGAATGACCATTCTGTGTGGAAATAATTACTTAGCACTAAAGTAGGGCATTTCCCTAAAACCCTGTTTACAAAAGAGTATAAATATTAGGAAAGATAAAACACAATCCTAAAACAATATGTTTAGATATAAAAAACAGAGACGCACACTACAGTGGGTTTTATTGGAAATGTTACGTAATATCTTCCATGCTATATCTCTTTGTGTGTAATATTTAGGAAGCGAATTAAATATTGATGTCTTGTTTTTGTATAATTCGAGGGATTTAACGGGAAAAGTTGTAACTATTATTATCAAAGTTGTGATTAAATAATCTAAGGTAAACTATTTTTACCAAAATTTTAGATAGAATCTTATTAAAAAAGGGAAAACGTTTACCCTATCCTTTTACTCTAAGATACTAAACTGCAGAGAGAACTTCCCATAGTGTAATACTAAGTTATAGATGGCAACAATTAATGTTGTTATTGCATTTGCAGACTAATGGTGAGTCAAGCAGATGATGAGTTGGGAAAGCCCTCCCGGAGCCCTTCAACAAGGCCTCAAGAGCCCCCCCAGCATCGTGCACAGCGCAAAGGTGAGTTGATGGGTTGCCTATGTTTACTGTAGTGTACAAATAGTTGGGTGTTTGGTTGCATTGTGTTCTGCTATGTAAAGTTTTTAATGCAATAGAAGCAGAACAGATGTTGGTGTGGATGAAAATAATAAGATGAATGAAGCTAAGGTAAACCAGGCAACCATACATCAGTCATTGTTTATAAGTTTATAATATGTTTACAAGAAAATATTGTTATATTTTTACAATAAATAATTATATATTATTTGCCGAATTTCCCAACTTTATTTTTTGATTGATTCTATAGATGTGTTTTATTAGTTTAGTTTTTTAAAATTGTTCATAACCTAAAATTCTCAAATAATTACATATGAAGCTGGATAAAAGGCTTTTACTTAATGACCTATATACACAAAACTTAGCACTCGAAGAAACCGTTCAATACACCGAAGAACATACACACAGACAGACACCAGTTTTACCCACGCACAAATAAACACCATAGACATAGAATGTGATATAAACGAATTAAGACATAAACAAATGACCTAAATAAAGCTCTTAACCCAAAAAATAAAACTACAAACAAATGTTTGGGCACAGAATCACCTTTACAAAGCACAGATCCATTCACCATGGATACATTGGGCAAGGGATTGAATAAAAAATTTCCATCTTGAACAGGTTGTGGTAATTGGCTATGACTGCTTTAAGCACAAAGCTTTGGGATATAGGTCCTTGGGGAAACCTGCAAAAGAATAACATTGTTTGTGGTACAAAATACATTTGGTTTTGAAGGACCATTTAATGTGAAAAGAAGTATTTAACACCAGTGTTAGACATTTCACCAAATATCCTGTTTAAAAAAGTGTATACAAATTAGGAAAAAACTCACAAACCTAAAACTATGTATTTAGATATAAAACAGAAAAGAACACTACAGTGGGTTTTATAACAAAAGTTTATGTTTGGAGTTTAGGCTCGATTTACTTGTGCGTAATAGCCTTATTTGGGAAGCGAATTGAATATTTATGTCTTGCCTTTGTACAATTGGAGGCATTTTAAAGAAAATAGTATTATTAAAAAAATTTAATGTAAAATATTTAATACCAAAGTTTTAGATAAAATTATATTAGCGGTTTGGTCGTTTTATATCAAACGTCAGTTTGAAGAAACTTTGACCTATCCAAAGGATAAATAATTATTCTACCGATTATTTATGTAAAAAAATGTTAAAAAAACATTACCTCAAAGTTATTTTGCAGGAAAAAAATATAATTTGTATTAGATAACCTTTGAAAGAATGTAGCCGTCCCCGATCAGTTTTTTCAAGACCAATAAATGTGTTAAGAACATCCTACCAGGAGCTCCGTTCTCTCCATAGTAACTACCATTTCTCCTGAGAACCTGGGATCCTTCTTTAGGTCGTGCTAAGCGCTTCTGCTCCAGGTGGTCGCCAGTCTTTCGGCCACAAAGCCGTCCTCTGCCTGTAATAGTGAAAGTGATTGGTCAAGTTTAAATTACAAAAATAATAAAAATGTATCAATTACTAACAGACCCAGCGAACCTCGTAGCGCTTAAAAGTAATGGAATGGATTCTTAACAGTGGCTGAACCTAATTTAGTATTTTATTATCATAATAATCGCTGGGAAAAGTGGGACATTCATAGTTCTTGTTTGAATGTTATTTATTGAAGTGCACTCGTATATACAATATTATTGGTTTTTCTTTCTGGTGTGTACACAAAAAAATCAGAAAGGTTTTCACTTGTGAGCATGCCGCATAAATATGTTAATGTGAGAAGTATGTATTTTCAAAATTAAGTCCACATAATGCTAGTGCTGCTTAAAAACCAAAATTTGGGAAGAATTCAATGAAATGTCTTAAGATAAGTAAGTTGAGATAGAAAATCATATTTTATGCTGTGTTGGGACTTAAAACATTTACATGGTCTCTCGTTGAGAAGCTGTTTTGTTAAAAATCTATTTTATTGGTTAATATTATCTTGCTGAAATTATTTGGTTTTTTTTGGGGGGGGGGGGTCACGTACCACCTCGCTGGGCTACGCCAAGTAGGAACTACTTATCTCAGAAACCTTCCCAGGAAAGTACTCAACAATTTCCCAATGTTTTATGGGGGATCGGGTTAGTGTTTTAGTAATGCATAAGGCTCATACATACCAGGATTCATTTTGAAATCAGATATAACATACTTGGTAGAACGATCTAGAAAGGTTAAAATAAATCATACTTCTTGAGAAAGGAATGTTTTTCGTTGAATTTCTCTTAAGTGTAACTGATTTGGAGGTTACGTAATAATTTTTTATTTTGTTCAAAATAGTTTTCAACCAGAATTATTTAAAATCGTATTAAAACAATGTTGCCTTTTCAACATGCACTTCCGAAAACTTAATTCCAAACCAAAGTTTTGTTGGCTTTTGCAGAATTATTTAATGTTTATATACTACAGCTTCTGGAATGTGAATAATTCGATATATTAACCTTTTTTTAAAATTGGACTTTTCAATTATGATCATAAAAGACAATTGAACTGCTAACTTATAATACAACCAAGCTATGTTGCCACATTCACTTCAATGTAATGTCTAGAGTAAACAAACTAAAGGAATAATGTCGAGGCGGCCACAGCCAACTAGAGTAACAAATTCTTATCGCTAGGATCTAGATTTTGCACTGCAAGGGAATCAGACAGTCAGCTGTTTATTCGACCAGTGCGTTTATTTTATCTTGTCTTACTTGATTAGAGTTGTGATGAATTTAGCTGTGTTTTCGCATTTTGTCTAACGGTTTTTAAATTAAAAGTTTGTTGTCAAGTGTAATTAGTTTATAATATTTCAGATATTTACAGTCTTTCCTTTATTGTTTTCTATTAAGGCAGATATTTTACAATATCCACATAGGAAGAAATATTTAAATTTCACAAGTACCTTTGTCCTGCTAAAATTGCACAAAGAAGACAACTTGTAGTTTTGCCGATACATGTAGGCCTATGTATTGCCAACTATAGGCCTATCTTGTTGTGTGTTTTGTGTTTTTATAATATTTCTTATAAAAAGATAATTTTATAATATTTCTTAAATTGGCTACTTTTATAGGTTACATGTGTGTGTAATGGTTAAGTAATAATTGGCTATGATTGCTTTAAGCTTGAAGCTTTGGGAAATTGGTTTTTGGAAAACCTGCAAAGGAATAACATTTTTTATATTAGAAAATACATTTGGTTTTGAAGGACCATTCTGTGTGGAAAAAATTATTCAACACTAGAGTAGGGCTTTTTCCAAAAATCCTGTTTACAAAGTGTATAAAAATTAGGAAAGATAAAACACAAACCTAAAACAATATGTTTAGATATAAAAAACAGAGACGCACACTACAGTGGGTTTTATTGGAAATGTTACGTAATATATTTCATACTATATCTCTTTGTGTGTAATATTTAGGAAGCGAATTAAATAATGCTGTCTTGCTTTTGTATAATTTGAGGGATTTTAACGGGAAAAGTTGTAACTGTTATTATCTAAGTTCTGATTAAAAAATCTAAGGTAAACTATTTTTACCAAAATTTTAGATAGAATCTTATAAAAGGAAAAACGTTTACCCTATCTTTTTACTTTAAGATACTAAACTGCAGAGACAACTTCCCATAGTGTAATACTAAGTTATAGATGGAAACAATTAATGTTGTTATTGCAATTGCAGACTAATGGTGAGTCAAGCAGAGGAAGAGTTGGGAAAGCCTTCCCGGAGCCCTTCCCCAAGGCCTCAAGAGCCCCCTAGCATCGTGCACAGCGCAAAGGTGAGTTGACGGGTTGCTTATGTTTACTGTAATGTACAAATAGTTGGGTGTTTGGTTGCATTGTGTTCTGCTATGTAAAGTTTTTAATGCAATAGAAGCAGAACAGATGTTGGTGTGGATGAAAATAATAAGATGAATGAAGCTAAGGTAAACCAGGCAACCATACATCAGTCATTGTTTATAAGTTTATAATATGTATACAAGAAAATATTGTTATATTTTTACAATAAATATATTTATATTATTTGCCGAATTTCCCAACTTTATTTTTTGATTGATTCTATAGATGTGTTTTATTAGTTTAGTTTTTTAAAATTTTTCATAACCTAAAATTCTCAAATAATTACATATGAAGCTGGATAAAAAGGTTTTACTTAATAACCTATATACACAAAAATTAGTACTCGAAGAAACCGTTCAATACACCGAAGAACATACACACAGACAGACACCAGTTTTACCCACGCACAAATAAACACCTTAGACATCGAATGTGATATAAACGAATTAAGACATAAACAAATGACCTAAATAAAGCTCTTAACCCAAAAAATAAAACTACAAACAAATGTTTGGACACAGAATCACCTTTACAAAGCACATATCCATTCACCATGGATACATTGGGCAAGGGATTGAATATAAAATTTCCATCTTGAACAGGTTGTGGTAATTGGCTATGACTGCCTTAAGCACAAAGCTTTGGGATATAGGTCCTTGGGGAAACCTGCAAATGAATAACATTGTTTGTGTTACAAAATACATTTGGTTTTGAAGGACCATTTAATGTGAAAAGAAGTATTTAACACCAGTGTTAGACATTTCACCAAAATCCTGTTTAAAAAAGTGTATACAAATTAGGAAAAAACTCACAAACCTAAAACTATGTATTTAGATATAAAACAGAAAAGAACACTACAGTGGGTTTTATAACAAAAGTTTATGTTTGGAGTTTACGCTCGATTTACTTGTGCGTAATAGCCTTATTTGGGAAGCGAATTGAATATTTATGTCTTGCCTTTGTACAATTGGAGGCATTTTAAAGAAAAAAGTATTATTAAAAAAATCTAATGTAAAATATTTAATACCAAAGTTTTAGATAAAATTATATTAGCGGTTTGGTCGTTTTATATCAAACGTCAGTTTGAAGAAACTTTGACCTATCCAAAGGATAAATAATTATTCTACCGATTATTTATGTAAAAAAATGTTAAAAAAACATTACCTCAAAGTTATTTTGCAGGAAAAAAATATAATTTGTATTAGATAACCTTTGAAAGAATGTAGCCGTCCCCGATCAGTTTTTTCACGACCAATAAATGTGTTAAGAACATCCTACCAGGAGCTCCGTTCTCTCCATAGTAACTACCATTTCTCCTGAGAACCTGGGATCCTTCTTTAGGTCGTGCTAAGCGCTTCTGCTCCAGGTTGTCGTCAGTGTTTCGGCCACAAACCCGTCCTCTGCCTGTAATAGTGAAAGTGATTGGTCAAGTTTAAATTACAAAAATAATAAAAATGTATGAATTACTAACTGACCCGGCGAACTTCGTACCGCTTAAAAGTAATGGAATGAATTCTTAACAGTAGCTCAACCTAATTTAGTATTTTATTATCATAATAGTCGCTGAACGTTTAGTAGTCGCTCGAGAAAAGGGGGACATTCATAGTTT
Organism: Prosapia bicincta; assembly: GCA_036971475.1. Taxonomy (NCBI): domain Eukaryota; kingdom Metazoa; phylum Arthropoda; class Insecta; order Hemiptera; family Cercopidae; genus Prosapia; species Prosapia bicincta. The sequence continues at coordinate 8,161,218 of JBAIZL010000394.1, forward strand.
GAGTGTTATTTATTGAAGTGCACTCGGATATACAATGCTATTGGTTTCTTTCTGGTGTGTACACAAAAAAATCAGAAAGGTTTTTACTTATGTGCATTCCGCATAAAGATGTTAATGTGAAAAGTATGTATTTTTAAAATTAAATCCAAATAATTTTAATGTTAGTGTTAATATAGGTCCTTGGGGAAACCTGTAAAAGAATAACATTGTTTGTGGTACAAAATACATTTGGTTTTGAAGGACCATTTAGTGTGAAAAGAAGTATTTAACAGCAGTGTAGGACATTCCCCAAATATCCTGTTTAAAAACGTTTATACAAATTAGGAAAAAAATCACAAACCTAAAACTACGTATTTAGTAAACTATGTATTTAGATATAAAACATAAAAGAACACTAGAGTGGGTTTTATTGAAAAAGCTTACTTAATGTGGTACATGCTATATTTATTTGTCTGTAATATTTAGAAAACGAAATAAATAATAATGTCTTGCTTTTGTATAATTCAAGGCTTATTAACGGGAAAATTTGTAATAAACAAAGTAAAACATTGATTTCCAACATCCGATAAAGTCTTATTAAAAACAGAAAAGCCTTTATTTTCGTAAGGGATTTTATTTTAGGTACTAATCATGAAATTGGCCTTCACATAGTGTAATACTAAGTTATAGATGGCAACAAATAATGCTGTAATTGCATTTGCAGACTATTGGTGGGCCAAGCAGAGGATGCGCCCCCCAGAGCGCCCCTGAAACTCCCAGGAGACCCCCGGACCCTCCCCGCACCCTAAACTGCAAGAAGGTGAGTTGATGGGTTGTTTATGTTTACTATAATGTACAAATAGTTGTGAGTATGAAAATAATAAGATGAAACAAGCAAAGTGAACATAATCCAAGAAATATGGTACAAAGTCTGTCAAAAAATAAATCTATTTACGTCAGGTTTATCCTATTATTAAACATATAACAATTTGGATACACACCTAGATAAAATTGCCTTTTTGTCTAGCGACAAACCTAGATTCCAGGAACAATGAATCTTTCCATGGAAACAATATCGTAACAATAAACCTTTCAATGGAAACAATAATGTACCCTCAACGCGTGATACCAGGCAACCATATTTCAGTCATTGTTAATATCTTTACACGAAAATATTGTTACATTTTTACAATAAATAATTTTATATTATTTCCTGACCATATTTTTTGATTGATTAATAAATGTTTTATTTTTTTTAGTTTTAAAATATTTAATATCCTAAAATGCTCAAATATTTACACGTAAAGTTTGTTGTATTGGTTTTACTTAATGACATATATTCGCAATAGTTGAACATAATCGTTGATACTTTGCTATTAGTACTCGGAGAAACCGTCCAATACACCAAAGCACATACTCACAGCCAGCAACAGTGCATCAGACACAAACAAAACTATCAACGCAAAACAATACTTTTACACCCACCACAGGTTTTACCTACGCACAATAAACACCACAAACATCCAATTTAATATAAACGGGTTAGGGCTTAAACAAATGACTTGAATATGTCTCTCACACCAAAAATACAATTATAAACAAAGGTTTGACTCAGAATCTCCAATACAAAGCACAGATCCATTCACCATGAATACATTAGACAAGGCATTGAATATAAAATGTTCATCATAAACACATTAAAGACTATACAAAGCACATCTAATAAACACACAACCCTTACATCCATCACACAAACTAACCTTAATATTTTAAAACAGATAAAGGCTCTTCTACAGTAATAATGCGCCAACAAGACGTTGACAATAAAGTAAATAAATACATGACAAAAAAAACATAACCGAACTCCATTTAGTCCCTACACAAAAATATCAAACACAAATTAAAAATCACATTAGCAAATGCACCGAAATCATGAAACCAGAACAAGAGAAACATTATAAACAAAACACACTTTCCACAATAATAAACCACACCCAGGCACCTTCACGTAACCTAGCCAAATACACACACAAACGTTAATAACCACAGGTCAAAACACAATGGCAGTGGCCTGATACACAAATGTAAAGACAACTGTATCCCTCACAACACTATAGCGTCATTCGACATAAAAACTTAAACACCATCGTACCCATTACACAACCACTTCAAACACTAGGAAACATGCTGACACCAAACAAAACTCCTCAAAAACTCACCCAAGAAATCACCACACTCACTAAACTCATAACACAAATTCTACACTCAAACACTGACATCGTCGTCGAAACTAGCCTGTTTGTATTAATAAACTAATGCGTAGTAAGACTTAGAGTAAATTGCTTTAATTTTACAGTTGTGAATTCTTCTTACTAGCTAAGCTGCTAACTAACTTAATACTAAACCTAACTGTTACCCTCAAATTAGAAGACAATAATAAAAAATATTATTATCTTATTAATAAAAATAAAGTAATAAGGTCATACAAGATTGCAGATGTGCGACGCCACGTTGACTGTGATTGACTGTAGAATAATCCAAATTTGTTATTTATTATTTCCTATAACTCCTTAATAACGACAATTATTAGAATAAGCGAAAACTATTTAATTCGTAGAATAACCAATTCCCTACCTCAAGGCCAGTGCAATATCTTTCTGTTGTTACCTAAATATACCTCATCCAATATATATTTCGCAAGTATAATGTGAGTAAATGATATTGAGGGTTAAATGATGATTCTAGTACAAATTTCCGCTCGATTAGGTATTCCGCGCTCAAAAACATTGTTTCAAGGTCACTCTAACATAAGTAGGAGAGTCAGTTTAATCACGTAAAATGTTTGTGCAGTTGTGTACTAACCATTCTGCAAATATATTTTGGGGAATTGAAAACTGATGGATTTGAATCCGCTTTTTTTGATTATTCTATTCCTCCCGTTTAAACAAACTGTTTAGTTAAAGATATGGATGTATTTGTACGCTTTTATATCTTATATTACTCCTAATAATTATTGATAATCCACATTGAATCGCGAGTAATACCTTAATCGCGAGTAATAATATATTAACAATCGTTTGTAATGGCATCATCATTGAGTTGTAACGATTGCAAACTTTTGCCATCGAAGGGATGATAACGTCATTGGCTTCGAAACGAGCTTCAGTCATTATATTTTATGTATGTGTGAGTTAGGGAGCATTATTAATGAGTTATTACCATCACTTCATAAGCTCAGCTAAAATATGCTAAAATACGCTAAAACAATGTAAATACCTTGGCAAATGTAGCAGAGGTAGCTGCATGTCTGTAACAGTTTTGTAACTTTATCCTTCTTGGCGGCCTGGATAAGGTCCAGAGTGTAGAGTAAGGACCAGGCTGAAGGCCACACTTGGGATAAAACGCGAGAAATAGCAGTCGCCGAATGTATTCACCCGAGAAGCAATAGTACAGGTGGGTTTGCTTACAGCCTTCAGGTGCGTTAGGTTACCATGGGAACTAAGTCTGAAGTAAACATAAGAGAAACTCGTGGCTCATAAGTACCCGCTTGCGCATCGGCAACACGACATATTTAGACATATCTGAGGAGCTACGTAATACTATCTACGTGAACTACTTGAAGAGGTCTCAGCGTTAAATTCATTTCTAAACTCTGAGGTGTCCTTTCGCATTTAGTTTTTAAAATTATCCCCCAATGGTTTACCAAATTGTACATAAGATTTTATATTTGGGCAATAACTCTATATTTTCATTTGTTCATATATGTCCTGAAGCCTACAATGGTTAGTGTAAGGATCCTACATGCAATTGTTTTTAATATTTCATGAACTTCCTCTTCTCCTGTTACACCAATTTATTTTGCTATACATTTAACTAACCATAGTTGCGTAAGTTTAAGAATATATGGCTAGACTTCAGTGTACGAATAAAAATCATTTTAATAACGATAGAAAATTTGAACAAGATATATACAAGGAGAGTGCGTAGTAATAGAAGAAATTGAAGGAAACAAAACCAAATAACCTTACATTTTAACAAAACTTTTCTTAAGTCTGTCTAAGAAAACTACTAAATAATTCTAAGTTTCACATATAACAAGGTACACACTATCATGAAGGGCTTTGTCATGCTACTAACTATATAACTTCCCTCTTGCCAGAGACAGTGACATGATGATGTATATTATAAGGTAACTTGTACATTTTACAGATCCGGCACTGTGGGATTGGACACTGCAACTTGTGTACCACACCATCTTCCCTCAGGACTACATGGGATGAGCTGACAAGGCTTTAAGGTATGTTGCAATTTGCCTCTTTACTTTTATACAACTTTACAATGTTTCCTTCTTTTATTTATAAACATCTTCAGTGGAAGTGGTTTTTGGACTAAATTTTTTAGACTTGAGATTTGAACAAACACGTTTAACTGTTATTCAGTAGCAACTATTTGGGGCTTTTAGACATCCTAATCCAACCAAAATACTGCTAATAATTTCAAAATATAACATAATTAAGAATTTCATAATTCTTACAAATTTCATAATGAACCTCCAAATACGCTTGTAAAGAGAAGGGTGCGCCCTGGCTAAGGGCTGTATCCTTGAATGTGCAAGTTTGCTTATTTTATTTGTATTATGCGCAACTGTTACAAACTAGTAGTTATTGGCGTTATTGTTTTTATAAATCTTGTCTTACAACAGGTCAACAATGAATTATCCTAGTCAGCTGTTTTAGTAGCCAGAGTTACTCTAGTCTAAGGTTATCTTTTCCGATTCACAAATAATTGTAAATAACTGAACGTGAGTGCGATGTATGTTTATTTTAATATAACTGGGAATTACTGAGAACTGTCGATATTAAGTAAGTAAATTTAATGTTTCATTATTTGTTTAAATTGCTACATAAATGTAACTGTAGATTCCTTAAAGCTCAATGTAAGTTCCCTGTATTCACACCGAGGTTTTAGTTTAGTAATGGCAGACACTAATTAGTTACCCATGTAACCCTAAACTGCTAAACAATATTGTAACATATTTATTAACGCGACCGTATGTATATTTTCACAACTATAGTTTGGTTAAAATTTATTGTTATGAATATAGTTTGGTAGCTGAGCAGAATGTAAGAAATTCGCTTTTACTTGATTTCTTCGTTTGTAAATTCCTAAAATTAAAAAAAATGTGTTTAAATAAGTAATAAACTCTAAATTTAATATTAAGTATTGTTGTGTCTAACATGTGAAAATGTTTTTTGCCTTTTACTTGTTATAATAGGTTACAAATAATCATTTTAGGCCTATATTTTACTTGGCAACATCCTAATAGTACCCTGCACTCAATGGCCTTTAATTCTAACCGTCCTATTTATACATAAATATAATTTTCTAGGGGAGACGTACCTCCCTACAACACATGTTATTTGGCAGTTCACATTTTTGTCCCATTATCTCAGAAAATGCTAATGATATCACAATGGAATTTTTAACAGTTATTCTATATTTAGGTCATTGCGTTTAAATCCTGTTATTATAAATTTAATTCCCTAAATACTATATAAAATGTAACTTTTTTTAATGTGTATATTTCTAATGTAAATTTTAGGCTATAAGATTTTTTTAACAACTTTCTCTAAGCATATGTTTATGAAAGTATCAGGGATTCTGTAAATACGTGTATATTATAATCTTTAGTAATGTAAAGTGGCTTAGACAAGCCGTCTGTGAGGTAATGGGGTATTTAGGCACATACATACGTACAAACATTCTTCTATATATATAGTTTTGTAGACGAAGAATGGAAAAATTACAGTTTTAAAATGTATAACAGATGTACTGTTGTTGTTTTCCAGAGCGAAATTAAATCCCGGAAAGGTCTCCTCGCAGCCAAAGGTCTTGGGTCTACCAAAGCGACTCAGGTGAGGTCTATTGTTGTTATGAAGTCATTCTTTAGTTTCCAATTGTTTTAGAAGAAATATTTTCCGTGAAAAATAAACAGTTAAAGCGCCTCATCCCAACACGAACGTTACATGTTTTACGTTAAACCTTCACTAAGGGAAAAATCTGATTGTAGATATTTAATAATATTAAAAGTATATTTTATATGAATTAGTGATGTAGAATTATAAATTAATGTTTAGCAAGATTTCTGAATTAAAACTATTTAATGGTAAAATTATTGAAATATATAGATGTAATAAAGCATACGCGCTTCGATGATGTCATGTTAACAATCAATGCACGTTTAGGTACTTACGTAACCCTAAAATACTAAACGAGATTATAAGATTAACGTGGCAGTATATATATTTTTATAATTATAATTTGGTTAAAATTTATTGTTACGAATAAAGTTTGGTAATTGAGCGGAATGTAAGAAATTTGCTTTTAATTGATTCCTTTGTTTGTAAATTCTTCATATTAAAGAATTTGTAAATAAAGAAATAACAATAAATGGTAAAAAACCATTGTAAAGTTGTGTTTAGTGTTAGAAAAGTTTTGACTTTTACTAAGGTTTGGAAGCCAACAAAGTAAAAGCTCTCAGTGACGCTTTCAGTTCATCCGTGTAAACATTCTCTGAGCAAGTTAGTCTTTGGTAATTCCTGGTAAAGAGGCTTAATTGCAACTATTACAGCATCTAGGGCTCCGCATTGTAAGGTTTGGATGCCAACAAAGTATGACCGAGTAAAAGCTATCATTGATGGTTTGAGTTCATCCTCGTAAACATTCTCTGAGCAAGTTAGTCTTTGGTAATTCCTGATAAAGAGGCTTAATTGCAACTATTACAGCATCTAGGGCTCCGAATTATAAGGTTTGGAAGCCAACAAATTATGGCAGAGTAAACGCTCTCAGTGACGGTTTGAGTGCATCCGTGTAAACATTCTCTGAGCAAATTAGTCTTTGGTAATTCCTGGTAAAGAGGCTTAATTGCTACTATTACAGCATCTAGGGCTCCACATTGTAAGGTGTGGAAGCAAACAAAGTATGGCCGAGTAAGAGGTCTCAGTGACGGTTTGAGTGCATCCGTGTAAACATTCTCTGAGCAAGTTAGGCCTTGGTAATTCCTGGTAAAGAGGCTTAATTGCAACTATTACAGCATCTAGGGCTCCACATTGTAAGGTGTGGAAGCAAACAAAGTATGGCCGAGTAAGAGGTCTCAGTGACGCTTTGAGTGCATCCGTGTAAACATTTTCTGAGCAAGTTAGGCCTTGGATTTTCCTGGTAAAGAGGCTTAATTGCAACTATTACAGGATCTAGGGCTCCACATTGTAAGGTGTGGAAGCAAACAAAGTATGGTCGAGTAAGAGGTCTCAGTGACGGTTTGAGTGTATTCGCGTAAACATTCCCTGAGCAAGTTAGGCTTTGGTAATTCCTTGTAAAGAAGCTTAATTGCAACTATTACAGCATCTAGGGCTCCACATTGTAAGGTTTGGAAGTCAAGAAAGTAAAAGCTCTCAGTGACGCTTTGAGTGCATCGGCGTAAACATAACCCTGAGCAAGTTAGTCTTTGGTAATTTCTATTAAAGAGGCTTAATTGCAACTATTACAGCATCTAGGACTCCGCATTGTAAGGTATGGATGCCAACAAAGTATGACCGAGTAAAAGCTATCATAGATGGTTTGAGTTCATCCTCGTAAACATTCTCTGAGCAAGTTAGTCTTTGGTAATTCCTGATAAAGAGGCTTAATTGCAACTATTACAGCATCTAGGGCTCCACATTGTAAGGTTTGGAAGTCAAGAAAGTAAAAGCTCTCAGTGACGCTTGGAATGCATCCGCGTAAACATTCTCTGAGCAAGTTAGTCTTTGGTAATTCCTGGTAAAGAGGCTTAATTATACCTATTACAGCATCTAGGGCTCCACATTGTAAGGTTTGGAAGTCAAGAAAGTAAAAGCTCTCAGTAACGCTTTGAGTGCATCCGCGTAAACATTCTCTGAGCAAGTTAGCCTTTGGTAATTCCTTGTAAAGAGGCTTAATTGCAACTATTACAGCATCTGGGGCTCCACATTGTGAGGTGTGGAAGCAAACAAAGTATGGCAGAGTGAAAGCTCTCAGTGACGGTTTGAGTGCATCCGTGTAAACATTCTCTGAGCAAGTTAGTCTTTGGTAAGTCCTGGTAAAGAGGCTTAATTGCTACTATTACAGCATCTAGGGCTCCGCATTGTAAGGTGTGGAAGCAAACAAAGTATGGCCGAGTAAGAGGTCTCAGTGACGGTTTGAGTGCATCCGCGTAAACATTCTCTGAGCAAGTTAGTCTTTGGTAATTCCTGGTGAAAAGGCTTAATTGCTACCAGTACAGCATCTAGCTCTCCCCATTGTAAGGTTTGGAAGCCAACAAAGTATGGCAGAGTACAAGCTCTCAGTGACGGTTTGAGTGCATCCGTGTAAACATTCTCTGAGCAAGTTAGGCCTTGGTAATTCCTGGTAAAGAGGCTTAATTAAAACTATTACAGCATCTAGGGCTCCGCATTGTAAGGTTTGGAAGCCAACAAAGTATGGCAGAGTAAAAGCTCTCAGTGACGGTTTGAGTGCATCCGCGTAAACAATCTCTGTGCAAGTTAGTCTTTGGTAATTCCTGGTAAAGAGGCTTAAATGCTACTATTACAGCATCTAGGGCTCCGCATTGTAAGGTTTGGAAGCCAACAAAGTATGGCAGAGTAAAAGCTCTCAGTGACGGTTTGAGTGCATCCGTGTAAACATTCTCTGAGCAAGTTAGGCCTTGGTAAATCCTGGTAAAGAGGCTTAATTGCAACTATTACCGCATCTAGGGCTCCGAATTATAAGGTTTGGAAGCCAACAAATTATGGCAGAGTAAAAGCTCTCAGCGACAGTTTGAGTGTATCCGCGTAAACATTCTCTGAGTAAGTTAGGCTTTGGTAATTTCTAGTAAAGAGGCTTAATTGCAACTATTACAGCAGCTAAGGCTCCACATTGTAAGGTGTGGAAGCAAACAAAGTATGGCCGATTGAAAGCTCTCAGTGACAGTTTGAGTGTATCCGCGTAAACATTCTCTGAGCAAGTTAGGCTTTGGTAATTCCTGGTAAAGAGGCTTAATTGCAACTATTACAGCATCTAGGTCTCCGCATTGTAAGGTTTGGAAGTCACCAAAGTATGGCAGAGTGAAATCTCTCAACGACGGTTTGAGTGTATCCGCGTAAACATTCTCTGAGCAAGTTAGTCTTTGGTAATTCCTGGTAAAGAGGCTTAATTGAAACTATTACAGCATCTAGGGCTCTGCATTGTAAGGTTTGGAAGCCAACAAAATATGGCCGAGTAAAAGCTCTCAGTGACGGTTTGAGTGCATCCGTGTAAACATTCTCTGAGCAAGATAGGCATTGATAATTCCTGGTAAAGGGGCTTAAATTCACCTAATACAACATCTAGGGCTCCGCATTATAAGGTTTGGAAGCCAATAAAGTATGGCCGAGTAAGAGGTTTCAGTGACGGTTTGAGTGCTTCTGTGTAAAAATTCTCTGAGCATGTTAGGCTTTGGAAATTCCTGGTAGAGAGGCTGAAATTCACCTAATACAGCATCTAGGGCTCCGCATTATAAGGTTTGGAAGCCAATAAAGTATGGCCGAGTAAGAGGTCTCAGTGACGGTTTTCAGTGCTTCTGTGTAAACATTCTCTGAGCATGTTAGGCTTTGGTAATTCCTGGTAGAGAGGCCTAAATTCACCTAATACAGGATCTAGGGCTCCGCATTATAAGGTTTGGAAGCCAATAAAGTATGGCCGAGTAAGAGGTCTCAGTGACGGTTTGAGTGCTTCTGTGTAAACATTCTCTGAGCAAGTTAGACTTTGGTAATTCCTGGTAGAGAGGCTTAAATTCACCTAATACAGCATCTAGGGCTCCGCATTATAAGGTTTGGAAGACAATAAAGTATGGCCGAGTAAGAGGTCTCAGTGACGGTTTGAGTGCTTCTGTGTAAACATTCTCTGAGCAAGTTAGGCTTTGGTAATTCCTGGTAGAGAGGCTTAAATTCACCTAATACAGCATCTAGGGCACCGCATTATAAGGTTTGGAAGCCAATAAAGTATGGCCGAGTAAGAGGTCTCAGTGACGGTTTAAGTGCTTCTGTGTAAACATTCTCTGAGCAAGTTAGGCTTTGGTAATTCCTGGTAGAGAGGCTTAAATTCACCTAATACAGCATCTAGGGCTCCGCATTATAAGGTTTGGAAGCCAACAAAGTATGGCCGAGTAAAAGCTCTCAGTGACGGTTTGAGTGCATCCGTGTAAACATTCTCAGAGCAAGTTAGGCATTGGTAATTCCTTGTAAAGAGGCTTAAATTCACCTAATACAGCATCTAGGGCTCCGCATTATAAGGTTAGGAAGCCAATAAAGTATGGCCGAGTAAGAGGTCTCAGTGACGGTTTGAGTGCTTCTGTGTAAACATTCTCTGAGCAAGTTAGACTTTGTTAATTCCTGGTAGAGAGGCTGAAATTCACCTAATACAGCATTTAGGGCTCCGCATTATAAGGTTTGGAAGCCAATAAAGTATGGCCGAGTAAGAGGTCTCAGTGACGGTTTGAGTGCTTCTGTTTAAACATTCTCTGAGCAAGTTAGGCTTTGGTAATTCCTGGTAGAGAGGCTTAAATTTACCTAATACAGCATCTAGGGCTCCGCATTATAAGGTTTGGAAGCCAATAAAGTATGGCCGAGTAAGAGGTCTCAGTGACGGTTTGAGTGCTTCTGTGTAAACAATCTCTGAGCAAGTTAGGCTTTGGTAATTCCTGGTAAAGAGGCTTAAATTCACCTAATACAGCATCTAGGGCTCCGCATTATAAGGTTTGGAAGCCAATAAAGTATGGCCGAGTAAGAGGTCTCAGTGACGGTTTGAGTGTTCTGTGTAAACATTCTCTGAGCAAGATAGGCTTTGGTAATTCCTGGTAAAGAGGCTTAAATTCAAATAATACAGCATCTAGGGCTCCCGCATTATAAGGTTTAGAAGCCAACAAAGTATGGCAGAGTAAAAGCTCTCAGTGACGGTTTGAGTGCATCCGTGTAAACATTCTCTGAGCAAGTTAGGCTTTGGTAATTCCTGGTAAAGAGGCTTAAATGCTACTATTACAGCATCTAGGGCTCCGCATTGTAAGGTTTAGAAGCCAACAAAGTATGGCAGAGTAAAAGCTCTCAGTGACGGTTTGAGTGCATCCGTGTAAAGATTCTCTGAGCAAGTTACGCCTTGGTAATTCCTGGTAAAGAGGCTTAAATGCTACTATTACAGCATCTAGGGCTCCGCATTATAAAGTTTGGACGCCAACAAAGTATGGCAGAGTAAAAGCTCTCAGTGACGGTTTGAGTCCATCCGTGTAAACATTCTCTGAGCAAGTTAGGCCTTGGTAATTCCTGGTAAAGAGGCTTAATTGCAACTATTACAGCATCTAGGGCTCCGAATTATAAGGTTTGGAAGCCAACAAATTATGGCAGAGTAAAAGCTCTCAGCGACAGTTTGAGTGTATCCCCGTAAACATTCTCTGAGTAAGTTAGGCTTTGGTAATTCCTAGTAAAGAGGCTTAATTGCAACTATTACAGCAGCTAAGGCTCCACATTGTAAGGTGTGGAAGCACACAAAGTATGGCCGATTGAAAGCTCTCAGTGACAGTTTGAGTGTATCCTCGTAAACATTCTCTGAGCAAGTTAGGCTTTGGTAATTCCTGGTAAAGAGGCTTAATTGCAACTATTACAGCATCTAGGTCTCCGCATTGTAAGGTTTGGAAGTCACCAAAGTATGGCAGAGTGAAATCTCTCAACGACGGTTTGAGTGTATCCGCGTAAACATTCTCTGAGCAAGTTAGTCTTTGGTAATTCCTGGTAAAGAGGCTTAATTGAAACTTTACAGCATCTAGGGCTCTGCATTGTAAGGTTTGGAAGTCAACAAAATATGGCCGAGTAAAAGCTCTCAGTGACGGTTTGAGTACATCCGTGTAAACATTCTCTGAGCAAGTTAGGCATTGATAATTCCTGGTAAAGGGGCTTAAATTCACCTAATACAGCATCTAGGGCTCCGCATTATAAGGTTTGGAAGCCAATAAAGTATGGCCGAGTAAGAGGTTTCAGTGACGGTTTGAGTGCTTCTGTGTAAACATTCTCTGAGCAAGTTAGGCTTTGGAAATTCCTGGTAGAGAGGCTGAAATTCACCTAATACAGCATCTAGGGCTCCGCATTATAAGGTTTGGAAGCCAATAAAGTATGGCCGAGTAAGAGTTCTCAGTGACGGTTTTCAGTGCTTCTGTGTAAACATTCTCTGAGCAAGTTAGGCTTTGGTAATTCCTGGTAGAGAGGCTTAAATTCACCTAATACAGCATCTAGGGCTCCGCATTATAAGGTTTGGAAGCCAATAAAGTATGGCCGAGTAAGAGGTCTCAGTGACGGTTTGAGTGCTTCTGTGTAAACATTCTCTGAGCAAGTTCGGCTTTGGTAATTCCTGGTAGAGAGGCTTAAATTCACCTAATACAGCATCTAGGGCTCCGCATTATAAGGTTTGGAAGCCAACAAAGTATAGCCGTGTAAAAGCTCTCAGTGACGGTTTGAGTGCATCTTTGTAAACATTCTCTTAGCAAGTTAGGCATTGGTAATTCCTTGTAAAGAGGCTTAAATTCATCTGATACAGCATCTAGGGCTCCGCATTATAAGGTTTGGAAGCCAATGAAGTATGGCCGAGTAAGAGGTCTCAGTGTCGGTTTGAGTGCTTCTGTGTAAACATTCTCTGAGCAAGTTAGGCTTTGTTAATTCCTGGTAGAGAGGCTGAAATTCACCTAATACAGCATCTAGGGCTCCGCATTATAAGGTTTGGAAGCCAATAAAGTATGGCCGAGTAAGAGGTCTCAGTGACGGTTTGTGTGCTTCTGTGTAAACATTCTCTGAGCAAGATAGGCTTTGGTAATTCCTGGTAAAGAGGCTTAAATTCACCTAATACAGGATCTAGGGCTCCGCATTATAAGGTTTGGAAGCCAATAAAGTATGGCCGAGTAAGAGGTCTCAGTGACGGTTTGTGTGCTTCTGTGTAAACATTCTCTGAGCAAGATAGGCTTTGGTAATTCCTGGTAAAGAGGCTTAAATTCACCTAATACAGGATCTAGGGCTCCGCATTATAAGGTTTGGAAGCCAATAAAGTATGGCCGAGTAAGAGGTCTCAGTGACGGTTTGTGTGCTTCTGTGTAAACATTCTCTGAGCAAGATAGGCTTTGGTAATTCCTGGTAAAGAGGCTTAAATTCACCTAATACAGCATCTAGGGCTCCGCATTATAAGGTTTGGAAGCCAACAAAGTATGGCAGAGTAAAAGCTCTCAGTGACGGTTTGAGTGCATCCGTGTAAACATTCTCTGAGCAAGTTAGGCCTTGGTAATTCCTGGTAAAGAGGTTTAAATGCTACTATTACAGCATCTAGGGCTCCGCATTGTAAGGTTTGGAAGCCAACAAAGTATGGCAGAGTAAAAGCTCTCAGTGACGGTTTGAGTGCATCCGTCTAAACATTCTCTGAGCAAGTTAGGCCTTGGTAATTCCTGGTAAAGAGGCTTAAATGCTACTATTACAGCATCTAGGGCTCCGCATTGTAAGGTTTGGAAGCCAACAAATTATGGCAGAGTAAATGCTCTCAGTGACGGTTTGAGTGCATCCGTGTAAACATTCTCTGAGCAAGTTAGGCCTTGGTAATTCCTGGTAAAGAGGCTTAATTGCAACTATTACAGCATCTAGGGCTCCGAATTATAAGGTTTGGAAGCCAACAAATTATGGCAGAGTAAAAGCTCTCAGCGACAGTTTGAGTGTATCCGCGTAAACATTCTCTGAGTAAGTTAGGCTTTGGTAATTCCTAGTAAAGAGGCTTAATTGCAACTCTTACAGCATCTAAGGCTCCACATTGTAAGGTGTGGAAGCAAACAAAGTATGGCCGAGTGAAAGGTCTCAGTGACAGTTTGAGTGTATCCGCGTAAACATTCTCTGAGCAAGTTAGGCTTTGGTAATTCCTGGTAAAGAGGCTTAATTGCAACTATTACAGCATCTTGGTCTCCGCATTGTAAGGTTTGGAAGTCACCAAAGTATGGCAGAGTGAAATCTCTCAGCGACGGTTTTTGTGTGTATCCGCGTAAACATTCTCTGAGCAAGTTAGTCTTTGGTAATTCCTGGTAAAGAGGCTTAATTGCAACTATTACAGCATCTAGGTCTCCGCATTGTAAGGTTTGGAAGTCACCAAAGTATGGCAGAGTGAAATCTCTCAGCGACGGTTTGAGTGCATCCGCGTAAACATTCTCTGAGCAAGTTAGTCTTTGGTAATTCCTGGTAAAGAGGCTTAATTGATACTATTACAGCATCTAGGGCTCCGCATTGTAAGGTTTGGAAGCCAACAAAGTATGGCAGAGTAAAAGCTCTCAGTGACGGTTTGAGTGCATCCGCGTAAACATTCTCTGAGCAAGTTATTCTTTGGTAATTCCTGGTAAAGAGGCCTAATTGCAACTATTACAGCATCTAGGGCTCCACATTGTAAGGTTTGGAAGTCAAGAAAGTAAAAGCTCTCAGTGACGCTTTGAGTGCATCCGCGTAAACATTCTCTGAGCAAGTTAGTCTTTGGTAATTCCTGGTAAAGAGGCTTAATTGCAACTATTACAGCAACTAGGGCTCCACATTGTAAGGTGTGGAGGCAAACAAAGTATGGCAGAGTGAAAGCTCTCAGTGCCGGTTTGAGTGCATCCGTGTCTACATTCTCTGAGCAAGTTAGTCTTTGGTAATTCCTGGTAAAGAGGCCTAATTGCTACTATTACAGCATCTAGGGCTCCGCATTGAAAGGTTAGGAAGCCAACAAAGTATTGCAGAGTAAAAGCTCTCTGCTACGGTTTGAGTGTATCCGCGTAAACATTGTCTGAGTAAGTTAGGCTTTGGTAATTCCTGGTAAAGAGGCTTAATTGATACTATTACAGCATCTAGGGCTCCACATTGTAAGGTGTGGAAGCATACAAAGTATGGCAGAGTGAAAGCTCTCATTGCCGGTTTGAGTGCATCCGTGTCTACATTCTCTGAGCAAGTTAGTCTTTGGTAATTCCTGGTAAAGAGGCCTAATTGCTACTATTACAGCATCTAGGGCTCCGCATTGAAAGGTTTGGAAGCCAAAAAAGTATTGCAGAGTAAAAGCTCTCAGTGCCGGTTTGAGTGCATCCGTGTCTACATTCTCTGAGCAAGTTAGTCTTTGGTAATTCCTGGTAAAGAGGCCTAATTGCTACTATTACAGCATCTAGGTCTTCGCATTGAAAGGTTTGGAAGCCAACAAAGTATTGCAGAGTAAAAGCTCTCAGCTACGGTTTGAGTGTATCCGCGTAAACATTGTCTGAGTAAGTTAGGCTTTGGTAATTCCTGGTAAAGAGGCTTAATTGCAACTATTACAGCATCTAGGGCTCCACATTGTAAGGCTTGGAAGCCAACAAAGTATGGCAGAGTGAAAGCTCTCAGTGCCGGTTTGAGTGCATCCGTGTCTACATTCTCTGAGCAAGTTAGTCTTTGGTAATTCCTGGTAAAGAGGCCTAATTGCTACTATTACAGCATCTAATGCTCCGCATTGAAAGGTTTGGAAGCCAACAAAGTATTGCAGAGTAAAAGCTCTCAGCTACGGTTTGAGTGTATCTGCGTAAACATTGTCTGAGTAAGTTAGGCTTTAGAAATTCCTGGTAAAGAGGCTTAATTGCAACTATTACAGCATCTAGGTCTCCGCATTGTAAGGTTTGGAAGCCAACAAAGTATGGCAGAGTGAAAGCTCTCAGTGCCGGTTTGAGTGCATCCGTGTCTACATTCTCTGAGCAAGTTAGTCTTTGGTAATTCCTGGTAAAGAGGCTTAATTGCAACTATTACAGCATCTAGGGCTCCGCATTATAAGGTTTGGAAGCCAACAAAGTATGGCAGAGTAAAAGCTCTCAGTGACGGTTTGAGTGTATCCGCGTAAACATTCTCTGAGCAAGTTAGGCTTTGGTAATTCCTGGTGAAGAGGCCTAATTGCTACTATTACAGCATCTAGGGCTCCACATTGTAAGGTTTGGAAGCCAACAAAGTATGGCAGAGTGAAAGCTCTCAGTGCCGGTTTGAGTGCATCCGTGTCTACATTCTCTGAGCAAGTTAGTCTTTGGTAATTCCTGGTAAAGAGTCCTAATTGCTACTATTACAGCATCTAGGGCTCCGCATTGAAAGGTTTGGAAGCCAACAAAGTATGGCAGAGTGAAAGCTCTCAGTGCCGGTTTGAGTGCATCCGTGTCTACATTCTCTGAGCAAGTTAGTCTTTGGTAATTCCTGGTAAAGAGGCTTAATTGCAACTATTACAGCATCTAGGGCTCCGCATTATAAGGTTTGGAAGCCAACAAAGTATGGCAGAGTAAAAGCTCTCAGTGACGGTTTGAGTGTATCCGCGTAAACATTCTCTGAGCAAGTTAGGCTTTGGTAATTCCTGGTAAAGAGGCCTAATTGCTACTATTACAGCATCTAGGGCTCCACATTGTAAGGCTTGGAAGCCAACAAAGTATGGCAGAGTGAAAGCTCTCAGTGCCGGTTTGAGTGCATCCGTGTCTACATTCTCTGAGCAAGTTAGTCTTTGGTAATTCCTGGTAAAGAGGCCTAATTGCTACTATTACAGCATCTAGGGCTCCACATTGTAAGGTTTGGAAGCTAACAAAGTATGGCAGAGTAAATGCTCTCAGCGACGGTTTGAGTGTAGCCGCGTAACCATTCTCTGAGTAAGTTAGGCTTTGGTAATTCCTGGTAAAGAGGCTTATTTGCAACTATTACAGCATCTATCGTTCCACATTGTAAAGTGTGGAAGCAAACAAAGTATGGCAGAGTAAATGCTCTCAGCGACAGTTTGAGTGTATCCGCGTAACCATTCTCTGAGCAAGTTAGTCTTTGGTAATTCCTGGTAAAGAGTCCTAATTGCTACTATTACAGCATCTAGGGCTCCGCATTGAAAGGTTTGGAAGCCAACAAAGTATGGCAGAGTGAAAGCTCTCAGTGCCGGTTTGAGTGCATCCGTGTCTACATTCTCTGAGCAAGTTAGTCTTTGGTAATTCCTGGTAAAGAGGCTTAATTGCTACTATTGCAGCATCTAGGACTCCGCATTGTAAGGTTTGGAAGCCAACAAAGTATGACTGAGTACGAGGTCTCAGTGACGGTTTGAGTGTTTCCGCGTAACCATTCTCTGAGTAAGTTAGGCTTTGGTAATTCCTGGTAAAGAGGCTTAATTGCAACTATTGCAGCATCTAGGACTCCGCATTGTAAGGTTTGGAAGCCAACAAAGTATGACTGAGTACGAGGTCTCAGTGACGGTTTGAGTGTTTCCGCGTAACCATTCTCTGAGTAAGTTAGGCTTTGGTAATTCCTGGTAAAGAGGCTTAATTGCAACTATTACAGCATCTAGGACTCCACATTGTAAGGTTTGGAAGCCAACAAAGTATGGCTGAGTACGAGGTCTCAGTGACGGTTTGAGTGTATCCGCGTAACCATTCTCTGAGTAAGTTAGGCTTAGGTAATTCCTGGTAAAGAGGCTTAATTGCAACTATTACAGCATCTAGGACTCCACTTTGTAAGGTTTGGAAGCCAACAAAGTATGGCTGAGTACGAGGTCTCAGTGACGGTTTGAGTGTATCCGCGTAACCATTCTCTGAGTAAGTTAGGCTTTGGTAATTCCTGGTAAAGAGGCTTAATTGCAACTATTACAGCATCTAGGACTCCACATTGTAAGGTTTGGAAGCCAACAAAGTATGGCTGAGTACGATGTCTCAGTGACGGTTTGAGTGTATCCGCGTAACCATTCTCTGAGTAAGTTAGGCTTTGGTAATTCCTGGTAAAGAGGCTTAATTGCTACTATTTCAGCATCTAGGGCTCCACATTATAAGGTTTGGAAGCCAACAAAATATGGCAGAGTAAAAGCTCTCAGTGACGGTTTGAGTGTATCCGCGTAAACATTCTCTGAGCAAGTTAGGCTTTGGTAATTCCTGGTGAAGAGGCCTAATTGCTACTATTACAGCATCTAGGGCTCCGCATTGAAAGGTTTGGAAGCCAACAAAGTATGGCAGAGTGAAAGCTCTCAGTGCCGGTTTGAGTGCATCCGTGTCTACATTCTCTGAGCAAGTTAGTCTTTGGTAATTCCTGGTAAAGAGGCCTAATTGCTACTATTACAGCATCTAGGGCTCCGCATTGAAAGGTTTGGAAGCCAACAAAGTATGGCAGAGTGAAAGCTCTCAGTGCCGGTTTGAGTGCATCCGTGTCTACATTCTCTGAGCAAGTTAGTCTTTGGTAATTCCTGGTAAAGAGGCTTAATTGCAACTATTACAGCATCTAGGGCTCCGCATTATAAGGTTTGGAAGCCAACAAAGTATGGCAGAGTAAAAGCTCTCAGTGACGGTTTGAGTGTATCCGCGTAAACATTCTCTGAGCAAGTTAGGCTTTGGTAATTCCTGGTAAAGAGGCCTAATTGCTACTATTACAGCAACTAGGGCTCCACATTGTAAGGCTTGGAAGCCAACAAAGTATGGCAGAGTGAAAGCTCTCAGTGCCGGTTTGAGTGCATCCGTGTCTACATTCTCTGAGCAAGTTAGTCTTTGGTAATTCCTGGTAAAGGGGCCTAATTGCTACTATTACAGCATCTAGGGCTCCGCATTGAAAGGTTTGGAAGCCAACAAAGTATTGCAGAGTAAAAGCTCTCAGCTACGGTTTGAGTGTATCCGCGTAAACATTGTCTGAGCAAGCTAGGCTATGGTAATTCCTGGTAAAGAGGCTTAATTGCAACTATTACAGCATCTAGGACTCCACATTGTAAGGTTTTGAAGCCAACAAAGTATGGCTGAGTACGATGTCTCAGTGACGGTTTGAGTGTATCCGCGTAACCATTCTCTGAGTAAGTTAGGCTTTGGTAATTCCTGGTAAAGAGGCTTAATTGCTACTATTTCAGCATCTAGGGCTCCACATTGTAAGGTTTGAAAGCCAACAAAGTATGGCCGAGTAAGAGGTCTCAGTGACGGTTTGAGTGTATCTGCGTAAACATTCTCTGAGTAAGTTAGGCTTTCGTAATTCCTGGTAAAAAGGCTCAAATTCACCTAATACAGCATCTAGGGCTCCGCATTATAAGGTTTGGAAGCCAATAAAGTATGCCCGAGTAAGACGTCTCAGTGACGGTTTGAGTGCTTCTGTGTAAACGTTCTCTGAGCAAGTTAGGCTTTGGTAATTCCTGGTAAAGAGACTTAAATTCACCTAATACAGCATCTAGGGCTCCGCAATATAAGGTTTGGAAGCCAATAAAGTATGGCCGAGTAAGAGGTCCCAGTGACGGATTGAGTGCTTCTGTGTAAACATTCTCTGAGCAAGTTAGGCTTTGGTAATTCCTGGTAAAGAGGCTAAAATTCACCTAATACAGCATCTAGGGCTCCGCATTATAAGGTTTGGAAGCCAATAAAGTATGGCCGAGTAAGAGGTCTCAGTGACGGTTTGAGTGCATCTGTGTAAACATTCTCTGAGCAAGTTAGGCTTTGGTAATTCCTGGTAGAGAGGCTTAAATTCACCTAATACAGCATCTAGGGCTCCGCATTATAAGGTTTGGAAGCCAATAAAGTATGGCCGAGTAAGAGGTCTCAGTGACGGTTTGATTGCTTCTGTGTAAACATTCTCTGAGCAAGATAGGCTTTGGTAATTCCTGGTAAAGAGGCTTAAATTCACCTAATACAGCATCTAGGGCTCCGCATTATAAGGTTTGGAAGCCAATAAAGTATGGCCGAGTAAGAGGTCTCAGTGACGGTTTGATTGCTTCTGTGTAAACATTCTCTGAGCAAGTTAGGCTTTGGTAATTCCTGGTAGAGAGGCTTAAATTCACCTAATACAGCATCTAGGGCTCCGCATTATAAGGTTTGGAAGCCAATAAAGTATGGCCGAGTAAGAGGTCTCAGTGACGGTTTGAGTGCATCTGTGTAAACATTCTCTGAGCAAGTTAGGCTTTGGTAATTCCTGGTAGAGAGGCTTAAATTCACCTAATACAGCATCTAGGGCTCCGCATTATAAGGTTTGGAAGCCAATAAAGTATGGCCGAGTAAGTGGTCTCAGTGACGGTTTGAGTGCTTCTGTGTAGACATTCTCTGAGCAAGTTAGGCTTTGGTAATTCCTGGTAGAGAGGCTTAAATTCACCTAATACAGCATCATCTATATTGGTTTTATGTTTGTACTCAGTATATTTGCTAGCTTTTTATATACCAAGATTCATTGCAAATATTAAATTAGGTTTCTCGGCTGACGTCGTCATATAAAGAAATATCTCTCAGAAATAACTTTTTCTATAAACAACTTTTATTCCTTCTAATGACATTACTTAGCAATTGACTTAGTAATTTCGAAGACTGTTTGAGAAAACACAATACTCAAGAACGTAAACTCAATTAGAATATTCCTTCACAGTTCCAACTTTGTAGAAATCTCTAACCGTAAAACCCAAACATAAGAACAGTAGAAAAAATTTGTCTTCTCGTCATTTGCTAAATAATAACTTTTTGCAGGTTAACAAACATATGAATGTAAAATTTACCAACAGAATTACTCAGTAATATGTATATAATGAGAGTCTGTACTTGTACGCTCTTGTATCGACGAATTCTTAGATGCAATGTAAATATGACAACATGGACTATATATTTTGTGTGTAATTTATATGCAAATAAAATGTATGTGCATTACATATCATTGTAATCAAAAAAATATGTAGCAAAATATCAAAAGTAATTGTTTTTTGATAAACAACGTAGGCGTATATGTCCCCTTAATGCTCTTGTATATTTTCATTGCAAAATCATAGTCTTAAAATGAAACTAATAAGGAAATAATGACACAGGATTGTAATTTTATAGGCCCTATAAATATAACAATGTTATACCATAGGCAATAATAGTTTATTGTTATAAACATGTTTTATATTGATTATTGAACAAAGTTATATGTTTCAAAAAGGATCTGGCAACTGAGTAGAAATTAAAGAGATTGCTTTAAAAAACTTTATTTCTTTTTTAACTGAATAATTAAAACCCACTAACCACAATACAAAAATCTTTATTACAATTAATTAAGTAATCCAACCTGGCGACCGTAACGGCAAGATGGACGCCTAAAGGCTCAGAAATGTTTGCAACTCCTTGTGTAACGCAACAGTTGGCCTTTGGCAGCGCCTTGAAGATCTGGAGAACGTAACACCGAGATGGATGCCTAAAGGCTCATCAGTATTTGCAACTCCTTGTGTGTCGTAACAGTGGACCTGTGGCAGCACCTTGCAGGACCTGGCGACCATAACACCAAGATGGATGCCTAAAGGCTCAGCTGTGTTTGCAACACCTTGTGTGTCGTAACAGTGGACGACCTGAGACAGCATCTTGCAGGACCTGGCGACCGTAACACGAAGATGGATGCCTAAAGGCTCAGCTGTGTTTGCAACTCCTTGTGTGTCGCAGCAGTGGACCTGTGACAGCACCTAGCAGGTCCTGGCGACCGTAACACCAAGATGGATATCTAAAGGCTCAGAAATGTTTGCAATATCTTGTATGTCGTAGCAGTGGACCTGTGACAGCACCTTGCAGGTCCTGGCGACCGTAACACCAAGATGGATACCTAAAGGCTCAGAAATGTTTGCAATATCTTGTATGTCGTAGCAGTGGACGTGTGCTCCACCTTGCAAGTCCTGGCGACCGTAACACGAAGATGGATGCCTAAAGGCTCAGCTGTGTTTGCAACTCCTTGTATGTCGCAGCAGTGGACCTGTGACAGCACCTTGCAGGTCCTGGCGACCGTAACACCAAGATGGATACCTAAAGGCTCAGAAATGTTTGCAATATCTTGTATGTCGTAGCAGTGGACGTGTGCTCCACCTTGCAAGTCCTGGCGACCATAACACCAAGATGGATGCATAAAGGCTCAGAAATGTTTGCAACTCCTTGTGTGTCGTAGCAGTGGACGTGTGCTCCACCTTGCAAGTCCTGGCGACCATAACACCAAGATGGATGCATAAAGGCTCAGAAATGTTTGCAATATCTTGTATGTCGTAGCAGTGGACGTGTGCTCCACCTTGCAAGTCCTGGCGACCGTAAAACCAAGATGGCTACCTAAAGGCTCTGAAATGTTTGCAATACCTTGTGTGTCGCAGCAGTGGACGTGTGCTCCACCTTGCAGGTCCTGGCGACCGTAAAACCAAGATGGCTACCTAAAGGCTCTGAAATGTTTGCAATACCTTGTGTGTCGCAGCAGTGGACGTGTGCTCCACCTTGCAAGTCCTGGCGACCATAACACCAAGATGGATGCATAAAGGCTCAGAAATGTTTGCAACTCCTTGTGTGTCGCAGCAGTGGACCTGTGACAGCACCTTGCATGTCCTGGCGATCGTAACACCAAGATGGATACCTAAAGGCTCAGAAATGTTTGCAATATCTTGTATGTCGTAGCAGTGGACCTGTGACAGCACCTTGCAGGTCCTGGCGACCGTAACACCAAGATGGATACCTAACGGCACAGAAATGTTTACAATACCTTGTGTGTCGCAGCAGTGGACGTGTGCTCCACCTTGCAAGTCCTGGCGACCAGAATACCAAGATGGATGCATAAAGGCTCAGAAATGTTTGCAATACCTTGTGTGTCGCAGCAGTGGACCTGTGGCTCCACCTTGCACGTCCTGGCGATCGTAACACCAAGATGGATACCTAAAATCTCAGCAGTGTTTGCAACTCCTAGTGTGTCGCAGCATCTGACCTGTTGCAGCACCTGGCGACCGTAACACCAAGATGGATGCATAAAGGCTCAGCAATGCTTGCAACTCCTTATGTGTCGCAGCATCTAACCAGATACAGCACCTTGCAGGACCTGGCTACCGTAACACTAAGATGGATGCATAAAGGCTGAGCAGTATTTGCAACCCCATGTGTGTCGCAGCATCAGACCTGTTGCAGCACCTTGTAGGACCTGGCTACCGTAACACCAAGATGGATGCATAAAAGCTCAGATGTGTTTGCAACCTCATGTGTGTTGCAGCATCTGATCTGTTGCAGCACCTTGCAGGACCTGGCTACCGTGACACCAAGATGGATGCATAGAGGCTCAGAAATGTTTGCAACCCCTTGTGTCACAGCAGTTGACCTGTGACAGCACCTTACAGGGCCTGGCTACTGTAATACAAAGACGCCTGATGGCACGGCATTTTTTGCAACTTCTTGAGTGTCGCAGCAGCGGACTTGTGGTATTAGACCCCTTAGGTGTCGTAGCAGTGGGCTTGTGGTAACATCTTGAATAACCTGGCAGCCGTAGCACCAAGATGGATGCCTATAGGCTCAGCAGTGTTTGGGCCCCTTAGGTGTCGCAGCAGTAGGCTTGTGGTAACATCTTGAATAACCTGGCAGCCGTAGCACCAACATGGATGCCTATAGGCTCAGCAATGTTTGGGCCCCTTAGGTGTCGCAGCAGTGGACGTGTGGTAGCACCTTGAATAACCTGGCAGCCGTAGCACCAAGATGGATGCCTAAAGGCTCAGCAATGTTTGGACCCCTTAGGTTTCGCAGCAGTGGACGTGTGGCAGCACCTTGAATATCCTGGCGACCGTAACACCAAGATGCATGCCTAAAGGCTCAGCAATGTTTGGACCCCTTAGGTGTCGCAGCAGTGGGCTTGTGGTAACATCTTGAATAACCTGGCAGCCGTAACACCAAGATGGATGCCTAAAGGCTCAGCAATGTTTGGACCCCTTAGGTATCGGAGAAGTGGACGTGTGGCAGCACCTTGAATATCCTGGCGACCGTAACACCAAGATGGATGCCTAAAGGCTCAGCAATCTTTGGACCCCTTAGGTGTCGCAGCAGTGGACGTGTGGTAGCACCTTGAATATCCTGGCGACTGTAACACCAAGATGGATGCCTAAAGGCTCAGCAATGTTTGGACCCCTTAGGTTTCGCAGCAGTGGACGTGTGGCAGCACCTTGAATATCCTGGCGACCGTAACACCAAGATGCATGCCTAAAGGCTCAGCAATGTTTGGACCCCTTAGGTGTCGCAGCAGTGGGCTTGTGGTAACATCTTGAATAACCTGGCAGCCGTAACACCAAGATGGATGCCTAAAGGCTCAGCAATGTTTGGACCCCTTAGGTATCGGAGAAGTGGACGTGTGGCAGCACCTTGAATATCCTGGCGACCGTAACACCAAGATGGATGCCTAAAGGCTCAGCAATCTTTGGACCCCTTAGGTGTCGCAGCAGTGGACGTGTGGTAGCACCTTGAATATCCTGGCGACTGTAACACCAAGATGGATGCCTAAAGGCTCAGCAATGTTTGGACCCCTTAGGTTTCGCAGCAGTGGACGTGTGGCAGCACCTTGAATATCCTGGCGACCGTGACACCAAGATGGATGCCTAATGGCTCAGAAATGTTTGGACCCCTTAGGTTTCGCAGCAGTGGGCTTGTGGTAACATCTTGAATAACCTGGCAGCCGTAACACCAAGATGGATGCCTAAAGGCTCAGCAAAGTTTGGACCCCTTAGGTTTCGCAGCAGTGGACGTGTGGCAGCACCTTGAATATCCTGGCGACCGGAACACCAAGATGGATGCCTAAAGGCTCAGCAATGTTTGGACCCCTTAGGTTTCGCAGCAGTGGACGTGTGGTAGCACCTTGAATATCCTGGCGACCGTAACACCAAGATGGATGCCTAAAGGCTCAGCAATGTTTGGACTCCTTAGGTTTCGCAGCAGTGGACGTGTGGTAGCACCTTGAATATCCTGGCGACTGTAACACCAAGATGGATGCCTAAAGGCTCAGCAATGTTTGGACCCCTTAGGTTTCGCAGCAGTGGACGTGTGGCAGCACCTTGAATATCCCGGCGACCGTAACACCAAGATGGATGCCTAATGGCTCAGAAATGTTTGGACCACTTAGGTTTCGCAGCAGTGGGCTTGTGGTAACACCTTGAATAACCTGGCAGCCGTAGCAAAAAGTTGAATGACTAAAGGCTCAGCAATGTTTGAACCCCTTAGGTTTCGCAGCAGTGGACGTGTGACAGCACCTTGAATATCCTGGCGACCGTAACACCAAGAGGATTGCCTAAAGGCTCAGCGTCGTTTACAACTCCTTATGTGTCGCAGCATCGGACTTGTGGCAGCACCTTTGAGACGGTTTGGAACTCCCGGATTGCCAAAGTGGAAGTAATCTGGGTTTTACTAAATAATTACATTTCAATGTTGGGCTGCATAGGATAAGGAAACACATTTTGTCATATAAATATTTGTTTATAATTTTGTAGTATATTTATTTGAAAATAAGAGCAATAATGAAATAAATTATAATCAACAAACACACTTTACACTAATTTGTAATGAAGGTACCTAATTACTTGCTAATTGACTATATTTTTTGTTCCAGAACGATGCTATGAGACTAAACACAGAGGGCTTGGATTTCAAAAGGAAATTAATTTATGCTTCAAGTTAAAATAATATATTATGTAATTGAAATTATTGTATAAATCAACTGCTAATTAAAATATTTTACGATCTGTAAATATTTATAAATAATATATATTTTGAGTATATTAATAAAATTTGAAAATTACTGCAAAGTATTGTTTCATTTATTGTCCATTTTCCTATCATATTAAATAGATAGTAAGTAGGGATGGGCCGATTCCGATTCTCGATTCCAGGAATCGTCGATTCTAAGTGGTATCGAGGAATCGTCGATACTCGATTCTTCATTCATAAAAGTGTCGATTCCGATTCCTATTTTGTTAACTATTAAAATATGCGTGTGGAGTGATTTATTACCAAACAAAATTTATTATATTTGTGTGGAAAAATAATTAATTACCAACTATGTCTTATTTATGTATTGGTTGATTTGAATGAATTACATGATAAAAGTAAACGAAAATATTATTATTTATGAAGCAACAACAATCAAGATCGTAACCATTTCTGGTCGTTTGACATCGCTCGTCTCTCTCTCTCTCTCTCTCTCTCTCTCTCTCTCTCTCTCTCTCACTAAATGTCAGAACAAAACACAAAAAAGTACAGTAAAAACTCGATTAACCGTCACCGTCGGAACCGTGGCAATGACGGTTGAGCGAATAGACGGATAACAGAAACACTGTATTATTCCTCCGAAACTTATCCTTAATAAATTATATTATAGACATATATCACTCTCACGGTTGAAGGTTTTGTGTAGCCTTTTACATTAAAACAGAACTTTTAAAAGGTTTTGCCATATGACCAAGATGTTAAACTAAATTAATTATTAGAGAAATAGCATGTAAGCTAATATAACTTGAAAGAATCGAGAATCGAGAATCGACTAAAGAATCGAGAATCGAAAGGAAAATTTTAGAATCGGAATCGGGATCGGAATCGAAAATTTTAGGAATCGGCCCATCCCTAATAGTAAGAATTATTTCCTCAATACAACTGTTAAAAGTTCGAAAATAGTAGTAGAGATAGCAGCACATACAAGGTTCTCTTATAGTTACATTTTTTACAACCAGAGAGCAGCACAAACAAGGTTCTCTTTTGTATAGTTAATTTTTCTACAACCAGATAGCAGCACCTACTGGATGGGTTGACTGGGCGGGAATACCAATACCGCCTACCTCTTCATAACTTATATGCTCCTGATACATTTCGACATTTTATGCAACACACCAAAGTATCAGGAGACTATAACGTTAAAAGAGGTTTACGATATACCTCCTAGCATCTTATATTCACCTGTTACATTGTGTAAGTAAAATTTTAAAATTCTTTAACATGAAGTATCAGGAGACTATAATGTTACAAGAGGTAGACGATATACCTCCTATCATCTCATATTCCCCTGATACTTTCTTAAAGTAAAATTTTAAAAAACTCTCACCAGGTAGTATCAGGAGTCTATAATGAGAAAAGAGGTTGTTGATCTTAACATATTTATTCGGTTAATTTCTTTGGCCGGGTTTTGAAAAATCTAAACTTTCTAAAATTCTCTTCCAAGTATCAGCAGTATATAACACGTGAAGTGGTTTATGCCAAACCTCTTTATATATCATTTTGGCTAAACATATTTTTACCACATGTAAAGATATGTGTGACCACCAATGACGTTCACAGCTTCTCTTAGGATGCAATTAAAATGGAAAATCACTCATCAGACACAATATGGTGAACGTTTGAAATTAAACGCCAGAAAATGGCCACATATGTAATGGCATATATGTGATGGTGTCTGGTCCAGGAGCTTTCCTGGAGTTTGTTTGTCAAATCCTTACGGTTAGACAGGTATCTAACTAGGTGTATAAGCCCGTTTGAAAATCTATAGTCCCTTATTTTCATTAAGATCGTAGTTTCCCGTTGTGTCAGACCTAGTCAAACCCCTTTTCAATGTCCAGGAAGACTACCCCTGTCGAGCAGAAATTGTTAAAACCCTTGGTTGGATGCTCCACCCCTCTCATCAGCTGATGCGTGGCCGAGTTGCTCAGACCTCAGTATGTTGTGTGGGTGAATATGCTTGTTAATACGTTTATGTAGGGTTTTTTTTCAAATACCTTGCCCATCGAATTCAACAAGCTTATCGGTCTATATGAGTCAGGTCTGTCGTGGTTTGCCGAGACACCCATCTGCCCATTCGGGCCCATGAGTGGGGAATAGCGCAGCGGTTCTCGGATGAAGTGTTCATCCGTCGGCCATGGGTGTATCTGTTGTGTTTAAGGTCGCCAAATCCGCTTGAAAGCCATCGACTTTGTACTGAAATAGTGTCCGCCTAATTTTCCCCTCAAGGCGGTCAGCAGTTGTGATAATTCTTGATAAAAGATATCGTTAGGCGCTGCATACGAGCGGACTTACGGTGTACTATTGCAAACAAGAAGGCTTTATGCAGCACGAAATAGAATACTAATAGCTTTTTTAGCAAATTACTCATAAACCACTTTGACTTTTCTCCTTCACATGGTATAACACTCATATAGTTTTCATTTTTTTCCCTCAACACTCAATAACCATCTTTATAATAAAGTGACTTACACCACTAATTTATTTCGGGGGCTCATATGGTATAAGAATAATCTTGTTGTGTTAAATATCCTTAGAAACATTTCTGTAGTGACACGTCCCTATAGAAACAAATCCATTCCAGCGCCGGTTTAAAAATTTTATAGGTTAAAAGCGTCTGATTTGGCATTTCCTTATTCCATGATACAAGGAATTCTTAAAAAAGTCATATCTCTCCACATATTTACCCAAACAAGATGTTATGTACATTTAACAAAAGAAGAAAGTCTGTATTTTCATCCGATTTTTTTTCCTTCATTTTTCTTTGAAACGTTTTAAATAGCCCAACGTCTTTTGTAGTAGACAAAGCCAAACCGTTTCCCGCTGTTTTACAGGGAAAGCCACTGAATCTGTGCAATACCCGGCAAGTTAACTGTCCTTATCTGTTATAAAAGATTCAAGATATAGTAACTTACATTTTAGTAACGAAATGAGAAGGGTCGGGTTAAGTAAGCGATGCGTCAACATGCACCCAGAACGCTTCTACAACTTACCTCCTCACGCTATCTTAGGTTGGAACTAATCTCCCTCTATACCAACGTAAGTAAAAGTGTGAAACAGCGGCTTGTTTTGTAGCTCGATAAAAGGCAAATGATGTGGTTTGTGCTTAAAGACTTAGAAGCTAGAGTAATGGTGGTATAAAATATTACTTGTAGTAACAAATATTTACTTAACTTTTGGTGAAACAAACCATCCCCCAAACACTCACGACACATCTAAGAATCTAAGTCTCAGATTACGTCCACACTGTTGTCTTACGTGGGAAAATACTTCACCGAGCGTTCAGTGTTGTGAACTCATTATCATAGAATTTGAAGCAGTGCGCCAACTTACCTCTGTGTCAATTAGTCCTGGTCTCCTATTTATAGGTTCTGCAACAATAACAAAGCCTTTATGGTTACAAAATAAGATAAGGGTAAGTTCCCATCATTATTTATAAAGTCAGGTATATTGCGGACATGGAGAAGGTTTATGTGATACATCGCACCTTGTCTCGTTCTATAAAATACTTTTATAATGAAAACATTATATAGAAAGTTTAATTGTAAAAACATCGAGGTTTATTTTTACGTCCAAACATTGTTTATACGAATGCTGTACATTTTGCATGGGGACGATTTACTTCTAAGGATTATACTAT
The DNA here is from genome assembly GCA_036971475.1 of Prosapia bicincta. Taxonomy (NCBI): domain Eukaryota; kingdom Metazoa; phylum Arthropoda; class Insecta; order Hemiptera; family Cercopidae; genus Prosapia; species Prosapia bicincta. The sequence continues at coordinate 8,190,374 of JBAIZL010000394.1, forward strand.
CTAATATAAATATACCTACGTACTTCTTAGAAAGTTATGTAAGGCTTGTCTATAATACCGTAAACTTATATTAGGAATGGTTGGCGGCTTAGATCTAAAGCTGATGACATTTGGACCCCAGTGTGTATTATTTCTCATCTTTTCAGTGACATCTTTATTCAATAACAAAGGAACTCTCTAAGTTTTTCCATTTATACTCATTATCACTAAGTTTTTAAACTATCCTAATTTGTAATGAAAAGTAATAAGTTAAATAAATGTTTTTTTTCATTATAGCACGTTTTCAAAGCTGACTAAAATGTATAAAATAATTTTTCATGGCCCTTCTACAATTTTGAGGGAGAATTGTTAGTGACTATGGATATAATTGTAATATTTGGAGAGGGAAACGTGGGGCGCTGCCAGTAACAAGTAGAGGATCCATGATGTAGGGCACTGAGAATGAAATAAATTACAGTCAATGCCATTAAACCCATGAAATGGGGTTTAAGTGGAAAAAGTGCAAGAATAAACGGAAAATATTAATACACTTGTTTGTATTATCTTAGCAAAAAAACACTACTTACTGATGTATTCAGCATACGTGTTTCGCACTAGGTCAGCGCATTTTTCAATGCTGCAATTTTTCAATTACTAACAAGACTGTTGTTCAGGTGTGTTGTGTTGGTGCGAGTGTGTGGTGTATTTATACAATTTGTGGATTTCTGGGTTGACTTATCCACAGGAGATTACCACGAAAACATAAACTTATCAAATTTTTCAAAGTGGATTGAAGAAAAGGTAATTCCCAACTTCCTCATTGAACCCAACCTTGGTAATGTACTATACTCCTTACCATAACAAGGAAGTGGATAAACCTCCATCAAAGTCAAGCCTGTAGAATGACAGGCTTGACTGGCTACAAAACCCGGGCATGAAGTGATACGTTTACCTCCTACATGTGTGACTTGAACGCTATAGAACCTGCTTGGAGTAAGCTAAAATACTTTGTGCGACAGAACAATACCAAAGGTGAAATATGCATTGAAATACTGAAGGAATTGGTGAAAAGGTGTTTTGAAAACATCACTTCCGATGCCTGGGGAGGTTTTGTTCATCCCACTAAAGCCATGGAAGAGTTCTACTGGGGGAGAGACGGCGTTGTTGTGTGATCGTGAACTTCGGAGCCGACGACACCGACACCACCGATACGTCCAGTGAGGAGAGCGTTACTGATGAAGACATCGCAACGCCTTTACCTTAGGTATAAAGCCTTGAATGATTATATTGACCAACAGTTTACAATATTTAAATATTTTTATTTTCCCAAGTACCAGAATAACTACTTGATAAGGATATAAATATTTTATATTAAACATATTTCAAAACAAGAGTTTGCTCAGTTTAGTTTCCTACTATTTTCACCTCGTGATTTTCTACTTCATAGCTAGTTTAGGTCCTAACTAATGCATTTCAACTATAATTTGTTTATGGTATGAAAATGTTTAAAAATCATAGGTTTTTAAATGTAATGTTTAAAATATTACGTTCCAAAGAAACAGGATTTCACTTTTATTGCTTTTTGATGCATTCGTTGTTGGAAACAGTAGCGTTAGCGATGTGTATAAACTATCAAATCATTTTGTGTCTTTATGCAAATAATAGGTTTCATATTTTATTAACCTTTAATATACAAATTTATATAAATTGTGTACGTTTATATAGGCCTAATGTTAATTATACACAATATAAAAGATATGAGTAATATAATAAGTAACCCAAAATCATATATGAAACCTTTCCTGCAAATCTGACGTTTTGGGTTAGACCATGATTTTAGAAATGACCTTAGCTTTTTGACCTGCCTCTTTTCGTGCGTCGGAGATTAGGCGCGACGAAGGACCCCCTATAGAGAATACGAAATTAAGCCCGTCGTCCTCCATCGGACAACGTATAGTGCGCATGCGTCGTATATAAATTTAGCTACCAAGATTGACTAATAAATAAGTGTAATTAGTACATCTTTTAGTTTTATTGTGCCTGAGGTATTGGCAGTATTAGTTAAATACCAAATTAAAATGTTAAAATTTTTAAAAGAAAAATAATATAAAGCTTCAAGAATATTTTTTAATAAGAATAGAAAGTTGTTGAGTTTGCGTCCTAAAGTAAAACAAAGCACGCTTTTAGGTAACTTGTGGGAATACTACACTCGAGTTGATGTTTCCCTGTAGTTGATGTTCTTGGCCCCCGTTACCGACATTCTGGAGGGGGGGGCGCTGAGCAATGTATTGGGCTTCTTATTTCTTGTCGTCTCAAAAATATAACTAGGTTATGAAGCTGTATGTAAATAAAATTGATTTTGAATCTCTTTATTGGTTTGTCTAGATTTACCGCAAAATAAACAGTACTGAAACTGAATCAGCTGTAGCTGCCTTCTCGATCAGATGTGACTTTTGATTGAGATATCCTTTATTGTAGAGCAATATTTTCGCACATTTGGAATTTGGCTGCCTTAGACAACATTACTTTCCTTCAAGAAACGTTAGTAGGTAACCACCTCATCTCCCTTAGAACAAACTTTCCTTACCCATTCCCCTTCCCAGATCTTGCACCACCTAACGCCTACAATTGGGGAATAGTGAAGAAGATTTTCCGAAATGGTGAAAAATAACCACGTGTAACAACATGTCTTCATCAAAATGATGCAAAACCTTCAAAAGCGGTACAAGTGTGCCTCAAATTGAACGGAAGCCATATAGAACATGTTTATATCCGAGTCTAACCGAACTAGCTTCTTTTTACTTGTATGTGTTTGTTTCTTATTATCTATACTCGACTATTCTTATTTTATACTTCGTAATTCACCTTTATTTATATATTATTCTCCGACACTCTTCCTTACCTGGTAAGTATTAGGACCTACCATTCCTAATACCTAGTTGATCCTGTCCCTTATCCTATATCTCCCTAATACTTACCAGTTGCCCTGCAATGGTAGAATGACATATAAGGAATTTCGGTCAGTCAACCGAAGCCTGTAACATCCCTGTCTAGATTTCCTAGGAATGAATTCCTAGATTTCGTATGAGAAACCAATTATCGGAGTATCTCCCTATACTAGTATAATACTCAGGGTGGGGTGTCTGCTATTTGAGGCGTTTGGTACTTGGAAACCTTTTAGTAAGAAACTGTGAAACTGCGTGTCATTTAGCTAGACCATCACTAACGACCTCTAATTGGAAAATCAAATTTTCTATTTATAAGGTGGTAAAGCATGCACACATTTACAGACAATAATTATTTATTTAAATTAGCATCTTTACCCCTAAGACAACATCATTAAAATAATTATATTATATCTTGAATATCTATAGTAAACTCATATCAATTAACGTATATTTGATGTTTAATTTGTTGAATAATTTATTTGTTTTACCTATTTATAAAATAATAATATTTACTGAAGGATTATTAATATTTTCTGAAAAATAAAAAAATTAAATAATTCCATGCCACACCTTGGCTTGACTCTCTTTATAAAACAAATTAAAGTAACATTCTTCCTGCTTTTGCTTTCACTTTTTCCGAGTGAATTTTATTTAATATGATAAAAAACTTGATTTTTTTTTATTTTATATATATATATATATATATATATATATATATATATATATATATATATATAAGTGTGTGTGTGTGTGTGTGTGTGTGTGTGTAACTTAGCATTTAATTTATATGAAATTCCCCCTTATAAATATTTAATCACTCTTATTCTTTACCTCTTACTCAATTCCCAATAAAGTCGTACTTACTCAAAAATCATATCATATATTTTTGTAATTTATAATTATTTTAGGATATTAAATAATTCTATCCCCATATATATATATATATATATATATATATATATATAGACCCTTATAAATAAATAAATAATATATATATATATATATATATATATATATATATATATATATATATATATATATTTGCTAAAATGTTTTCATTTTTAAGTCAAAATTTATTAGATTATTTCATACTATAAATGAATAATAATGTACTTGAAATATCTTTCTTTATACATCTTTTTATAGGTATAACCTTTAAAATATAATAAATTTCTGTTATTTTATAAATGAATTTAAGTAAAGCCAAATCTGATCTCTAAATTAGTTTTTTAAATTTAACAAATTTACTCGACATTAATCTTTTAGAAGCAAAGTTAATCATGAATGGATTGGACTTGCCTTTGAAAGGAAAATGTCATCTTCAGTAGCCTGTTTTTGCCAGCAAATGGATGCTGAATCCGTCCGGAATGGTTCAGCAATGTTCCATCTCTCTTTTGTGTTCTTGCGATGAGTCCCTCTTCTCCAATGAATTGGCTGCGTACTGCAATCTCTTCGTCTTAATAATTATGAAACACTTATTATAAATTGCCGGTTATCTGTTAATTTTAAAAACTGTATAGTTCCGTTCGGAATGGTTCTACTCATGTTATTTTACATTGAGAAATTTGTACTAACAGTTTTTTTCCTGGCAAGGCTAAGGATTGACTCTTTAGCCCGCCAGGATGATGCCAAAGAAAACTTAAAAAGTAACAACTACTCCCGCAGCCCCTGTTCTCTGGCTCGTATAACTCCAATTTAGCATCAAGAACGTTTTCCCCACTCTTATCTTTATCTCCATCGACTTTGATATTTGCGATTAGTTTTTGAAATCTTTTTAAATGATTTGGCTTTAATATAACAATTTGTTTTATAATTATTATTCCATTAGTTTTGTTCCATGTTATTAGAATACTTTTTAATTAAATTTATTTTTATCATTATTAAATTTTGGTTTTTAAGCCTTCAAACAGTATTTTTGCCCGTTTGAGCACACGCACACGCACACCCAAAAAACATACGGGCACTGTTTATTTCTGAATGTATTTATTTTAACTAGTATTGACATAACAAGACTGATATAGTTGGTCGATATATACATACATATTTTGACAAAATAATATATACAGGAGTCCCGAAGGCACTTTGACGAGTCCCCATTAGCAGCCCTTTGGAATAACGTATTTTTTGTGCTTCAATAAAATATTGAGAATAGGAGATTTTCGACAGATAATTGGAGCGCAACTACCCTCTTAAATTACTTATTTTGGTTCTATTAACAAATTTTTTGAGGTTAGGCGCCTTCACAAAGGTTTCAATTCAACAGAAATATTCCTTTAGGTTCTGTATCCAGCTCGACACCAAATACAGGCAGCGTATATTTCTGAATTTATTTATTTCAATTATTATTGACTAAACAAGACTATTATACTTAGTCAATGTAGGGGAACGTTGTCTATTATCGGAGAGGGGGTGGTATCGGACAAATCATGTTTACCCAGAAAACGACTAAAGGCAGCACCTGTCCTGCCATCAGAGTGTTTCTTTAAGGAAAACAGAGCCGTTGTCACCATATTGGATGATATAGCTGCGTGGTTTAGTTGCAGTGTCATGTTTTTTGTGTGTTTTTTCGTGTTTGTTGCAGTAAAAAGATAGGTCTGGGAGATTATTACTTCAGTAAATGTGAGTATTTATATGTATTTTGTTCACCATATTAAACGTACTATGATGAGGAAATATTACTATAAATGAGGAAATATTACAAGAGTATAAGTTTAAGAAAGGTTTACGGATGGTATCACATAGTCATGTTCTGCTAAATAGAGGTTTTTACCATATTTTAAATATAAATTTATACGTAATATTTTTGCGTAACAAAAGTATTAAATAGTACTTGTGTAAATGTATAAAGGTTAGAATGGAAAATAAGTCAATAACTCTAACTTCATAAATAAAACGTTATAACGGGAAAAACTAACATGACCGATGTCACCCGACCTTCCCTGAACATAATTATTTTGACAATATAATATATACAGGAGTCCCGGAGGCGCCGTCCCCATTGAGCTCCACTGCAAATTTGCTGAGAATGAGAGATTTTTGACAGATAAATAACATTTTGAAGTTACTTCTACGGCTTCTATTAACAAACGGTTTCATTTTAGGCGCCTTTACAAGGGTTTTGATTCAACACAAAGACTCCTTTAGATTCTATATCCAACACGCCTCACCAATGGTGCAACAAAGGCTTGTATCTCTTCACAATGTATTCAGGGAAACTTTGAAACGAATACAATTTCTTGAGCATATCTATGTTCTAAAATCGCCACAGCGCGCTACACCACTCGTCACTAATCCTGAGGCAAGTGCATTATGTTTACCTCAGCAAACATGGGGTTTCCATGGCGTTGCCTAGAGCCTAGAGCTATTGTGTTACAGGGGGAAAAGCGTGCGTACAAACAAAAAAATATTTTAAAATACAACTCCAGCCTTGGATTAAATCTTACTGACCTAGAAGACAACTTGCAGTTTTCTCGAGACATGAATGTATAGAGAATTATATCCTGTTGTATTTATAATATTACTTATAAATAGATTATAACCAATAGTGGTTATGCAAGAAAGATAATGACTTTGTGGAGTGTTTTTTTATATTAACTTATTATATTATTCTGTTTATTTAGCACTTGAAGCCAGCATTTACCTTATGCACTCTATGTAAGCAAAAGTAATTTTATAACCTGGTGTTGCCATTTGTACTTATATGATTTAGATTTTGACAAAGCTTAAATTGTGAATTTTATAATAGATAATATAGGGCATCTATTTCTATATTGTAAGCAATAAATTCCAACAGTTTCGGAGAAGTTTTACTCAATTGTGATTAGTTACCCTACATTTAGTGTTGAAGGTGTTTACCGAATATCATGTCATTTTACAAATATATTTAGTAAAACTAAAATAACTGGTAAACCTGTAAGTCGTTCTTAAATCAGCGTGAGAAATTATGGATCGCACTGCCTTGTGATATAGGTTTATTTGTGTTTGTATTCGTGGGTGGATATATGGTGCTTCTACAAATAGGTAAGCGGGCGTAAGGTGTTTCTAGGGATAGGCGGGGTACAAGTAAGAGGGGGTTGGTAAATGGTTCTTTGGGTAGGGACCAAGGACAGGTGGTGTAGAAATAGGGTGGTGTTGATGTAATCCTGGATAGGTTTAGAGATGGACTGAATGGATGTGCCCATTGTTGTGTAGGTAGATGACTGAATAAGTGAGTAAAGAAAGGGGATGGGCCATAAGTGTTTCTACAAATAGGTAAGCTGGTGTGAGGTGTTTCTATAGATAGGTGGTGTACATGTAAAATGGGGTCGGTGTATGCCTGGATGGGTTTAGAGAGTGACGAAATGGATGTATCTATTATTGCGTAGGTACATGACTGAATAAGTGAGTAAAGAAAGGTGATGGCTCATAGTGGTTTCTAGAAATAGGTAAGCGGGCTTAAGTTGTTTCTAGGGATAGGCGGGGTACAAGTAAGGTGGGGTTGGTGAATGGTTCTTAAGGTAGGCGCCAAGGATAAGCGTAGTAGGGGTAGTAGGTGATGAGTAAATGGGAATGGAGTGAATGGGAGGGACTGATGGTTAGGTCTTAAGGTTTTGAGTGAGTAATTGGCTCAGTGAGAAAGTGAGTCAATGTGTGGATGGATGTGTTTGTGGGGGAGTGTAAGGGTAGGCGGAATGAGTTGAGTGAATGAAAAAGTGTATGTTAGTGGATGGATGAATAGATAAGTGGGATAATAGGTGAGTGAGTTAAGGCTTGGTGTGTGGGTAGATTGGAGGTGGTTGGTCGTGTGTGCTCGATGTTTCCTGTATTTCATAAAAGAGTGTTAGAAACACTTCTACTTACTTTTACTTATAGCTAACGCTCAATACTGTCCTAATACAAGAGGACAGGGAGAGGAAATAAAGTTTAGATTTTATAACCCATTCAGTGTTGGTATCTTAGCTACAGTAATGCATGACAATACCAGTCATCATACCTTGAATTCAGACGTTTTACCTACAACTCATATTAGTGGTTTGTTTTATTTGCTTAAGGCGATCATTTTTCTAATCAATTTATGGTTTAGATTGTTTTTAAATAATTTACCATGATTCGAATACCACTGAACACTTGTGATTAAGTAAAGATGTAGACGATAAAGCTTAGACGATATAACCAATTGGCAGAATTGGAAAAATATTGCACTGTAGCTAATTTCAATGAGTTGCCTCAGCTCAGTTATATCCAGTTGACTAAGACTCAAATCTCCCAAGGTCACTTTATTGCTTCGTCTATTAACGAGGGAACTGTTACTTCAAGAGATATTTTAGAATCAACTGTTCAGGCTGATAGTTAATTGATACTCTTATGTTCCTCGTTCTTATTTGGGCTGTAATCAAGTTGAAATTAATAATCTGGTAAGTAGAAGACATGCATTGAAGACAGAAACACTTTTCAGTATTTACTCTTCAACTGATTACGAGTTTAATGGTAATTCCTACTAATATTATGGCAAATAAAATGGTTTTAGACTGTTAACTATCTGTCAATGATTTTGGGGTAAAGCTTCTTTCCAGAAAAATTATAGTTTTTTTGATATTTTATCAGTAAAAAATAATAACTTAAATTCTAGTATTTAATCAATCTTCCCACTAATTTAAAACTTTCAAATTAAAAACTATAATTTCAAGATAATTTAAGTTCCTTAAATTAGAATAAGTTTATAAAAACCGTAGAACTAATAATAAAAATATCCATACACAATAATAAGAGTATGTCTACTTTCCTAGGAAATTCATGTTTGTTTTGATTTTTTGTTATTATTATATTAATACGAGGCTGTAGAAGTCGTAAGACGAAAACGTTTCCTCCAAGTGTAAGTTAACTTTTAGTTAACAAATGTCTGGTCGCAAGTAATAGGAAAAGTGTGATTCTAATAAGTTACTTTTAAAGAGTGACCTCTATATTCCTCGGTTTTGTAACAAATTAAGTGATGTTCAGACGTATATAGTTATATTACGTTAGAAACTTTAAGTTCTCTTATTTATTATCACATCCTAACCAGATATTTTGAGCTACATTGTAAATTAGCTATACTACATTTGGATGGGGTATGCGCAGAATCTAACCTGCAATGTACTAAAGTAGCTAAATTTAAGGATGTAAACATATAATGTACCGATATTACGACATCTTGAAATTTTAAAAACATTTTACAGCATCTAGTATTTACTTCAATCGGTTTCGAAACCTATAGTTTCCGCTAGCTCGTTACCATCATCACAAGTTTACAACTATACTGAAGAGCTGTAACCTGTATTTTGTACCTATTTAATTTTGTCTATATAAGAGTCTATGATTGTTAAATTTTAATTTACAGCACCGTATTCTATATTTATTGTTATATAGAAATTAACTTGTTTAACGCGAAAACAAAAATGCTAGAATGTTATAAAATATGGGTCATATAAGCGGTAAAAACGGTCGAGAAGGTACTGTAAAAACGCCATTTTACTTCTCCAAGAGATATAAAACAGGCAGAAACGCTGACACCACCTGCTTTAAATCATCCTGGAAATTACATGTTATATTAAATTTACTTTCATTTCCTTGTTTATGCGAAACTAACTAAATCTTTTTACCCTTGCTCATGATGGTCTTACGAACCCATGGGGTGAAATTAGCTTGTTTATGAACTAAAAAAACCTCTAATTTATTGTTTTATTACCTAAAAGAAATAAGAAGTTTTGTTTCTATGGGTATTATTATTAATGCTAGTTTCTGGTTTGTACATTGTTGTGCCTTCAGAAACAGATCATTTCTTACTGTGGAAAAATTACGTAATGTAAAGCCGTAAAAACGTCGATTAGTTTTGTCCTAAGTCAAACCTTGAAGTGAATTTGTTTACGACTCGCCAGGGGCTATGATTTGGTGAGAGAAGCCGCCATAACAGTTGTAAACGAGGCGAGACAATGGTTACTTTCAAAGCAATGTAGTTGTATTGATTTTAGATAAACGATAAGAGCCTACACATATTTCCAGTTACTAGTATACGTACGTATTTTTTAACCTCTTTAAACACAGTTTTGTTCTAAAGATCATTAATTTATCTATAAAAGCAAATTATTTCATTTGACTAAAGAATATTTACAATTATCATGAAGTTACAGGTTTGTTAATTGTTGAGCCCCAAAACTTAATAATTTATAAACATATTTTTTAAAGTTGACAATTCTATTTATAAGGGGCTTTACATTATATATTATTACTAGCTGACCCGCCGAACTTCGTATCGCCTAAAAGTCAATTAATGTTATGTTAACATTAACTAAACTTAAATCAGTATTTTATTAACATAATAATATCTGAACTTATAGTAGTCCATCGAGAAAAGCGTGGCAATAAAATCTCTTGATTGAATACTACTTATTGAAGTCCATTCGGATGTAAAATGTTTTTTGTATATTGTTTGAAATGTGTTGGAAAATAATTTTTAATTGTTGAGTGTTGCTTGGCAACAAACATTTTGAATGAAATGTCTTAGGATAAGATAAGATAGAAAAGATAGATAGAAAGTCTACACGTCTTTAATTTGAAATTTTCAAACTTTTTTTAATAAGGTAAAACATTCTGGACCATTTTGATGAAAATTATTATTCAAATGTTATGACAATATCTAACGTCATTACATGTAAATTTATTACAATTAGACTAATCGATAGCGTGTGAGTATGTGTAATGAAATCTTAAACTTGTTTTAATTAAAGGTAAAAAAGCTTATACTCAAACTTTTTTATTTAAAAAATATATTTTATTATTTACAAAAACTTAATTTATCGTAATGCCATTGGATGTACAATATTTTTGGTTAAACCCTGAGTTATATAAATAAATAAATTCGATGGTTTTCCAACTCTGGAACACGCAACATATAATTGGCCGTGAGAAAAACATGGGTTTTCTAAATCCAAGCCACAAATTGTCATTGTTTGGCCTTGTGACTTATTTATAGTCATAGCATATGCCAAGCGGATTGGAAATTGTAAACGTTTGAATGGTATAGGCGAATCTGAAGGAATCATTGGGATCCGTGGTAAAAGTACAGCTTCACCTTGAAATTTTCCACTCAAAATATTGGCTTCAAGAATGTTGCCCATGATTTTTTTTACAACTAATCGCGTGCCATTACACAATTTTGGGGCATTTAAATTTCGAAGCAAAATTATAGGTGAGCCAATTTTCAGTCGCAAATTATGTGGTGGCATTCCAGGTAAATCTAGTGAATTTAGAAACTCTACAGGATAGTTGACAACTTCGTCAGGATTAACAACAATGTCAATCGATTTAAATGTAATTTCATCACCAAGCAATGACTGTTGTATTTTAAAATAGATGGTGTCAACATCTAAATTTTTTGCGGCTAAAATAGCTCGCTCTCGCAGCCATTCATGATTAGTATAATTATGTCTTAAATCTGGAAAGATACTTGTTATTAACTCATCTTTGGTAGCCACCATGTTGCAAAAATTCTCTGGAAGTCGAATATATTGTGTATCTTCATACAATTGAATTTTACCGTTGCCAATGTCTAACAATTGTTCAGAGAATCCTGACGCTAATGGATCATTTTGAAGTCGAACGCGCAGATTAATAGTAAGGCATAATTTAGTGACACTTGGCCATAGATAAGATTCTTTCAAACATGCGTTTATTTCGTCTGCATATGTCGCGCGTGGAATGACTGGTAATGTTTGTCTGAAATCACCAGACAGCAGCAGTAGAGCACCACCGAAAAGCCGAGCATTATTTTTGATATCTTTCAGGGACCTGTCGAGAGCTTCAAGCGAATGCTTGTGGGCCATTGTACATTCATCCCAGATAATAATTTTACATTTTCTCAAAACTTCAGCCATGCCCGAATGCTTCTTTATGTTACACATTGCTTCGGGATTTGTATGAACGTTCAAAGGTAATTTAAGTGCTGAATGCGCAGTCCGTCCACCATCAAGTAACGTTGCTGCAATGCCTGATGAAGCAGTAGCCAATGCAATATGATTTTGAGATCGAATCCGCGCAAGTATCAGTGCGATAAGAAATGTTTTACCAGTGCCACCTGGAGCATCTAAAAAAAAGAATCCACCTTGTTGTGCTGCAATTGAAACGTTAATTTGATCATATACATTTCGTTGTTCAGCAGTAAGCAATTGTTCATTTTCCGCAACAAAAGTAGCCAAAGAAGTCTTATCGAACTGGTGTTCACGTTGAACATCGCTGTTGATGATGTCTACTGCTGGGCGATTCGGCGCTGGCATTCCAAAATGGATGAACGGCATGTTTGAAATAAGAATACAAATATCCTCAATCATTATTAATGACTCGTTGTATATTTCGGCGGAGAATTCAATATTAAGATTTTGATTAGTAATTCTAGTCCGATGCAAAATATCCTCACTCATTGAGTCTTTATATTTGTTCCACAGAGCAGATGCATCAGACGGAAAACACGTTGTCAATATTATTGAAAATAATTGACAAATTTGTTGTGGAGATGAGCTCAGTGCTGCATCTGCAAGTGTGAGATCCCAATGGTTACCATCCTCCAATAAATGTAACTCACGACACGCATCGAAGAAAGAGTCGTATGAAGTACCATCGACTTTTCGCAAATATTGGAAGCACGTCGGTCCAGGGACGTTAACCAGTAATAAACGCAAAAAAAAACATTCGCGTTGCTTAGGATGAACTGTATATAATCGACCTAAAGTATTTGTCATAAATATATCAGCGAATCCTGGGACTGGAATGCCTCGTTTCCGCGGTTCCCAATTCTTTGATTGTTTATTCCATGTAAAAAATTTAGGGACATCAGTGTACATCAACGTCCTTGCGAATTGACCAACAGCATCTTGTCGACTACAAAGTTTAAAAAATTCAGTAAGAGTTGTTTTTGGAGCCGTCAAAGCCTGTTGTAGTGCAGTTTTTTCTGTAAAGTAAACACGATGTCCGTTTTCAAGATGCACAGCCAAATGTGTAACAGCAGGATCCCTTTCATGTATAGGGAACGTAAAAATGCGCCAAATAGCTTCGTTGCTACTTATGTATCGGCCCATTTGATAACGTGTTATTTCGTCATTGTCGTTTACATTTTGAACAGCAAATATAGCTTTATCACTACCCTTGTGAACATACTTACAAATGTATTTGATAGACTTCACCGAACTGCATAGTTCAACGTTTATGTGCGCTTTGTAGGTTTTGCACAGCAATGGCGAATATGGAGCTACCCAGCGATTATCAATATCTACTCTCACACCATTTGACAGACGCAATTCATATGATTGACCACCATTGTCTACGTCTCTACGTCGATAAGATGGATAACCGTCCATATTGGTGATAGTATCAGTTTCACATGGTTTTGGAAAACGTTTTGTACATTTTCCATTATCCATACATGTCGACATCATGTTTAGAGTGCCACATGGACCATGGGTCATATTTGTAGTAACAATGTTAAACAATTCTGGATCAACATTCGGATCTGGAATTTCCGCTGAAATAATTTTGTCAATTTCTTCTGTGCGTATTTTATCCACCAACCAAATTAAAATATGCGCATGAGGTAAACCTCGTTTTTGCCATTCAACAGAGTAAAGCCAACAACGCGTTTCACCAAATACCGAGTAATGTGTAATCAAATTCATCAAAGATTTTAATTTTTGTTTAAAGACACGTGCAGTGACATCATGACGGTGCATCGATGTTTGACCTGGCAACAGTAAACTTTTGATTTCATCAAAGTTTGGATTACACGTAAATGTGATAAAAAGATCAGGTCGGCTGTATGCACGTACGTAAGTCATGGCATCTTGAATATATTCCTGCATATGACGCGGGCTACTAGTGTATGATGATGGGAGAATATATGCGGTACCAATATTGTTGATGTCATTCGTTGCATCTACGTTGCCGATTACGGCGTCACGTAAATGAATGTACTCCTCAGCACGAAGTTTTGCTTGATTAAATTTTATGTATCGTAATCTCTCACTTTCGATTTTTACATACATATCGACAATGTACTGATGGAATAGCTGTCTGCATCGGAGAATACCATTACCTTCATTGGCACGAATCATTAGTCGATATGCATAGTAGTTCATAGCACTAACTTTCTTGTCCCGTTCTTCACCTGCAAATAAATATAATTATGAGATTAACAGAAATTATTGATTAAAATAAAATAATTTTAAGATAATTTATAAGTTTACCTGTAGTTGGATTTCTTTGTTTAATATTGATATGATATCCATCTTCTCCTTCCCAAAATATCAACGGATACTGCAAAGCATCGTAAGAACGATGATTGTCTTGAATTATTTGCATCGTATTATCTCTGCGTTGTATGCGAATATCTCGACGTTCACATGGGTCACCAGCCATAACGACTGCAACTTCATTAATAGTTGGAACATTATATGTGCCTGCGTGCTCTCCATAGGGCACTTTGTCTGCTTTAATGACAATGACGTAGTTGTCGTTTCGCAGTCTGTTAGAAAGAGTCTTAAACAATCGTATCAATTGGTTATTGTTTTGCAAAAACGTTTGCAAATTATCCACAATTTCTCGTTCTTCCATCCGCTCTATATGGTTGTAAAGGCAGCGTGTATGTGATTGTTGCTCCTCATCGCCCATAAAATAAATTTGTAGAAATTTTGGATCGGCATCAGGCATTGGAAGCAATGAACCAATTTGGTGGTACACCTGACCTTGAATCTTGAATGTAGATTCATAATTACGACCATCTTCATTATGAACAATTTTTGTTGCTCCAAATGATGTCATTTGGAAGCATGAATTGAATTTACGAATTTTTCGCAAAAACAATTTCGATTGAGATGTGGTTCCGGCTAAAAGTGTTTTTAAAGGTTCCGGTGGTGGATTTAGCGATGGCAGTGAAATTTTTCCAGATGCGCAACATAAACCAGTTGATTCACCTTTATACTTGAAAGCATGACAATATTGACACTCTTTGTCCATACTACCTATCGTGATTAGTGCATGTGACGAATAATCTATTTCAGGAACATATTCGAACGCGAGACGATTAAATGATGCTCGTGACAATGCTCGATTATGTTGCACTTGTTGATGGTGATGGTCTCTATGTGCGTCGGTAGCTCGTTGACGTGCCTCTCGTTGTCTCAATGCATTAGCATGAAGACGTTGAACGCGTTGCTCTGAATTCTCATTTGCTCGTGAACATGCAACTTGATCTCTTAAATTTGCATTATCCGTTGAGTGTTCTTCAATTGATCTATTTAACCGACGATCATGGACTAATTGGGCGTTCCGAGTACGCCGACCAATGTTTTTTGCTCTTCCACGAAGACGTGGCATTTTTCTGTATAAGGAAAATACTGTAAAATAATACATAACGAAAATGAGTGATTTATTAAAGATGAAAATTAAATAAATAAATAAATAAACAATTAAATAAAAGTATAATTATGTAGATAACCTATATAGAATTTCCATGTATTGTTTATGAAATTATACTTTAATTTTATGGATTTTTATTTATTCACGTTTTATATTTGCCTCTTTATTAACACTGAGTTTTATTTGGATGGATTTTTTATCGACACAGATTTCAAAATATCGAATATTTCATTATTATTTAAATTTTATTTGCATACTATTTTATTTTCCCTTAAATCTCGAAACAGTCATAAATTAATGACGCCGATAGTACACAAATAAATTTGTAGGTTAGGTTAGTTATTAACTAACGCACGTGTAAATTTGATAAAAAAAATTATAAGAAATATACTCACTTCGATTCTGCACTAAATTCGCAAAATGTATAGTTTTTTAGGCACACTTCAAAACTCTTCTCAAAACACTCAGTACGTTTTAATTTAATATTTGATCCAGCACATGTTCTACAATAACACAATGATAACAAAACATTTTTTTAATTTGATCGCAGCGCTAACTGTCGGGACAGACTAAAATTAAAATTGAATATTTAATATTTGACACTGCGATGGTAGCGCCGTCTGTCGGATCCAATGTAAAACATTCCAAAATCAACAACTACTAATAAATTAAAAATTAATTAAAAAAACATTGTCCAGCGGACAAAATTGTAAATCTAAACCATTCTCAGATCCCCTTGAACACACACAAAAAATTTCATCAAAATCGGTCCAGTCGTTTAAGAGAAGTTCAGTGACATACACACTCACAGAAGAATTATATATATAAAGATTCAAAAATTGAATAATTACTTGAAAAATTGATATCTAAACAAAGTGGGGAAATGCATTTTACTTCATTTTTTAAAGCGTAAAAGTGCATTTGTTTTGTATTTTTAAAGGTTAAAATGCATTTTTTAAAGTGAAAAGGTGTGCCCTATATTTTATTCAATTCTTACTATTACTTCACACTCTCCCGGAGGCCTATACATATTGTTCAAATATTTAATCATTAATAAAATACTTTTTATCAAACCATTGAAGTTTAAATACATTTTTTTAAACTTGTAGTAGATGGCACTTGACGTTGATACAGTTTTATCCAAATATTAATTAAAATTATTCAATTAATTTTATTTTTATATAGGAGAAAAACTTTTCACAAAATGGGCAACGTGTGCAGTACAGTTATTCGTCTTATTTGACTTAAAGTAAGTGAAAACCTTTGATCATAAAACAGCTGATCTTATGTTACAGGTTATGTGGTAGAACAGCTATTCTAACGCGTAGTTTATGTTACTTTATTTATAATAATTGTAATTATCTAATAAAAAGTAATTTAAATACAAATTTTCTTTGTTAACCTAAGTACGTATTGACTTCAAAAATGTTGCGCTTATATTACTTGTTTTTCTCTTTTAAACACAACAGTTTATTTCTCAATTTTAATACTTAATCAACTCCCAATTTTCAGTAACTATTTTGATATAAAGACGTTCAGAAATACAACTTTATTATTAAAGTATTTTTGTAGGAGTATTTACTCTTAGTCAGGCCCAAAATGTTCTAAAGCAAAAATAATATTATAAACAAATCGACATTTTCGGCAGATATATAAATTTTGGGTTTTGATTCATTTTGCGTGGCGGTGTATTAAAGATCGGAGAAGGCCTCTTTGTGTGCAATGACGTATACACAATGCTCGGTCAATACAAACCCCCGGCCAGTCGCATATTACAAAAGACGACATTTAAGAGTACTCACCCAATCGGAGTATTCAACTGTCAGTTACGTATCTATTGCAAGTGTTTCTGCCATACACTTTATTCGTAGAATGTATGATTGTATTAAACTAATTTTTACTACTGCTTTTTGACTTCAAGCTTTTTTTACGCCCTTATTTACTAGCTTCCGTAAAGTGTACGTAATTCCTTAATAATAATAATAATAATATTGGCCAATTTTTTTAATGTAATTTAATTTTCACGATTTTATTAATGCGCTCATAATCTCAAGCTTTTACTGATGCGAGACTGTAACGTGAAACCCGAACGTGACCTTCTTTGTCGATTTATTATTTTTGACAACCGACTGCAGTAGAAATAATAAACCGGTACGTGACCTTGTTTGCCGATATGGTATTGCTGAGAATCGACTACAGTTGTAATAAGAACCCGAACGTGACCTTCTTTGTCGATATATTATTTTTGACAACCGACTGCAGTAGAAATAATAAACCGGTACGTGACCTTGTTTGCCGATATTGTAAGGCTGACAATCGCCTACTGTTGAAGTAAGACCCATACGTGACATTGTTTGCCGATATGGTATTGCTGAGAATCGACTACAGTTGTAATAAGAACCCGAACGTGATCTTGATTGCCGACATAGTATCGCTGACAATCGACTTTGGTTGGATTAAAAGCCCCGTACTTAACTATTTTTGCCAATAAAGTGTAGCTGACAATCGACTACAGTTGAAATAAGACTCGAACGCGGCAATGTTTGCGGAAATAACATCGTTGACAATCTCATTTGGTTGAAAAGAGACCCGTAAGGGGATCTTCATTGCTGACATATCGCTGAAGCTGGAAATCGAATTTGTTTGAAATAAAAAACCCGAACGTAACCTTGATAGCAGACATAGTATCGCTGACAATTGATTGGTTGAAATAAGAGTCTCGTAAGTGAACATGTTTGTTAGTTGGGACTTATAGTGACTTCGTGATGATTGATAGACTTTGAAAGTTAATCTTTACTGTTCCCATTGATAATACGGTAAGTCCGTTTGTAATTCGCAAAGAGAATTGTTAGTTTAAGAAATAAGAGAGTAATAATAAGTAAATAAGAAAGCAAATTTTCTCTTAGCAGTTCCAAATACAGTTTGTTGTCACAATAAGTTGCATAATGAAGAAAAACGAATATTTGGTTTCTCTCCATTCTCTCAATTCCCTAAACGAACCCCTGCAACTTAGACTTTCAGGAATTTGCAGCACCTGGGAAATAATAATGGCTGGTAGTCGGAACAAAACCCAAGTGTGTTGGTGTTTAGGCCGAGAGGGATATTCTCCAGTATGGAGGCGTTGTTTTACGATTGAAAACGATGAGAAGTTATTCTGGGTCCTGGTTTACCTAAAACACAAAGAGAACTGACTCGGGTTAATTTTAAATGCAAGATATGAGTGTACGATTAACTAAACTTTTATACAAAGTTACTTTGAAAAACAAGCAATGAAACTGTCAAAGCAATTTCAAAGGGCTTAGAACTAATTACAAATAAAATTAAACTCGTATAGAATGCAGGATGACTTTAAAGTAGTTAGGGTAACACCTTACATTGCTGCGATGGAGTGAGAAGGGATGTGGAAGGATATGCTAGAGAGGTAAAGTATTACAACTTGTCCAAAAAGATTAGTTCCAAAACGACGGAAGGTTGTTAGAGGTCTGGTTGAATAGCAGAGAGCCCGAGTGTAAACGTAAGCTAAGCTTCCAATGGTAAAGTGGAGAGAGGGGGGGTGAGAAGTTAAAGGAATGGCGGATCAAGCCGTTGGCGAGGATCGATGGGGATTGGAAATTAGTTCTTCCCTACCATTGATCCCTGACCATTTATTTCGGCACAGTGCAGTTTGCAACAGAGATCTTTGCATATAGAATAAAGTGGATTTCCAAACTTTGATTTAGAATGAGGAAAGATTTTCAGAAGACCTCGCCTATACCATTGTTAACTCTTGTTGCAGTCCGAATTGACGATGGGACACAAAACGAAACGGCAGACCCCATTATAAATAAATGTATTACTTTAAGAAAACATCATAGGTTATATATTTAGAAATGTATAAATGAAATTTCGGTTAAATAATTCGAAAATTATAAACTGTAAGTTACGGATATTGCTCCTTTTTACAATTATTATTTAGACTATAAACTAAAATGTATATAAAGATCGATTTAGGATTTTAAATACATCACGAATAATATACTTCAAGTTCAAAATGGTTTAAAACTTATCAAAAGTAGGTAAAAGAATTATTGTTTAAAATTCATTGTTTTCTACAATTGGCATTTAATGCCAGTCGTAGTAATAATAGTCATTTTGATTTAAGTAATCATGTTACAGATTCGTAAAAATATAAATTGG
Organism: Prosapia bicincta; assembly: GCA_036971475.1. Lineage (NCBI taxonomy): Eukaryota > Metazoa > Arthropoda > Insecta > Hemiptera > Cercopidae > Prosapia > Prosapia bicincta. The sequence goes on from JBAIZL010000394.1 coordinate 8,209,894, forward strand.
CCTACATAGTTTTGTAAAGGAATAAGACGGTTATAATAAATAGTACCTAAAGTAGTAGTATAACCTGAGACTGTTTGAACTGAATGACTGTTGAAAGTTGTTATTGGTCTATTACTCAAACGAATAGGCAATACTGTTTAGTAGACAAATTATGTATTGCATAGTGACAAATCGTTATCCATATTCGAGGCTAGAGAACATAAGAACTATGTCACCATGAATAGGCCTAATCGTTATATTTTTTATATTGAAAAACAATATATAGTAAGCCTATTAATTGATTTAAATACAGTATACATTCAATTACACCTATAAAATATATTTTCAGTTCTTTAGCAAATAGCCAAATTTATTTCATATATATATATATATATATATATATATATATATATATATATATATATATATATATACTCATTACTTCATAATTATTAGGACTAATGTTTTCCACAAATAGGCAAAACTATTTCATTAAGACTTTAGGGTCACTACGGATATTGTAAATACTGTGAAACTGACTAAACACTATCATAAGGTTATATACAGTTTAGTAGTTTAAGTATAAAAAGACATAATAAACATTTTACTGGTTATTTTAGACATTTATGAGTAAATCTTTACCTTAAAATAGCGTTTCGTTTAGTAGGCCTGTATATGAACATTGCAGTAATGATACTTCAAACCATTCAGGAAAAATCTTTGTTATATTAAATAAAAGTAAAGTAACCATTTTAAAATTATTGTTAAGTTTTACAAATGTTTTACTGTTTCTTATCAACAACTTTAAAACTACAACTTCCAAGCACAACATATTACACTTTCAAATTTAAAACTAACATTGTTTTACAAAAAATTAATTGAAATGCAAATCAGCTGTTAAAAGTAATTGTTGACAGCTAGATACTAGTTCCATCTAGCGGCACACACGGGAACTAACCTGCATTAATATAAACTAATATTGTTACATTTATTTATTAATCCAACAAATTAATTTTTATGTAATCTTTTATAGATCTTGGAAACTATTTCACAATCGTTATTGAATGATGAAAAATACATAATTGTATTAGATTCTTACTTTTATACCAGGTAGATAACTCTGTTTTTTATTTCGTTGTAATGTAGGCCTAATTATTACACAATAAATAGATATTTTTAGTGATACATTTCTTCATAAAATATAAATCGCTTTTGTAAATAAACAACTTATTAGCAAATAATTTCTATTTAGTCTGACCAAATTTATGTTTGGATTGAAAACATAAACCAATCGCAGCTACTTTAAATTTTAAAGCGTTAGTTAATTTCTGAAACTTATTATTACTAAGGCTATATTTCTACCCATATTTATTTCTAGGATGTACTTAAAATACAAACAAGTAATAATATTTTTTTTAAAGTCAAGTCCTACTTAAATTAACAAATAAAACCTTTTTTATTTTCTTTTTTTTATAATTACAATGAATATGTCAGAATAACAATATTAAGTGGCAAAATAGAATTTTAATTTCCTTGGAATTTTCCACTTTCCTTTCTATGCATGGTGTTGTACTATTATTTGTATTTATTACTATTTATACCCTTCATCTATTTCTCCGCTTGCATTGTATTGTAGTATCTTTTAGCTTTCATTTCGCATTGTCCGTTTGTGAAGTAAGGTTCGATAATGTTAATTCATTTGTTTCTTTATTTTATTCTTTTCATTAATTTTAAATCCTAGAGCTTTATTTATAATATTTTGTGGTAACCATGGAATGAATTTAAGGTTGGAGATTTTTCATATAGATCTTTGAGAAGTTCATTTTTAGCTGTGGAAATTTGGCTCAGTGGTAAAAAGCGCTTGGTTCCGTACATGACGTTACTCAGTTTGAATCCGACCAATACCACCCAATTTTTTATAATTTAATTATTTAATCGTTATATTATAGATATTGCTCCTTTTTACCATTTATTTTTGGACTGTAATATAAAATCTATATAAGAATGAATTAAGATTTTTAAATACATTAAGAATAATTTACTTCAAAATCAAAATGGCTTACACATAAATCAAAAACTCAACTTTTCAAAAGGACTTTAAAAAAAACTTTTCATTGTTGTTCTACAACTGGCAATTAATACCATCCGTATAGCAATAATATTCATCTTTATTTAAATACATATGTTATAGATTCATAAGGGAAATTTTAATTTCAATTTTAAATTATAAGTTGGCCACATTGTTTTTTAAAGGAATAAGACGGGTGTAATAAATAGTACCTAAAGTAATAGTATAAACTGAGACTGTTTGAACTGAATGACTGTTGAAAATTGTTATAGGTCTATTACTCACACAAATAGGCAATACTGTTAAATAGACAAATTGTATATTTTACAATAACAAATCGCTATCCCTGTTGGAGGCTAGACAACATAAGAACCTTGCTACCATGGATGCCACAAAACATTTATTTTTCTTAAAAAACAATAAATGGTATTCAATGATTTATATACAGTATAGATTTAAATTTATCTTTAAAACATATTTTCAGTTCGCAGTTCTTGATTAAATTCTTCCGCAAATAGTCAAATGTATTAAATATATATTTATTACTTCATGGCTATTAGGGCTACCGATTTCAACAAATATGAAAAACTATTTCGTAAACCAATTCTTTAAACTAGTTTTGCCCCAAATAGGCAAAAATATTCCATAGGACACTTCTTCAGTTTATAATTACATTGCTTTAATTCTTTTCGAGGCTATAAGACTTTACAGTCACTAAAGATAGAGTAGAATTGTTAAACTTACTAAACACTATCGTAAGGTTATATACAGTATAGTAGTTTAAGTATAAAAAGACATAATCTACATTTTACTAGTTATTTTGACGGTAATTCTTTACCTTGAAATATCGTTTTGTTTAGTAGGCCTGTATATGAACGAAAAACCTGTAGCCTATATTAAAAAAAATAGTTATGTCACTGCTTTAAAATTATTGTTACGTTTTACAAAGATTTAACTGTTTCTTATCAAAAACTTTAAAATTAACACTTCCACGCACAAAACATTAATTTTCAAATTTAACACGAACATTGTTTTAGAAAAAATGAATTGAAACGCAAATCAGCTGTTTCAAAGTAATTGTTGAAAGCTAGATCCTAGTTCCTTCTAGCGGCACACACGGGAACTAACCTGCATTGTTCTAACCTAGTATTGTTACATTTATTAATCTAACAAATGCATTTTGATGTTATCCTTTAAAAGTCTTGGAAACTATTTCACAACCGTTATTGCATGATGAAAAATACATAATTGTATTAGATTCTTACTTTAATACCAGGTAGATAACTCTGTTTTGTATTACTTTATAATATAGGCCTAATTCTCACACACTAAATAATTTAGGCCTAGATAATTTTAGCGATATATTTCTTTTTAATAGTAATTAATATAATAATAATAAATTATTATTATAATTTTTTTATTGCTTAATAATAATTATTTTAATTGGAGAAAGCTTTTAACAATTACTACTTTTTATTGACCAAGTAGATTTTTATCTATTTAAAAGCGTAATCTAATAAAAATATGAATATTTCTATTTTTAATTATCATTTATTAAATTTTTTCAATTATATAAAAGAAAATATTTCACAAAATATAAATCGCTTTAGCAAATAAACAACTTATTATCAAATGTTTTCTATGTGGTTTGACCAAAATAATAATGTTTGAATTGAAAACATGAACCAATCACAGCTACTTAAACATTTAAAGAGTTAAGTACATTTCTGAAGTATTTGTGGCTAGGATTTACTTCAAATATAAACAACTAATATAATTTTTTTAAAGTCAATTCCTACTTAATGATCAAATAAAACCTTTTTTATTTTATTTTTAATTTATAATTACAATTAATATAAATATGTATATGTACATATATAAATATGTATAAAAATGTAATATTAATATTCATGTTATGTATTTAATAGAAATATGTATATATTTCTAATATATAATAATATAATATATATAATATAATATATATATATATATGTGTGTGTGTGTGTGTGTGTGTGTGTGTGTGTGTGTGTGTGTATGTGTGTGTGTGTGTGTGTGTGAGTGTGTGTGTGTGTGTGTGTGTGTATGTGTGTGTGTGTGTGTGTGTGTGTGTGTGTGTGTGTGTGTGTGTGTGTGTGTGTGTGTGTGTGTGTGTGTGTGTGTGAGTGTGTGTATGTGTGTGTGTGTGTGTGTGTGTGTGTGTGTGTGTGTGTGTGTGTGTGTGTGTGTGTGTGTGTGTGTGTGTGTGTGTGTGTGTGTGTGTGTGTGTGTGTGTGTGTCTGGCAGAATAACAATATTAAGTGTCAAAATAGAATATTAATTTCCTTGGGATTTTCCATTTGCCTTTTTATGTATGGTGTTAGACTATTATTTTTATTTGTTACTATTTATACCTATTTATTTCGGTCGTCTCTTGCATTGTATTGTAATTTCTTTTAGCTTTCCTTTCGCATTGTCCGTTTGTGAAGCAGAGTTCGATAACGTTAATCCATTTTGTTTCTTTATTTTATTCTTTTCATTCATTTTTAATCCTAGAAATTTATTTATGATATTTTGTGTTAACCATGGCAACAATTTAAGGTTGTGCAATAGAAAGCGCTTGATTTCTTAAATGGAGATGCTCAGTTTGAATCTGACCTAACCCCCAATTTTTTATAATTTAATTATTAAATAAATATTTGAAAAAACTGTATTAACATCAATTGTAACCCACTATAGGTAACAAAATGTATGATTAGAAGTTTGAACTTTGAACTTGATTAGATGAAAAAAAACGTATTTTATTAAGGATTGAAAATATGTACAAGATGTAGTCTATACAGGAGGGTTGAGTTAATAAAAGGAATTCAATATAAAGTACACTTCTAAAGAAACGCAGTTAAAAGAGAAACGCTATTATGTTTAAATTTCCGTATTTATATTACACTACTTTGATATTATTTTAGGGCGGATAACGAAATCTTCGGTTATAGGAGGCATTATGCAATTATGTGCGTTTGTTCTACGTATTCACAGTCATTCCAATTAGAAGTAGATGTATGATTAAGTAAATAAGTTAAACTTAATGAAGATTGTAGTTGTAGGAATATAGAACTGTACGTAGAAAATAGTTACATACTGTATATACAGTTCCTTAATACTTTACCGTCCTAACATTTATACATTATTTATTGATATTGGTACAAAATATGTAATAGTTGTTTGCTTGTTTTGTTGAACAAGTTTCTTTGATGAAATATCCATGTTCCTTTTAAAGAGCAGACTATCGGCTGCTGTGGCTTCTTGTTGTTGGACGTACTCGATCAGCTGATCAAATGCTTGGAAAACTGCAATGGCAGAGAACTGGCCCGACAGCAAAGCCCCTCGCTGAATAAAGAGGCTTGATTTATTTCATACTACCTCCGGATATCAGAGGGCCGGATATGAGTGGTTTTACTGTATAAGTAGATTTCTATTAAAAAGTTAACCTCTGAGATAAACATTTAGGTATATTTTTCTGCCTTTCATAAAATATTTCCTTTGATAAGGAAAACATAAATATTTTCCTTTGTTGACGAGTTTCGGAGTAACTCCATTCTCTAAACATTACATAATTTTTCGCCCGAACCTTGAGCTCGTTTTTACCAAGACTTGGGCGAACAATACTGTTTAAAGTTATGAGAATGGAGTTATCCCGAAACGCGTTATGAAAGAAAAATATTTTAAGGTTAGGAAAAGCATAAAATGTATTTAAATGTATATCTTAACGTAGAGTTTAATCTGTTGCTTGAAATCTACTTATACACTAGAACCTCTCATATTCCGCCCCCTGATATCCGCAACTTCCGATATCCGGACGTAATATGAAAAACTTAGTAACAGAAGTGAAGATGAGTTTATTAGAAACTTCTAAGCTAAAATTTAGTAAATCATAATGGGTTGCATACATGATGATCTGCATTATCTATTAGGTTCATTGAATAGCCTAATAGAATGGATGGGAATCCTAGGATTCCTAACCTAGGAATGGGTTGATGACACCAGGGCCCTTGAGCCTTTGGTACATTGAGGTACCACGAGACTTGGCTTCAGGCCCCTGGTGACGCAAGTTTGAGGTTGGATTCGTGAGGCAGATGATCGTTTGATATAAATAGTCCCCCACAGTATATTCCTCAGATAACTATACATCGCGTCGAGAATCGTCTTTGGCGGATGCGACTAGTGAGGATAGTTTTGTTTAAATACGTTTTTTATCAATTTATCCATATTTCGAGTTCGGCATGTTGATTAATTTAAGATAAACGTTAAATTTATGGGCAATAAAATTTAGTAGATCATGGATTAAATGTCCACCCGTTATAGCCCAGTGTTATAATGCTATCCGGGAGGAATATCATGGTTCCCTTTAATTGTCCAATAATATTAAAATATTATTATAAATAATAAAAACTATTATCATAATTATTATTTCCTTTAGGAAATGATGCAGGACAGACTGTTCCAGTCATATCGATACGAAAAATTGATGACAAAAATTCCTGAACCTATGTTTGCCTATCTTTAAATTTGGTCATGCTGATGTTATAAAGAAATATTTACCAGGTACTTTGTTCTTATATTGTAGAATCAATTTAATTTCTGTTTTTCTTTTATATATATTTCTGTATCATTGATTCCAAATAGTAATGTAATAGAAAAGCAAGCAATATAAACAGCAAATTTTTAAAGTCAATTCCCACAAAGTTAAACAAATATATATTATAGTTTCTTTATATTAAATAAAAACAATATAAATAAAGTAACATCACCAATGCTTTAAAACAGCTGCTCTACCATATAACCTATACTATAAAATCAGCTGTTTTATGAAATCCTATGATATCACTTATTTTTAGCCAAATGGGAAGAAATCTTGCTTATCTTGCCACTTTTGTGAAATGTTTTCTCCAAAATAAAACTAAAATTATTTTAATATTTAATTTAATAATAAATAATTATTTTTAAAAACTGTATTAACATCGTGTCATTCACTACAAGTTTAGTAAAAATGTATTTGAACTTGATTGCATGAATATAAAATATTTAATTAACTATTGAAAATTTGATCAAGATATGTTACTTAGTTTCTTATATATCTACATTAATGATTTAAAACCTTAAATTTTGGACATTTATATATATATTTGTTTATATATATATATATAGTATTTACTAAGCCTTGTATGTTTCCCTGTGGCTCAATAGAATCGCTGTTGGGAGTATGACGTCACCAGAAAAAACAATAATTACATTAATGCTATCTCGTATTACAAAATTTTTCATTAGAGTATTGACTTTAATTTTTTACAAATTTCAATCCATTTAATTTTCTTTCTCTTCATTGCTATAGAAAACCAAGACGGTTGTAAACTATACAAGGACTTAACCTCTGTCTAGAAACAAACTACACTTTGTATAAGAGCACAGTTCCCTCTTGGTTACCACAAATAACTATTAATAGCTTTCCGAACGTTGGACAGCCAGTATATTGTATGGGATTTTTCACGTCGCCGATACAACTTTTATTCAATAAATAAACGTTTTTCTGAACAACAATGGCAGGTAATCGTTAATAAATATATAAATAGTCACAGATTCAACCTTAAGATGAACTTTAATCTATAGTGCAATAAATGAAATACTTAAATAGGAAATACAATGTAAATGATCTAGTTATAGATTTATGGACTGACGAGAAAAAAATTACAAGCATGTGTTGTTAATTAATTGTATTAAGACATCCATGAGGCCGTATCAAAACCTTATAAAACTGGGTAATAGTATAATTTTCCTTAACTAAATCGTCTATAGAGTACAGAGAACAATAAATGAATATAGCTTAAATCGTTAACAATTCGGTATATTAGATAAATATATTTACCGCAAACAATAGGAAAAAACATAAATTTTCTCTCAGCAATAATTTAACTTGCTAGTAATTCAATCTTCAAAAAGTAACATAATCTATGAGTAATAAACAGAGTGCTAACTACGTCCTCACGTATGATATGAAGTACTTCTTATCACACGTGCCCACGTCCGCACATACGTCATCACAATCAATGAACTTACTTTACTTTAGCCAATGCCCGCACTTGGCTGTTGAGCCATTCGACGTCGAGCCTCCGAGTAACGACCGATTCTGGACAGCTGGTCGACCAGCTCAGGACAGGTTGAAATGTGGTCCCCATTCACGACACTATCGAGACAGAGCTGGCACGTATCGGATTCTGTTAGGTCAAAGCTATAGAGGATTTGACCTGGAGATAGTCGTATCCAGTCAGCCACGGCAGTTGCCCTATCGCTTGTGGGCACGACTGCTACGTGATGCCCACTGTTTCCCTCTGCTGGCTCCCTCGTGCCCTTGATTCATGGAGTCTTTCAGAGTTGTACCGTTAAGGTGTTTGGCAGAGGGAAATCTGGCTCCTGCGTAGGGTTGTTGCATCTGTGCTCCATTTTTTGCTTGGTCGTCTGTTCTTTTGTTACCTATGATGCTGACATGGCTTGGGATCCACTGAAGGCTAATTGATTGACAATTTACAAAATATGTGAGATTGCTTTTCGTCAGGCGTAAGTTATTTTAGGGTATAAATGTACCAGGACTCCTCGTGGTGCATCCTGGATAACGCTAAATCAACTACGGCAAGTCTCTGCCAAATTGAACCTTCTAGAGTTGACCAAACAATCAATAAACAGGATAAACAAGAATAAACAGGATTTTAAATAAACAGGATATTTCATTGAAAACTATTAAACATAACCTTTAAACAAACTCTAAGATGCGAAAACAGCAGTAGACGTTAACAATGTTTTCATTCGGAAATTTTCTTCTACATTTCTTCTGAAATTTATTTATACATAACCTCCAAACAAAAACAGCCGCTGGCGTTTACCTTCCAGCCATTCGAGAATTTTCGGCATAATTTCCTGATTTCCGGGTCGCTACGCATTCTGGTAGAAATTCCTAAGAGATGACGTCACGTCTTACAGATCTCCTCCCATGCAATGTTTTTACGTTTCATCATAAGGAGATTCACACTAAACAAATGATCAAAATGACCACAATTTCTAAATAATTCAGAAAGTAGTAAATTGGGTGTTTCTAGGGCCCTTTAGCTGTAAACAAACACGCCTATATTTCATTAATGTTTTTTAATAACGTCATTATGAAAATAACGTTATGAAAGCTCTTATAGGAAAACATGGGACTATATTTTGCGCCAAAACCCAACATCACACCATATTCGCTTTCTATCTAAATGTATTTCAGAATTATTTTCTTTTTCACATCAGCAGAGATAGATGCCCGTTCGAGTCGACTGTTTTGTTCCAGCAGGACCACTTGAAAAGACAGCCCTAATATTTGTCTTAACTGTGGAGTGTTTTCTCTTTGTCTGGAACTTTCCGTCGGGTGATATTTAAAACCGGGTGATGATAATATTTAAGTCGGGTGATGATAATAGACCATTTTCGAGAACTAAAACTTACAAAGAGTGTCTAAGTGCACTAGTAATGACTTATATCCATAAACAATTCTTGTAAGCGAGGATAATGTTTTTAACAAACCTTTAAGCAAGTATTGTAGGTTTTGCAATTTTTTATAGTTTCTGAAAATGAAAATTTTAAAATTGCTTCAAGACCTGGTGTTTTTTATGCAAGAGTTTAACCTGATTTCCTAAACAGATACCACCCTAGACATGTACTTGTATGTATTATTGTTAACAGAATTATCCTTCCTTGTGATTATAATAAATTAGGAACGTATTTTATTCTTATGTTTTCGACGTATGTCTAATTTAAAGAATTAAAAAGATCTGAGTTAATATTTATCAGCCCCTAGTTTGTGTAGAATGGAAAAAGCTCAGATATATACTTATATTTCAATACAACTAAGTGTGGAAGAGATATTTTAATGTGAATGACTGCTAACCTCGACCAACCATAAAATGGGCAAATGCCTCAACATGGGGTTGAATGAAAGTGATTTGTGCATTGTAAAAAATTATAGACAAATATAAAAGATTATTTTTAAATTATTTTAAATTGACTACTTTCACAAGAAAATTCAAACTATTTCAAACTTTCTCAATGAAATTAAAAACTATAACTTCAAGATAATTATAGTTCCTAAAGGTAGAATGAGATAATAGTAACTAAAGAACTATTATTAAATATGTGTAACTTTCTACATAATTCTAGTGTGTGTAGAATGGATAAAGCCCATACACACACACACACACACACAGAGTCACACACACACACACACACACACACACACACACACACACACACACACACACACACACACACACACACACACACACACACACACACACACACACACATACACACACACACACACACACACACACACACACACACACACACACACACACATATATATATATATATATATATATATATATATATATATATCAATATTACTAATGCAGGTAGAAGAAATATTGTAATGTGAATGACTGTTAACCTCGACCAACCATAAAATGATCAAATGCCTCAGCATGGGGTTGAATGGAGGTGATTTGTGCATTGTGAAGAATTATAGACAAATATAATATATAAATTATTTTAAATTGACTACTTTCACAAGGAGTTTGATATTATTTTCAAACTCTCATTGGGAAATTAAAAACTATAATTTCTAGATAATTATAGTTGCTAAAGATAGAATCAGATATTAGTAACTAAAGAACTATTATTAAATATGTTACTTATATTCATAGAAAAACTCCTGTATTAGAAGATCATGTCTTTTAAAGAAATATCAATCAAGTCTTGTAAATTTTACCAATACTTGTAAATTTGTAGTTTATAAAAAAAATTTAACTTTGTTTTTCATACAATCTTTTAACCTTTAGGATTTTCTAAATAATTACCACCCACACATATAGACTAATTATATTAATGTGTACAGAATATTCTTTACTTCAAATTATATTAAATTTAAAACACATTTTGTTCAACCTATGTCTAATTTTAAGAATTAGATCACTGTCAAATAGCTTTTAATTTTAAAAATTGTTTTTGGGGCATAAATTCGATTCTATCAACACCTAGTGTGTTTAGAATGGAAAGTTCACAGTTACATTTTTTAGTAATAATAATTCAGATAGAAAGATTATTTTTGTGTGATAGGCGTTAGGCTTGATGGGGTGAAGGAAGGTGATGTGTACACTGTGAAGAATGATAGACAAATGTAGAATATAATATATTTTATAATTTAACAATACACTAAATCTGACACCTAACAAACAAACAAGACAGGATTCAATCATGTAAAAAAAAACTATACGCGAAGGAAAAATGCTGCAAAAACCTACTTCAACAGATCAGAGTTGTTTGTAAGATTTCCAATACTTAGGCAGTTAAACAAGGGACACTGCTACTATGTGTATTTATAATTGCTTTGTTTATTAATTACTAAGCTATGCGTCTGACAGTCTGTGTGCTCAGGTTGTGGCACGGTTTATTGTTTATATTACGTCTACACTCAACCTCTTGTTTTAAAGTGACTAAATTATTGCGCTATTAAGTCATTAAGCTTTTTATTATTTAGAACAATTTTTGTCTGGCAAACCACATCTTCGTCAAAAAATAAATACTGCCCCAAAATGAAATCTAAGTAAATTTAAAAAAACTAAATGTTTGTTGAAACAAAGAAATATATTGCAACAAACAACAACAAATAGTATAAACAATTAACAATAAAGAATAATCTAATGTATAATAATATAATATAAGAAAATAATCTGTGGCCATCCAGAATTAGCTGATAGACAGGTAAACTGACGAGGCGACCAAACGTGATGATATGAAGAAATTAGGACACATTAGGTTACAGTGCATAAATATCTTATTATTAATTCTCCAAATTTACAAGAACCAAAGAAAACTTAGCCTTGTTAAAAAAATTTTAATTTAATAAAAATGTATATTAATACTTACAGTTTTTGGGATGTACATCTTGAGACTTATTTGGTCTAGTCTGTGACAGCATTGATCTAGGGCCAAACGCGTCTGCTGAAAAATATCAGTAGGTAATTTTTTTATTTCTCAAAATATAATAAATCTATAAATTACAACTATCTATATATATTATGCTATCTGGCAGGGCTTCAATTTCTATCATAATAACTGTAAATGGTGTATGACGAACATTTGCGATTGATGTTTCTTGATGTAATCATCTTAAATTCACTGATTAAAGTAATTTTAAAATACTTAACTTAGTAAAATAAGGCTGGAGTTCAGCTATGTAACTATTGTGTAGGAAAGGTTCTTTTTTTTGTAAACAATTTGTAGTAATTATTGTACAATATTTTAATAATGCTCTATTAATAAAAAAGAATGAAAAGAATTAAACAAAGAGGAATAACGGTATGGATCCTTGCTTTACAAACGATCACGACACGGGAAAGCGAAAAGAAACTACAACACAATATAAGTGAAAGGAAAATGGAAAACTGCAAGGAATTTATTTTTCTATTTAGCCAATTAATATTGTTATTCTGACACATGTTTATACATGTTTTGTATTTATTGTAATTATAAAACAAAATGAAACTAAAATAAATTTTTCTGCGTTGATTGACGTAGGAATTTACTTTACAAAAAAAATACTAAATCATATTCCTTTTAAAAACCCTGTTTGTGGATAAATATTTATACATATTTAAATATTACTCCATTTTTAAATTGAAGTAATGAATAATTTATTTATATTTCAAGTTTAACATCTCATGAATTGACAGCCTTTTAAAATTTCTTCAGTGCTGTTTAGACTGGAACCGTTCTTGTCTCTATATTTTCAGTTCACACAAGTTACTGTCTTGTATTGAACCCACCACGATATCAGCCCACCACCTATGTAGAGGGTTATAAAAACATCGCCACAAAAACAAGTAACTTAATCAATATAATTTTTATAAATACGAATATTTATGAAAATAATAGCAAAGCTTTTTATCAATTTAAATTAATTATATTATCAAAAGATAAGATTACTTAATCAAATGTCAATAATAAATAAAAGATTCGCAAAACATTCCATTGCACATACAGACAACGGTTGCTTAACAAAACTATAAAAAAAATGTATTAAAGCTAATAAAGCTCGGTGAATAGGTAATTCGGGGGGGGGCAGATAGGTGGCTGTTCTGGTGGGTTGTGGAGAAGGTGATTGGGTGGGTAAATGAAAGAGTTTGTGACTGATAAAGTGAGTTAATGTGTGTGTGATTTGGTGAGTGGGTGAGTGATTAGGTGGATGGAGAATGAGTGGGAGTGTAGAGTGAGCAGGTGGATGAATGGGTAAGTTATTAGGTAGATTGAGAATAAGTGGGGTTTAGAGTGAGTGAGTGGGTGAGTGATAGAGTTTGTGACTGATAAAGTGAGTTAATGTGTGGATGGTTTGGTGAGTGGGTGAGTGATTAGGTGACTGGAGAATGAGTAGGAGTATAGATTGAGCAGGGAAGTGAATGGGAGAGTGATTAAATGTGGAGGTGAGTGGGGGAATGGGTGAGTTATTAGGTGGATGGAGAATGAGTGGGAGAGTAGAGTGAGAGGGTGGGTGAATGAAAGAGTTTGTGACTGATAAAGTGATTTAATGTGTGGATGGTTTGGTGAGTGATTAGGTGACTGGAGAATGAGTAGGAGTATAGATTGAGCAGGGAAGTGAATGGGAGAGTGATTAAATGTGGAGGTGAGTGGGGGAATGGGTGAGTTATTAGGTGGATGGAGAATGAGTGTAAGAGTAGAGTGAGAGGGTGGGTGAATGAAAGAGTTTGTGACTGATAAAGTGATTTAATGTGTGGATGGTTTGGTGAGTGATTAGGTGACTGGAGAATGAGTAGGAGTATAGATTGAGCAGGGAAGTGAATGGGAGAGTGATTAAATGTGGAGGTGAGTGGGGGAATGGGTGAGTTATTAGGTGGATGGAGAATGAGTAGGAGTATAGATTGAGCAGGGAAGTGAATGGGAGAGTGATTAAATGTGGAGGTGAGTGGGGGAATGGGTGAGTTATTAGGTGGATGGAGAATGAGTGGGAGAGTAGAGTGAGAGGGTGGGTGAATGAAAGAGTTTGTGACTGATAAAGTGATTTAATGTGTGGATGGTTTGGTGAGTGATTAGGTGACTGGAGAATGAGTAGGAGTATAGATTGAGCAGGGAAGTGAATGGGAGAGTGATTAAATGCGTGGGTGAGTGGGGGAATGGGTGAGTTATTAGGTGGATGGAGAATGAGGGGGAGAGTAGAGTGAGAGGGTGGGTGAATGAAAGCTTTTGTGGCTGAGAAAGTGAGTAAATATGTGGGTGTTTTGGTGAGTGGGTGAGTGATTAGGTGGATGGAAAATGAGGGCAAATATAGAGCGAGCAGAGAGGTGAATGGGAGAGTGAATGGATATGTGGGTGATTTGGTGAGTGGGTGGATGAAGAATTAGTGGGAGTGTAGACTGAGTAGGGAGGTGAACGGGAGAGTGGGTGAATGTGTGGGTGGTTTGGTGAGTGGATGAGTGATTAGGTGGATGGAGAGTAGGGGGGGGGGTTAGGGTGAGTGAGTAGGTGAATGAAAGAGTATGTGACTGACAAACTGAGTGAATATGTGGGTGATTTGTTGAGTAGGTGAGTGATTCGTTGGATGGAGAATGAGTGGGAGTGTAGAGTGAGCAGGGAGGTGAATGCGAGAGAGAGTGAATGTGTAGGTAATTTGGTGAATGGGTGAGTGATTAGGTTAATGGAGAATGAGTGGGGGTTAGAGTCAGTGGGTGAATGAAAGAGTTTTGACTGAGAACGTGAGTGAATATGTGGGTGATTTGGTAGTCGGGTGAGTGATTAGGAGGAATGAAAATGAGTGGGAGCGTAGAGTGATCGTGGAAGTGAATGGGAGAGTGAATGAATATGTAGGTGAGTGGGTGAGTGAAAGAGTTTGTAACTGTGAAAGTGAGTGAATATGTGGGTGATTTGGTAGTCGGGTGAGTGATTAGGAGGAATGAAAATGAGTGGGAGCGTAGAGTGATCGTGGAAGTGAATGGGAGAGTGAATGAATATGTAGGTGAGTGGGTGAGTGAAAGAGTTTGTAACTGTGAAAGTGAGTGAATGTGTTGGTCATTTGGTGAGTGTGTGAGTGATTAGGTGGATGGAGACTGAGTGGGAGTGGGAGTGAGTGAGTGGGTGAATGAAAGAAATTGTGACTAAGAAAGTGAGTGAGTGTGAGGGTAGGTTCTAGTTATTAGGTATTTGGATAGGACATGATATTTGTAGTTAAATCCTGTTTTTTATAAAGTTTAAAATTTTATATTTTAAAATTGATATATATATATATATATATATATATATATATATATATATATATATATATGGTTAGAATAACGTATTAGATTAAAACAAGTGAGAAATAATACAAAATGACTGATAGTTATATTTCGTGTTACAAAAATGTCGACGTGTTCTATTGGGGATTCGTTTTGCATTTTAAGGATCTGTTTCATTTATATTGATTGAAAAGTTTGCTGTAATTTTGAATTTATGGTTTGATGTTTTACTGGATTTGTCTGCCTGGTGGGCCCTTTTCTACTGGTCGGCTCTACTTTTATCACTGGAATTTTGTTTCACTGTTTTTTCGTCCATCTTTTCCGCACATCCCGGGAGGAAATCTTTCTGTCAATGTTTTACATCACGTAAGAATTTATGGAAGGTTAGTCTTTGAATGCTATTAAAATTCAGTAGCTTCAGTTCTGTTTTACTTAAGTTTGTCAACTGGATCAGGGAATTACCCTCGACATTGACCTGTCTACTGGGGATCATCTTGACGAGGCGGTGACAAAATTTACCAGTCTTATTCAACAAGCAGTGTGGGATAACACTAGAACAATTACTCATAAAACACCTGGATACAACTACCCTATGGAAGTAAGAAGCCTAGTAAAGAACAAAAGAAGAACCAGGCAAAAATGGCAGCGTACAAGAGATCCCGTCGTTAAAAATCATCTCAATAGAGAATCCCAACAAATCAAAAGATTGATCCACCAACTGAGAGAAGACTCTGCAAACTCCTTCCTCGAGAATCTGTCTGCAGACAAAAACACTAACTATTCCCTCTGGAAAACAACGAGAAGACTGAAAAGGAAAATCCATCATGTACCACCCATCCTGAAAGAGAACAATGAATGGGCAAGATCGGACCAAGAAAAAGCTAACACGTTTGGAGATCATCTTGAAAACATCTTCAAGCCGAATGAAGCCACGAATGAAGAAGAACTTCACCTAAACACTAATAATCAGTCTAAAATTATTAAAAAAGTGACATTAAAAGAGCTTAAACGAGAACTAAAATACAACTTGAACCCGAAGAAAGCACAAGGATACGATTTAATCACAGGACTAGTGCTGAAAAAACTGACAACAAAAGGACTAAAAATGTTTTTATTATTAATTAATGCGTCCCTTAGACTTATGCACGTCCCTGCAACATGGAAAGTGGCGGAGATGATCATGATCCTGAAACCCGGCAAAACAGCAACAGAGGTCAAGTCGTACAGGCCGATATCACTTCTACCCATAATGTCAAAACTCTTTGAAAAGCTGCTTCTCAACAGGCTTAAACCTATCATCGTGGAAAAGAACTTACTGCCCGACCATCAATTTGGATTCAGGCGAGGACACTCTACGGTGGAACAGGTGCATCGACTAATTGACATCATTGAAAAAGCACTGGAAGGTGAGGAGGTCTGCTCGATTGTCTTCCTGGATGTTTCACAAGCCTTCGATAAAGTTTGGCATGAAGGCTTGATCCACAAACTCAACATGTTTCTGCCAGCCCAGTTTGTGAATCTACTGAAATCGTACATATCGAACAGACTGTTTCGAGTAAACCACGAATCTACGTATTCTGACTTCAAGGAAATACAAGCTGGAGTCCCACAAGGCAGCGTATTGGGACCAATCCTGTACTTGCTGTACACCAGTGATCTTCCGCAAACAGCCAACGTCATCACGGCCACTTTCGCAGACGACACAGCAAACGCAGCGACAGCGAAAACCGTTCAAGAATCGACAACACGCTTACAAAGATCAAACGATTCAGTTGAGGCTTGGACCAAGAAATGGCGCATCAAACTCAACGACCAGAAGGCAGTCCATGTGAATTTTACAAACAAGAGGATCCCAAACCCTCAGATGCTCGAAATGAATGGAAGTGTTATCCCAAATTATGATTCAGCTAAATATCTCGGCAAGAATCTTGATGCAAAAGCCAAATGGGTCGAGCATGTCAAAATAAAACTCACAGAACTCCAGACTCGCTACAGGCAAATGTATTGGCTACTCGGTCGAAATTCACGGGTATCAATATACAACAAGCTATTGGTATATAACCAAATCCTCAAACCGGTTTGGACGTATGGTATACAGCTTTGGGGCTGTGCCAGCAAATGTCACATACAAGGGATACAACGCTTCCAGAACAAAGTACTAAGAAACATCGCCAACGCTCCTTGGTATGTGCGTAACAGTGACTTGCATTGCGATCTTGGTGTACCCATGGTCGAGGAAGTCATAAAACAGAACGCCATCAAACACGTAAATCGGCTCACTCAACACGAAAATCCTGAGGCACTGAGACTTCTCGACAACAACCACCTGACAAGACGACTCAAAAGGACAAAACCATTTGAACTCGTTGAACGACAAGAGTGACAACAATGCTCTTCCTCACGCCGGTTGGCTTCCAACATCAAACAAGATACAATAGAAATCAATGGATTCTTTGTAATAAAAGCTAAAATCTAATTGTCAAATGTAAATTAATGGTTGGTCAGAAATGACCAGTTTTAATAAAAAAAAAAAAAAAAAAAAAAAAAAAAAAAAAAAAAAAAAGTTTGTTAAAATCTTCCATTATTGTTTGCCTCTAACCCATTTTGCAAACGGCGTAGTTCCGTTCCCCGGGATGTACGTGTGCGGTGCACGGACGCGGGTTGGTTACATCCCATAAATTTTGATGATAAGGCCGAAAGGGTGCCGATCCTAAGCCGGCGTCAAACCAAGAAGAATTTCGATGACTCTGGTGGCAGCTAAATCAGATTTAAAAAAATTATTGTAACTTCCTGTCGTTTAATTTATCTAAATTATTTATTCTAAAATTTTGCATCCGTTTTATTTAATCTATATTCTATGGAATTAAAATGCATCACAGCTTAATAAGTTTTACGAGCACACCACTATTTCATACTTTTAGTATAAATTAATTTCTACATTTTTCTATAGCTTCATCGTCGCCCAGACCGAAGTACACTATGATATACAGTTGCGCCGATTCCGATTCTCGATTCCAGGAGTCGTTGATTGTAATGTTATCTAGTGATAGTCGATAATCGTTACTTCGTTGATTAAAGTGCCGATTTCGATTCCTTTTTTTCAACTGTTACAATTCTGGAGCGGCGTAATTTATTGCAGAATAACTAATCATCAACTATGTCTTATTTATGTATTGGTTGCTTTGAATGAATTAAACGATTAAAGCAAATGTGGATTTGTGATAACGAAAATATTATTATTATTTGTAACGTAACAGCAAAGACAAAGGCAAGCACTCATGGTCCGTTTATTTGTCACTTTTATCCGATATGTTTGTCATGCTTTCAGATATTCCTATTCATAAATCATAACAAACAAGGTTTTATGTTGCCTATTACTTTTAATCAAAGTTTTCATAACGCTTCACCAAACGACCGAGGTGTAAGCTAAATTATTATTAGAGAATAAAATGTATGAATATGTATGCATATATAACCTGAAAGAATCGAGAATCGACCTAAGAATCGAAAATCGAAAGAAAAATGTTAGAATCGAAATTGGTAACGGAATCAAAAAGTTTAGAACCCGATTAATCCCTACTATACTATAAAAGGTTCTTTTCTCCTGAAAAGTAAAACAATATAAAGTTTTATGTAGTTTTTACGGTTACTAAATACGCAGAACTAAAGACTAGTTTAGAGGTCAATATACTGACCTTTCGTGGGAGGTCGGGGCTGGGGGAGCGGTGTGGAAATAATATGACATACGGCCCAGTTCTGACATAGTTTGAGAATCTATCAAATGGTTTATTTATATTGTTAGTGCATCATATCCTGATTGTTTTACTTTGAAATAGCTATGAAAGTTTATTTCTTACTACGGCAATGAAGTAGTTACGCTGTAGCGGCTTCAACGAAGTATGAAACATAGAATTCCCATTCCGCAAGTATATTTACTTCTGAGGACAGTTCTACACTGTTTACCTCTAAACCAGTGGTTCCCACCCTTAGAGGACCGTGGGCAATGTCTTAGGGGTCCGTGAGATATCACTGAAATTTATATATTTTTATATATCACGTTCGCTAAGACTGTATCCGTAACAACGGGCTTCATGAAAAATAAATATAGGAACCGGCTTGATATGCAGTATGACGTCAGAGTAAAAGTTTCAAATATGAAGCCTAACATTTCTCCAAAAACATGAACCCAAAGGACAGCTTCAACTCATCTCACTACAATTGTTGTTAAGTAGTGAGAATGTGTAATTGCATTGTATGATTTATTCAGCCGGCGTATTAAAGCCTATCTTTATTAAGATACGTATTATTGTATTAGGACTGCAGTCGGCGCAAGACTCCTGACTTTGTCGGATGCTGGTAATTTATTAGATTTTATTGCTATTAATAATTTACGTTCAATAATAAATAATTATAAAAAAGTTCAATAAATAATTGAAATACTTTGAAAAATTTCTGCCTGTGCCTGAACCCTTAGTGGAACACGTTCCCTAAACTTCAAGAAACACTTCTTGAAGAAATCCCCAAAAAATGGCACGTAATTGTCAATGCTTTGTGACTTTGTGAAAACATCGAACAAGAACGTGTAGTGCACGAATTTTACGTTGTGAAGGACGACGGATTTCCTTTTCAAAAAAGAATAGTAGAGTGTGCAAATGTAAACATCCCCCATCCCTTCACAAATACAAGGCATTAGACATTAGACATTAAAACGAGATGTAAATGCACTTTCACCGTCCATCACTGCTTATAACAAACACTTTACTTATCATAAAATAAGTTACAAACTGTTCTTATCGATTACGAAATTCAAATAAAAAATAAATGTTAAATATACAATTAATTGTATTGTATTATTTTATTAAGTAATTCTGTTTATTGCTCACCTGAAATGACTCTGTTCTTCAAGAGATGTAGAAAAGGTTGGGTCGAGAGGGGTAATTTTGAAGATTGGTGGAGAACAAAGAACATCTAAGCAGGTAGACTTTCATTTCAGCTATCTGTGAATAGAATTTAAATATTGGATCAACAGCTTCTTAATGCACATCTATGTAATGTTTTTTAAATGTTCGTCTAATTTATGTAAAACAGCGACTTATAATAACAGCAGTAAATCTTAAGCAACTAGGAGCTACTAAAGGCAATAACACTCAAGGCTAGTCTATAAACGTATACGGCAAGATATAGAGTCTCCGGCTTGATGTGCTCCCATACAAGCTGTGACCTCTTGCAGGGTTCCTAAACCTATTTAGTTTAGCAACTAGGAGCTTCTAAAGGCAATAACACTCAAGGCTAGTCTATAAACGTATACGGCAAGATATAGGGTCTCCGGGTGGTGTGCTCCCATACAAGCTGTGACCTCTTGCTGGGTTCCTAAACTTATTTAGTTTAGCAACTAGGAGCTACTAAAGGCAATAACACTCAAGGTTAGTCTATAAACGTATACGGCAAGATATAGAGTCTCCGGCTTAGTGTGCTCCCATACAAGCTGTGACCTCTTGCTGGGTTCCTAAACTTATTTAGTTTAGCAACTAGGAGCTACTAAAGGCAATAACACTCAAGGTTAGTCTATAAACGTATACGGCAAGATATAGGGTCTCCGGGTGGTGTGCTCCCATACAAGCTGTGACCTCTTGCTGGGTTCCTAAACTTATTTAGTTTAGCAACTAGGAGCTACTAAAGGCAATAACACTCAAGGCTAGTCTATAAACGTATACGGCAAGATATAGAGTCTCCGGCTTGATGTGCTCCCATACAAGCTGTGACCTCTTGCTGGGTTCCTAAACCTATTTAGTTTAGCAACTAGGAGCTACTAAAGGCAATAACACTCAAGGCTAGTCTATAAACGTATACGGCAAGATATAGAGTCTCCGGCTTGATGTGCTCCCATACAAGCTGTGACCTCTTGCTGGGTTCCTAAACCTATTTAGTTTAGCAACTAGGAGCTTCTAAAGGCAATAACACTCAAGGCTAGTCTATAAACGTATACGGCAAGATATAGGGTCTCCGGGTGGTGTGCTCCCATACAAGCTGTGACCTCTTGCTGGGTTCCAAAACCTATTTAGTTTAGCAACTAGGAGCTACTAAAGGCAATAACACTCAAGGTTAGTCTATAAACGTATACAACAAGATATAGAGTCTCCGGCTTGGTGTGCTCCCATACAAGCTGTGACCTCTTGCTGGGTTCCTAAACCTATTTAGTTTAGCAACTTGGAGCTACTAAAGGCAATAAGACTCAAGGCTAGTCTATAAACGTATACAACAAGATATAGAGTCTCCGGCTTGGTGTGCTCCCATACAAGCTGTGACCTCTTGCTGGGTTCCTAAACCTATTTAGTTTAGCAACTTGGAGCTACTAAAGGCAATAACACTCAAGGTTAGTCTATAAACGTATACAACAAGATATAGAGTCTCCGGCTTGGTGTGCTCCCATACAAGCTGTGACCTCTTGCTGGGTTCCTAAACCTATTTAGTTTAGCAACTTGGAGCTACTAAAGGCAATAAGACTCAAGGTTAGTCTATAAACGTATACAACAAGATATAGAGTCTCGGGCTTGATGTGCTCCCATACAAGCTGAGAGCTTGCTGGGTTCCTAAACTTATTTAGTTTAGCAACTAGGAGCTTCTAAAGGCAATAACACTCAAGGCTAGTCTATAAACGTATACGGCAAGATATAGAGTCTCCGGCTTGATGTGCTCCCATACAAGCTGTGACCTCTTGCTGGGTTCCTAAACCTATTTAGTTTAGCAACTAGGAGCTTCTAAAGGCAATAACACTCAAGGTTAGTCTATAAACGTATACGGCAAGATATTGGGTCTCCGGGTGGTGTGCTCCCATACAAGCTGTGACCTCTTGCTGGGTTCCTAAACCTATTTAGTTTAGCAACTAGGAGCTACTAAAGGCAATAACACTCAAGGCTAGTCTATAAACGTATACGGCAAGATATAGGGTCTCCGGGTGGAGTGCTCCCATACAAGCTGTGACCTCTTGCTGGGTTCCTAAACCTATTTAGTTTAGCAACTAGGAGCTACTAAAGGCAATAACACTCAAGGCTAGTCTATAAACGTATACGGCAAGATATAGAGTCTCCGGCTTGGTGTGCTCCCATACAAGCTGTGACCTCTTGCTGGGTTCCTAAACCTATTTAGTTTAGCAACTAGGAGCTACTAAAGGCAATAAGACTCAAGGCTAGTCTATAAACGTATACAACAAGATATAGAGTCTCCGGCTTGGTGTGCTCCCATACCAGCTGAGAGAGCATGCTGGGTTCCTAAACCTATTTAGTTTAGCAACTAGGAGCTACTAAAGGCAATAAGACTCAAGGCTAGTCTATAAACGTATACGGCAAGATATAGGGTCTCCGGGTGGTGTGCTCCCATACAAGCTGTGACCTCTTGCTGGGTTCCTAAACCTATTTAGTTTAGCAACTAGGAGCTACTAAAGCAATAACACTCAAGGCTAGTCTATAAACGTATACGGCAAGATATAGAGTCTCCGGCTTGGTGTGCTCCCATACAAGCTGTGACCTCTTGCTGGGTTCCTAAACCTATTTAGTTTAGCAACTAGGAGCTACTAAAGGCAATAAGACTCAAGGCTAGTCTATAAACGTATACAACAAGATATAGAGTCTCCGGCTTGGTGTGCTCCCATACCAGCTGAGAGAGCATGCTGGGTTCCTAAACTTATTTAGTTTAGCAACTAGGAGCTACTAAAGGCAATAAGACTCAAGGCTAGTCTATAAACGTATACAACAAGATATAGAGTCTCCGGCTTGGTGTTCTCCCATACCAGCTGAGAGAGCATGCTGGGTTCCTAAACTTATTTAGTTTAGCAACTAGGAGCTACTAAAGGCAATAAGACTCATGGCTAGTCTATAAACGTATACAACAAGATATAGAGTCTCCGGCTTGGTGTGCTCCCATACAAGCTGAGAGAGCATGCTGGGTTCCTAAACTTATTTAGTTTAGCAACTAGGAGCTACTAAAGGCAATAAGACTCAAGGCTAGTCTATAAACGTATACAACAAGATATAGAGTCTCCGGCTTGGTGTGCTCCCATACAAGCTGAGAGAGCTTGCTGGGTTCCTAAACTTATTTAGTTTAGCAACTAGGAGCTACTAAAGGCAATAAGACTCATGGCTAGTCTATAAACGTATACAACAAGATATAGAGTCTCCGGCTTGGTGTGCTCCCATACCAGCTGAGAGAGCATGCTGGGTTCCTAAACTTATTTAGTTTAGCAACTAGGAGCTACTAAAAGCAATAAGACTCAAGGCTAGTCTATAAACGTATACGGCAAGATATAGAGTCTCCGGCTTGGTGTGCTCCCATACAAGCTGTGACCTCTTGCTGGGTTCCTAAACCTATTTAGTTTAGCAACTAGGAACTACTAAAGGCAATAAGACTCAAGGCTAGTCTATGAACGTATACAACAAGATATAGAGCCTCCGGCTTGATGTGCTCCCATACAAGCTAAGAGCTTGCTGGGTCCCTTAACTTATTTAGTTTAGCAACTAGGAGCTATTAAAGGCAATAAGACTCAAGGCTAGTCTATAAACGTATACGGCAAGATATAGAGTCTCCGGCTTGATGTGCTCCCATACAAGCTGAGAGACCTTGCTGGGTTCCTAAACTTATTTAGTTTAGCAACTAGGAGCTACTAAAGGCAATAAGTTTCAAGGCTAGTCTATAAACGTATACAACAAGATATAGAGTCTCGGGCTTGATGTGCTCCCATACAAGCTGAGAGCTTGCTGGGTTCCTAAACTTATTTAGTTTAGCAACTAGGAGCTACTAAAGGCAATAAGACTCAAGGCTAGTCTATAAACGTATACAACAAGATATAGAGTCTCGGGCTTGATGTGCTCCCATACAAGCTGAGAGCTTGCTGGGTTCCTAAACTTATTTAGTTTAGCAACTAGGAGCTACTAAAGGCAATAAGACTCAAGGCTAGTCTATAAACGTATACAACAAGACATAGAGCCTCCGGCTTGATGTGCTCCCATACAAGCTAAGAGCTTGCTGGGTTCCTAAACTTATTTAGTTTAGCAACTAGGAGCTATTAAAGGCAATAAGACTCAAGGCTAGTCTATAAACGTATACGGCAAGATATAGAGTCTCCGGCTTGATGTGCTCCCATACAAGCTGAGAGACCTTGCTGGGTTCCTAAACTTATTTAGTTTAGCAACTAGGAGCTACTAAAGGCAATAAGTTTCAAGGCTAGTCTATAAACGTATACAACAAGATATAGAGTCTCGGGCTTGATGTGCTCCCATACAAGCTGAGAGAGCTTGCTGGGTTCCTAAACTTATGTAGTTTAGCAACTAGGAGCTACTAAAGGCAATAAGACTCAAGGCTATTCTATAAACGTATACAACAAGATATAGAGTCTCCGGCTTGGTGTGCTCCCATACCAGCTGAGAGAGCATGCTGGGTTCCTAAACTTATTTAGTTTAGCAACTAGGAGCTACTAAAGGCAATAAGACTCAAGGCTAGTCTATAAACGTATACGGCAAGATATAGAGTCTCCGGCTTGGTGTGCTCCCATACCAGTTGAGAGAGCATGCTGGGTTCCTAAACATATTTAGTTTAGCAACTAGGAGCTTCTAAATGCAATAAGACTCAAGGCTAGTCTATAAACGTATACGGCAAGATATAGAGTCTCCGGCTTGGTGTGCTCCCATACCAGTTGAGAGAGCATGCTGGGTTCCTAAACATATTTAGTTTAGCAACTAGGAGCTACTAAAGGCAATAAGACTCAAGGCTAGTCTATAAACGTATACGGCAAGATATAGAGTCTCCGGCTTGGTGTGCTCCCATACCAGTTGAGAGAGCATGCTGGGTTCCTAAACATATTTAGTTTAGCAACTAGGAGCTTCTAAAGGCAATAAGACTCAAGGCTAGTCTATAAACGTATACGGCAAGATATAGAGTCTCGGGCTTGATGTGCTCCCATACAAGCTGAGAGCTTGCTGGGTTCCTAAACTTATTTAGTTTAGCAACTAGGAGCTACTAAAGGCAATAGGTTTCAAGGCTAGTCTATAAACGTATACGGCAAGATATAGAGTCTCCGGCTTGATGTACTCCCATACAAGCTGAGAGCTTGCTGGGTTCCTAAACTTATTTAGTTTAGCAACTAGGAGCTACTAAAGGCAATAGGTTTCAAGGCTAGTCTATAAACGTATACGGCAAGATATAGAGTCTCGGGCTTGATGTGCTCCCATACAAGCTGAGAGAGCTTGCTGGGTTCCTAAACTTATTTAGTTTAGCAACTAGGAGCTACTAAAGGCAATAGGTTTCAAGGCTAGTCTATAAACGTATACGGCAAGATATAGAGTCTCGGGCTTGATGTGCTCCCATACAAGCTGAGAGCTTGCTGGGTTCCTAAACTTATTTAGTTTAGCAACTAGGAGCTACTAAAGGCAATAGGTTTCAAGGCTAGTCTATAAACGTATACGGCAAGATATAGAGTCTCGGGCTTGATGTGCTCCCATACAAGCTGAGAGAGCTTGCTGGGTTCCTAAACTTATTTAGTTTAGCAACTAGGAGCTACTAAAGGCAATAGGTTTCAAGGCTAGTCTATAAACGTATACGGCAAGATATAGAGTCTCGGGCTTGATGTGCTCCCATACAAGCTGAGAGCTTGCTGGGTTATTAAACTTATTTAGTTTAGCAACTAGGAGCTACTAAAGGCAATAGGTTTCAAGGCTAGTCTATAAACGTATACGGCAAGATATAGAGTCTCCGGCTTGATGTGCTCCCATACAAGCTGAGAGCTTGCTGGGTTCCTAAACATATTTAGTTTAGCAACTAGGAGCTACTAAAGGCAATAGGTTTCAAGGCTAGTCTATAAACGTATACGGCAAGATATAGAGTCTCGGGCTTGATGTGCTCCCATACAAGCTGAGAGCTTGCTGGGTTCCTAAACTTATTTAGTTTAGCAACTAGGAGCTACTAAAGGCAATAGGTTTCAAGGCTAGTCTATAAACGTATACGGCAAGATATAGAGTCTCGGGCTTGTTGTGCTCCCATACAAGCTGAGAGCTTGCTGGGTTCCTAAACATATTTAGTTTAGCAACTAGGAGCTACTAAAGGCAATAAGACTCAAGGCTTGTCTATAAACGTATACGGCAAGATATAGAGTCTCGGGCTTGATGTGCTCCCATACAAGCTGAGAGAGCTTGCTGGGTTCCTAAACTTATTTAGTTTAGCAACTTGGAGCTACTAAAGGCAATAAGATTCAAGGCTAGTCTATAAACGTATACGGCAAGATATAGAGTCTCCGGCTTGGTGTGCTCCCATACCAGCTGAGAGAGCATGCTGGGTTCCTAAACTTATTTAGTTTAGCAACTAGGAGCTTCTAAATGCAATAAGACTCAAGGCTAGTCTATAAACGTATACGGCAAGATATAGAGTCTCCGGCTTGGTGTGCTCCCATACCAGTTGAGAGAGCATGCTGTGTTCCTAAACATATTTAGTTTAGCAACTAGGAGCTTCTAAATGCAATAAGACTCAAGGCTAGTCTAAAAAACGTATACGGCAAGATATGGAGTCTTCGGCTTGGTGTGCTCCCATACCAGCTGAGGGAGATTGCTGGGTTCCTAAACTTATTTAGTTTAGCAACTAGGAGCTTCTAAATGCAATAAGACTCAAGGCTAGTCTATAAACGTATACGGCAAGATATAGAGTCTCCGGCTTGATGTGCTCACAAACAAGCTGAGAGAGCTTGCTGGTTTCCTAAACTTATTTAGTTTAGCAACTAGGAGCTACTAAAGGCAATAAGACTCAAGGCTAGTCTATAAACGTATACGGCAAGATATGGAGTCTTCGGCTTGGTGTGCTCCCATACAAGCTGAGGGACCTTGCTGGGTTCCTAAACTTATTTAGTTTAGCAACTAGGAGCTTCTAAATGCAATAAGACTCAAGGCTAGTCTATAAACGTATACGGCAAGATATAGAGTCTCCGGCTTGGTGTGCTCCCATACCAGCTGAGAGAGCATGCTGGGTTCCTAACCTTATTTAGTTTAGCAACTAGGAGCTACTAAAGGCAATAACACTCAAGGCTAGTCTATAAACGTATACGGCAAGATATAGAGTCTCCGGCTTGATGTGCTCCCATACAAGCTGTGACCTCTTGCTGGGTTCCTAAACCTATTTAGTTTAGCAACTAGGAGCTTCTAAAGGCAATAACACTCAAGGCTAGTCTAAAAAACGTATACGGCAAGATATAGGGTCTCCGGGTGGTGTGCTCCCATACAAGCTGTGACCTCTTGCTGGGTTCCTAAACCTATTTAGTTTAGCAACTAGGAGCTACTAAAGCAATAACACTCAAGGTTAGTCTATAAACGTATACAACAAGATATAGAGTCTCCGGCTTGGTGTGCTCCCATACAAGCTGTGACCTCTTGCTGGGTTCCTAAACCTATTTAGTTTAGCAACTTGGAGCTACTAAAGGCAATAAGACTCAAGGCTAGTCTATAAACGTATACAACAAGATATAGAGTCTCCGGCTTGGTGTGCTCCCATACAAGCTGTGACCTCTTGCTGGGTTCCTAAACCTATTTAGTTTAGCAACTTGGAGCTACTAAAGGCAATAACACTCAAGGTTAGTCTATAAACGTATACAACAAGATATAGAGTCTCCGGCTTGGTGTGCTCCCATACAAGCTGTGACCTCTTGCTGGGTTCCTAAACCTATTTAGTTTAGCAACTTGGAGCTACTAAAGGCAATAACACTCAAGGTTAGTCTATAAACGTATACAACAAGATATAGAGTCTCCGGCTTGGTGTGCTCCCATACAAGCTGTGACCTCTTGCTGGGTTCCTAAACCTATTTAGTTTAGCAACTTGGAGCCACTAAAGGCAATAACACTCAAGGTTAGTCTATAAACGTATACAACAAGATATAGAGTCTCCGGCTTGGTGTGCTCCCATACAAGCTGTGACCTCTTGCTGGGTTCCTAAACCTATTTAGTTTAGCAACTTGGAGCTACTAAAGACAATAACACTCAAGGTTAGTCTATAAACGTATACAACAAGATATAGAGTCTCCGGCTTGGTGTGCTCCCATACAAGCTGTGACCTCTTGCTGGGTTCCTAAACCTATTTAGTTTAGCAACTTGGAGCTACTAAAGGCAATAACACTCAAGGTTAGTCTATAAACGTATACAACAAGATATAGAGTCTCCGGCTTGGTGTGCTCCCATACAAGCTGTGACCTCTTGCTGGGTTCCTAAACGTATTTAGTTTAGCAACTTGGAGCTACTAAAGGCAATAACACTCAAGGTTAGTCTATAAACGTATACAACAAGATATAGAGTCTCCGGCTTGGTGTGCTCCCATACAAGCTGAGAGAGCTTGCTGGGTTCCTAAACCTATTTAGTTTAGCAACTTGGAGCTACTAAAGGCAATAAGACTCAAGGTTAGTCTATAAACGTATACAACAAGATATAGAGTCTCGGGCTTGATGTGCTCCCATACAAGCTGAGAGCTTGCTGGGTTCCTAAACTTATTTAGTTTAGCAACTAGGAGCTTCTAAAGGCAATAACACTCAAGGCTAGTCTATAAACGTATACGGCAAGATATAGAGTCTCCGGTTTGATGTGCTCCCATACAAGCTGTGACCTCTTGCTGGGTTCCTAAACCTATTTAGTTTAGCAACTAGGAGCTTCTAAAGGCAATAACACTCAAGGTTAGTCTATAAACGTATACGGCAAGATATAGGGTCTCCGGGTGGTGTGCTCCCATACAAGCTGTGACCTCTTGCTGGGTTCCTAAACCTATTTAGTTTAGCAACTAGGAGCTACTAAAGGCAATAACACTCAAGGCTAGTCTATAAACGTATACGGCAAGATATAGGGTCTCCGGGTGGTGTGCTCCCATACAAGCTGTGACCTCTTGCTGGGTTCCTAAACCTATTTAGTTTAGCAACTAGGAGCTACTAAAGGCAATAACACTCAAGGCTAGTCTATAAACGTATACGGCAAGATATAGAGTCTCCGGCTTGGTGTGCTCCCATACAAGCTGTGACCTCTTGCTGGGTTCCTAAACCTATTTAGTTTAGCAACTAGGAGCTACTAAAGGCAATAAGACTCAAGGCTAGTCTATAAACGTATACAACAAGATATAGAGTCTCCGGCTTGGTGTGCTCCCATACCAGCTGAGAGAGCATGCTGGGTTCCTAAACCTATTTAGTTTAGCAACTAGGAGCTACTAAAGGCAATAAGACTCAAGGCTAGTCTATAAACGTATACGGCAAGATATAGGGTCTCCGGGTGGTGTGCTCCCATACAAGCTGTGACCTCTTGCTGGGTTCCTAAACCTATTTAGTTTAGCAACTAGGAGCTACTAAAGGCAATAACACTCAAGGCTAGTCTATAAACGTATACGGCAAGATATAGAGTCTCCGGCTTGGTGTGCTCCCATACAAGCTGTGACCTCTTGCTGGGTTCCTAAACCTATTTAGTTTAGCAACTAGGAGCTACTAAAGGCAATAAGACTCAAGGCTAGTCTATAAACGTATAAGGCAAGATATAGGGTCTCCGGGTGGTGTGCTCCCATACAAGCTGTGACCTCTTGCTGGGTTCCTAAACCTATTTAGTTTAGCAACTAGGAGCTACTAAAGGCAATAACACTCAAGGCTAGTCTATAAACGTATACGGCAAGATATAGAGTCTCCGGCTTGGTGTGCTCCCATACAAGCTGTGACCTCTTGCTGGGTTCCTAAACCTATTTAGTTTAGCAACTAGGAGCTACTAAAGGCAATAAGACTCAAGGCTAGTCTATAAACGTATACAACAAGATATAGAGTCTCCGGCTTGGTGTGCTCCCATACCAGCTGAGAGAGCATGCTGGGTTCCTAAACTTATTTAGTTTAGCAACTAGGAGCTACTAAAGGCAATAAGACTCAAGGCTAGTCTATAAACGTATACAACAAGATATAGAGTCTCCGGCTTGGTGTGCTCCCATACAAGCTGAGAGAGCTTGCTGGGTTCCTAAACTTATTTAGTTTAGCAACTAGGAGCTACTAAAGGCAATAAGACTCAAGGCTAGTCTATAAACGTATACAACAAGATATAGTGTCTCCGGCTTGGTGTGCTCCCATACCAGCTGAGAGAGCATGCTGGGTTCCTAAACTTATTTAGTTTAGCAACTAGGAGCTACTAAAGGCAATAAGACTCATGGCTAGTCTATAAACGTATACAACAAGATATAGAGTCTCCGGCTTGGTGTGCTCCCATACAAGCTGAGAGAGCATGCTGGGTTCCTAAACTTATTTAGTTTAGCAACTAGGAGCTACTAAAGGCAATAAGACTCAAGGCTAGTCTATAAACGTATACAACAAGATATAGAGTCTCCGGCTTGGTGTGCTCCCATACAAGCTGAGAGAGCTTGCTGGGTTCCTAAACTTATTTAGTTTAGCAACTAGGAGCTACTAAAGGCAATAAGACTCATGGCTAGTCTATAAACGTATACAACAAGATATAGAGTCTCCGGCTTGGTGTGCTCCCATACCAGCTGAGAGAGCATGCTGGGTTCCTAAACTTATTTAGTTTAGCAACTAGGAGCTACTAAAGGCAATAAGACTCAAGGCTAGTCTATAAACGTATACGGCAAGATATAGAGTCTCCGGCTTGGTGTGCTCCCATACAAGCTGTGACCTCTTGCTGGGTTCCTAAACCTATTTAGTTTAGCAACTAGGAGCTACTAAAGGCAATAAGACTCAAGGCTAGTCTATAAACGTATACAACAAGATATAGAGCCTCCGGCTTGATGTGCTCCCATACAAGCTAAGAGCTTGCTGGGTCCCTTAACTTATTTAGTTTAGCAACTAGGAGCTATTAAAGGCAATAAGACTCAAGGCTAGTCTATAAACGTATACGGCAAGATATAGAGTCTCCGGCTTGATGTGCTCTCATACAAGCTGAGAGACCTTGCTGGGTTCCTAAACTTATTTAGTTTAGCAACTAGGAGCTACTAAAGGCAATAAGTTTCAAGGCTAGTCTATAAACGTATACAACAAGATATAGAGACTCGGGCTTGATGTGCTCCCATACAAGCTGAGAGCTAGCTGGGTTCCTAAACTTAATTAGTTTAGCAACTAGGAGCTACTAAAGGCAATAAGACTCAAAGCTAGTCTATAAACGTATACAACAAGATATAGAGTCTCGGGCTTGATGTGCTCCCATACAAGCTGAGAGCTTGCTGGGTTCCTAAACTTATTTAGTTTAGCAACTAGGAGCTACTAAAGGCAATAAGACTCAAGGCTAGTCTATAAACGTATACAACAAGATGTAGAGTCTCGGGCTTGATGTGCTCCCATACAAGCTGAGAGCTTGCTGGGTTCCTAAACTTATTTAGTTTAGCAACTAGGAGCTACTAAAGGCAATAAGACTCAAGGCTAGACTATAAACGTATACGGCAAGATATAGAGTCTCCGGCTTGGTGTGCTCCCATACAAGCTGAGAGAGCTTGCTGGGTTCCTAAACTTATTTAGTTTAGCAACTAGGAGCTACTAAAGGCAATAAGACTCAAGGCTAGTCTATAAACGTATACAACAAGATATAGAGTCTCCGGCTTGGTGTGCTCCCATACCAGCTGAGAGAGCATGCTGGGTTCCTAAACTTATTTAGTTTAGCAACTAGGAGCTACTAAAGGCAATAAGACTCAAGGCTAGTCTATAAACGTATACAACAAGATATAGAGCCTCCGGCTTGATGTGCTCCCATACAAGCTGAGAGAGCTTGCTGGGTTCCTAAACTTATTTAGTTTAGCAACTAGGAGCTATTAAAGGCAATAAGACTCAAGGCTAGTCTATAAACGTATACGGCAAGATATAGAGTCTCCGGCTTGGTGTGCTCCCATACCAGTTGAGAGAGCATGCTGGGTTCCTAAACATATTTAGTTTAGCAACTAGGAGCTTCTAAAGGCAATAAGACTCAAGGCTAGTCTATAAACGTATACGGCAAGATATAGAGTCTCCGGCTTGGTGTGCTCCCATACAAGCTGAGAGAGCTTGCTGGGTTCCTAAACTTATTTAGTTTAGCAACTTGGAGCTACTAAAGGCAATAAGTTTCAAGCCTAGTCTATAAACGTATACAACAAGATATAGAGTCTCCGGCTTGGTGTGCTCCCATACAAGCTGTGACCTCTTGCTGGGTTCCTAAACCTATTTAGTTTAGCAACTAGGAGCTACTAAAGGCAATAAGACTCAAGGCTAGTCTATAAACGTATACGGCAAGATATAGAGTCTCCGGCTTGATGTGCTCCCATACAAGCTGAGAGAGCTTGCTGGGTTCTTAAACTTATTTAGTTTAGCAACTAGGAGCTACTAAAGGCAATAAGACTCAAGGCTAGTCTATAAACGTATACAACAAGACATAGAGCCTCCGGCTTGATGTGCTCCCATACAAGCTAAGAGCTTGCTGGGTTCCTAAACCTATTTAGTTTAGCAACTAGGAGCTACTAAAGGCAATAAGACTCAAGGCTAGTCTATAAACGTATACGGCAAGATATAGAGTCTTCGGCTTGGTGTGCTCCCATACAAGCTGAGAGAGCTTGCTGGGTTCCTAAACCTATTTAGTTTAGCAACTAGGAGCTACTAAAGGCAATAAGACTCAAGGCTAGTCTATAAACGTATACGGCAAGATATAGAGTCTTCGGCTTGGTGTGCTCCCATACAAGCTGAGAGAGC
Source organism: Prosapia bicincta (assembly GCA_036971475.1). Taxonomy (NCBI): domain Eukaryota; kingdom Metazoa; phylum Arthropoda; class Insecta; order Hemiptera; family Cercopidae; genus Prosapia; species Prosapia bicincta. The sequence goes on from JBAIZL010000394.1 coordinate 8,242,970, forward strand.
TTGCTGGGTTCCTAAACTTATTTAGTTTAGCAACTAGGAGCTACTAAAGGCAATAAGACTCAAGGCTAGTCTATAAACGTATACGGCAAGATATAGAGTCTCCGGCTTGGTGTGCTCCCATACAAGCTGAGAGAGCTTGCTGGGTTCCTAAACTTATTTAGTTTAGCAACTTGGAGCTACTAAAGGCAATAAGTTTCAAGCCTAGTCTATAAACGTATACAACAAGATATAGAGTCTCCGGCTTGGTGTGCTCCCATACAAGCTGTGACCTCTTGCTGGGTTCCTAAACCTATTTAGTTTAGCAACTAGGAGCTACTAAAGGCAATAAGACTCAAGGCTAGTCTATAAACGTATACGGCAAGATATAGAGTCTTCGGCTTGGTGTGCTCCCATACAAGCTGAGAGCTTGCTGGGTTCCTAAACTTATTTAGTTTAGCAACTAGGAGCTATTAAAGGCAATAAGACTCAAGGCTAGTCTATAAACGTATACGGCAAGATATAGAGTCTCCGGCTTGATGTGCTCCCATACAAGCTGAGAGACCTTGCTGGGTTCCTAAACTTATTTAGTTTAGCAACTAGGAGCTACTAAAGGCAATAAGTTTCAAGGATAGTCTATAAACGTATACAACAAGATATAGAGTCTCGGGCTTGATGTGCTCCCATACAAGCTGAGAGAGCTTGCTGGGTTCCTAAACTTATGTAGTTTAGCAACTAGGAGCTACTAAAGGCAATAAGACTCAAGGCTATTCTATAAACGTATACAACAAGATATAGAGTCTCCGGCTTGGTGTGCTCCCATACCAGCTGAGAGAGCATGCTGGGTTCCTAAACTTATTTAGTTTAGCAACTAGGAGCTACTAAAGGCAATAAGACTCAAGGCTAGTCTATAAACGTATACGGCAAGATATAGAGTCTCCGGCTTGGTGTGCTCCCATACCAGTTGAGAGAGCATGCTGGGTTCCTAAACATATTTAGTTTAGCAACTAGGAGCTTCTAAATGCAATAAGACTCAAGGCTAGTCTATAAACGTATACGGCAAGATATAGAGTCTCCGGCTTGGTGTGCTCCCATACCAGTTGAGAGAGCATGCTGGGTTCCTAAACATATTTAGTTTAGCAACTAGGAGCTACTAAAGGCAATAAGACTCAAGGCTAGTCCATAAACGTATACGGCAAGATATAGAGTCTCCGGCTTGGTGTGCTCCCATACCAGTTGAGAGAGCATGCTGGGTTCCTAAACATATTTAGTTTAGCAACTAGGAGCTTCTAAAGGCAATAAGACTCAAGGCTAGTCTATAAACGTATACGGCAAGATATAGAGTCTCGGGCTTGATGTGCTCCCATACAAGCTGAGAGCTTGCTGGGTTATTAAACTTATTTAGTTTAGCAACTAGGAGCTACTAAAGGCAATAGGTTTCAAGGCTAGTCTATAAACGTATACGGCAAGATATAGAGTCTCCGGCTTGATGTGCTCCCATACAAGCTGAGAGCTTGCTGGGTTCCTAAACATATTTAGTTTAGCAACTAGGAGCTACTAAAGGCAATAGGTTTCAAGGCTAGTCTATAAACGTATACGGCAAGATATAGAGTCTCGGGCTTGATGTGCTCCCATACAAGCTGAGAGCTTGCTGGGTTCCTAAACTTATTTAGTTTAGCAACTAGGAGCTACTAAAGGCAATAGGTTTCAAGGCTAGTCTATAAACGTATACGGCAAGATATAGAGTCTCGGGCTTGATGTGCTCCCATACAAGCTGAGAGCTTGCTGGGTTCCTAAACATATTTAGTTTAGCAACTAGGAGCTACTAAAGGCAATAAGACTCAAGGCTTGTCTATAAACGTATACGGCAAGATATAGAGTCTCGGGCTTGATGTGCTCCCATACAAGCTGAGAGAGCTTGCTGGGTTCCTAAACATATTTAGTTTAGCAACTAGGAGCTTCTAAATGCAATAAGACTCAAGGCTAGTCTATAAACGTATACGGCAAGATATGGAGTCTTCGGCTTGGTGTGCTCCCATACCAGCTGAGGGAGATTGCTGGGTTCCTAAACTTATTTAGTTTAGCAACTAGGAGCTTCTAAATGCAATAAGACTCAAGGCTAGTCTATAAACGTATACGGCAAGATATAGAGTCTCCGGCTTGATGTGCTCACAAACAAGCTGAGAGAGCTTGCTGGTTTCCTAAACTTATTTAGTTTAGCAACTAGGAGCTACTAAAGGCAATAAGACTCAAGGCTAGTCTATAAACGTATACGGCAAGATATGGAGTCTTCGGCTTGGTGTGCTCCCATACAAGCTGAGGGACCTTGCTGGGTTCCTAAACTTATTTAGTTTAGCAACTAGGAGCTTCTAAATGCAATAAGACTCAAGGCTAGTCTATAAACGTATACGGCAAGATATAGAGTCTCCGGCTTGGTGTGCTCCCATACCAGCTGAGAGAGCATGCTGGGTTCCTAACCTTATTTAGTTTAGCAACTAGGAGCTACTAAAGGCAATAACACTCAAGGCTAGTCTATAAACGTATACGGCAAGATATAGAGTCTCCGGCTTGATGTGCTCCCATACAAGCTGTGACCTCTTGCTGGGTTCCTAAACCTATTTAGTTTAGCAACTAGGAGCTTCTAAAGGCAATAACACTCAAGGCTAGTCTATAAACGTATACGGCAAGATATAGGGTCTCCGGGTGGTGTGCTCCCATACAAGCTGTGACCTCTTGCTGGGTTCCTAAACCTATTTAGTTTAGCAACTAGGAGCTACTAAAGGCAATAACACTCAAGGTTAGTCTATAAACGTATACAACAAGATATAGAGTCTCCGGCTTGGTGTTCTCCCATACAAGCTGTGACCTCTTGCTGGGTTCCTAAACCTATTTAGTTTAGCAACTTGGAGCTACTAAAGGCAATAAGACTCAAGGCTAGTCTATAAACGTATACAACAAGATATAGAGTCTCCGGCTTGGTGTGCTCCCATACAAGCTGTGACCTCTTGCTGGGTTCCTAAACCTATTTAGTTTAGCAACTTGGAGCTACTAAAGGCAATAACACTCAAGGTTAGTCTATAAACGTATACAACAAGATATAGAGTCTCCGGCTTGGTGTGCTCCCATACAAGCTGTGACCTCTTACTGGGTTCCTAAACCTATTTAGTTTAGCAACTTGGAGCTACTAAAGGCAATAAGACTCAAGGTTAGTCTATAAACGTATACAACAAGATATAGAGTCTCGGGTTTGATGTGCTCCCATACAAGCTGAGAGCTTGCTGGGTTCCTAAACTTATTTAGTTTAGCAACTAGGAGCTTCTAAAGGCAATAACACTCAAGGCTAGTCTATAAACGTATACGGCAAGATATAGAGTCTCCGGCTTGATGTGCTCCCATACAAGCTGTGACCTCTTGCTGGGTTCCTAAACCTATTTAGTTTAGCAACTAGGAGCTTCTAAAGGCAATAACACTCAAGGTTAGTCTATAAACGTATACGGCAAGATATAGGGTCTCCGGGTGGTGTGCTCCCATACAAGCTGTGACCTCTTGCTGGGTTCCTAAACCTATTTAGTTTAGCAACTAGGAGCTACTAAAGGCAATAACACTCAAGGCTAGTCTATAAACGTATACGGCAAGATATAGGGTCTCCGGGTGGTGTGCTCCCATACAAGCTGTGACCTCTTGCTGGGTTCCTAAACCTATTTAGTTTAGCAACTAGGAGCTACTAAAGGCAATAACACTCAAGGCTAGTCTATAAACGTATACGGCAAGATATAGAGTCTCCGGCTTGGTGTGCTCCCATACAAGCTGTGACCTCTTGCTGGGTTCCTAAACCTATTTAGTTTAGCAACTAGGAGCTACTAAAGGCAATAAGACTCAAGGCTAGTCTATAAACGTATACAACAAGATATAGAGTCTCCGGCTTGGTGTGCTCCCATACCAGCTGAGAGAGCATGCTGGGTTCCTAAACCTATTTAGTTTAGCAACTAGGAGCTACTAAAGGCAATAAGACTCAAGGCTAGTCTATAAACGTATACGGCAAGATATAGGGTCTCCGGGTGGTGTGCTCCCATACAAGCTGTGACCTCTTGCTGGGTTCCTAAACCTATTTAGTTTAGCAACTAGGAGCTACTAAAGGCAATAACACTCAAGGCTAGTCTATAAACGTATACGGCAAGATATAGAGTCTCCGGCTTGGTGTGCTCCCATACAAGCTGTGACCTCTTGCTGGGTTCCTAAACCTATTTAGTTTAGCAACTAGGAGCTACTAAAGGCAATAAGACTCAAGGCTAGTCTATAAACGTATACAACAAGATATAGAGTCTCCGGCTTGGTGTGCTCCCATACCAGCTGAGAGAGCATGCTGGGTTCCTAAACTTATTTAGTTTAGCAACTAGGAGCTACTAAAGGCAATAAGACTCAAGGCTAGTCTATAAACGTATACAACAAGATATAGAGTCTCCGGCTTGGTGTGCTCCCATACAAGCTGAGAGAGCTTGCTGGGTTCCTAAACTTATTTAGTTTAGCAACTAGGAGCTACTAAAGGCAATAAGACTCAAGGCTTGTCTATAAACGTATACGGCAAGATATAGAGTCTCGGGCTTGATGTGCTCCCATACAAGCTGAGAGAGCTTGCTGGGTTCCTAAACTTATTTAGTTTAGCAACTTGGAGCTACTAAAGGCAATAAGATTCAAGGCTAGTCTATAAACGTATACGGCAAGATATAGAGTCTCCGGCTTGGTGTGCTCCCATACCAGCTGAGAGAGCATGCTGGGTTCCTAAACTTATTTAGTTTAGCAACTAGGAGCTTCTAAATGCAATAAGACTCAAGGCTAGTCTATAAACGTATACGGCAAGATATAGAGTCTCCGGCTTGATGTGCTCCCATACCAGTTGAGAGAGCATGCTGTGTTCCTAAACATATTTAGTTTAGCAACTAGGAGCTTCTAAATGCAATAAGACTCAAGGCTAGTCTAAAAAACGTATACGGCAAGATATGGAGTCTTCGGCTTGGTGTGCTCCCATACCAGCTGAGGGAGATTGCTGGGTTCCTAAACTTATTTAGTTTAGCAACTAGGAGCTGCTAAATGCAATAAGACTCAAGGCTAGTCTATAAACGTATACGGCAAGATATAGAGTCTCCGGCTTGATGTGCTCACAAACAAGCTGAGAGAGCTTGCTGGTTTCCTAAACTTATTTAGTTTAGCAACTAGGAGCTACTAAAGGCAATAAGACTCAAGGCTAGTCTATAAACGTATACGGCAAGATATGGAGTCTTCGGCTTGGTGTGCTCCCATAAGCGCTGAGGGACCTTGCTGGGTTCCTAAACTTATTTAGTTTAGCAACTAGGAGCTTCTAAATGCAATAAGACTCAAGGCTAGTCTATAAACGTATACGGCAAGATATAGAGTCTCCGGCTTGGTGTGCTCCCATACCAGCTGAGAGAGCATGCTGGGTTCCTAACCTTATTTAGTTTAGCAACTAGGAGCTACTAAAGGCAATAACACTCAAGGCTAGTCTATAAACGTATACGGCAAGATATAGAGTCTCCGGCTTGATGTGCTCCCATACAAGCTGTGACCTCTTGCTGGGTTCCTAAACCTATTTAGTTTAGCAACTAGGAGCTTCTAAAGGCAATAACACTCAAGGCTAGTCTATAAACGTATACGGCAAGATATAGGGTCTCCGGGTGGTGTGCTCCCATACAAGCTGTGACCTCTTGCTGGGTTCCTAAACCTATTTAGTTTAGCAACTAGGAGCTACTAAAGCAATAACACTCAAGGTTAGTCTATAAACGTATACAACAAGATATAGAGTCTCCGGCTTGGTGTGCTCCCATACAAGCTGTGACCTCTTGCTGGGTTCCTAAACCTATTTAGTTTAGCAACTTGGAGCTACTAAAGGCAATAAGACTCAAGGCTAGTCTATAAACGTATACAACAAGATATAGAGTCTCCGGCTTGGTGTGCTCCCATACAAGCTGTGACCTCTTGCTGGGTTCCTAAACCTATTTAGTTTAGCAACTTGGAGCTACTAAAGGCAATAACACTCAAGGTTAGTCTATAAACGTATACAACAAGATATAGAGTCTCCGGCTTGGTGTGCTCCCATACAAGCTGTGACCTCTTGCTGGGTTCCTAAACCTATTTAGTTTAGCAACTTGGAGCTACTAAAGGCAATAACACTCAAGGTTAGTCTATAAACGTATACAACAAGATATAGAGTCTCCGGCTTGGTGTGCTCCCATACAAGCTGTGACCTCTTGCTGGGTTCCTAAACCTATTTAGTTTAGCAACTTGGAGCTACTAAAGGCAATAACACTCAAGGTTAGTCTATAAACGTATACAACAAGATATAGAGTCTCCGGCTTGGTGTGCTCCCATACAAGCTGTGACCTCTTGCTGGGTTCCTAAACCTATTTAGTTTAGCAACTTGGAGCTACTAAAGGCAATAACACTCAAGGTTAGTCTATAAACGTATACAACAAGATATAGAGTCTCCGGCTTGGTGTGCTCCCATACAAGCTGTGACCTCTTGCTGGGTTCCTAAACCTATTTAGTTTAGCAACTTGGAGCTACTAAAGGCAATAACACTCAAGGTTAGTCTATAAACGTATACAACAAGATATAGAGTCTCCGGCTTGGTGTGCTCCCATACAAGCTGTGACCTCTTGCTGGGTTCCTAAACCTATTTAGTTTAGCAACTTGGAGCTACTAAAGGCAATAACACTCAAGGTTAGTCTATAAACGTATACAACATGATATAGAGTCTCCGGCTTGGTGTGCTCCCATACAAGCTGAGAGAGCTTGCTGGGTTCCTAAACCTATTTAGTTTAGCAACTTGGAGCTACTAAAGGCAATAAGACTCAAGGTTAGTCTATAAACGTATACAACAAGATATAGAGTCTCGGGCTTGATGTGCTCCCATACAAGCTGAGAGCTTGCTGGGTTCCTAAACTTATTTAGTTTAGCAACTAGGAGCTTCTAAAGGCAATAACACTCAAGGCTAGTCTATAAACGTATACGGCAAGATATAGGGTCTCCGGGTGGTGTGCTCCCATACAAGCTGTGACCTCTTGCTGGGTTCCTAAACCTATTTAGTTTAGCAACTAGGAGCTACTAAAGGCAATAACACTCAAGGCTAGTCTATAAACGTATACGGCAAGATATAGGGTCTCCGGGTGGTGTGCTCCCATACAAGCTGTGACCTCTTGCTGGGTTCCTAAACCTATTTAGTTTAGCAACTAGGAGCTACTAAAGGCAATAACACTCAAGGCTAGTCTATAAACGTATACGGCAAGATATAGAGTCTCCGGCTTGGTGTGCTCCCATACAAGCTGTGACCTCTTGCTGGGTTCCTAAACCTATTTAGTTTAGCAACTAGGAGCTACTAAAGGCAATAAGACTCAAGGCTAGTCTATAAACGTATACAAAAAGATATAGAGTCTCCGGCTTGGTGTGCTCCCATACCAGCTGAGAGAGCATGCTGGGTTCCTAAACCTATTTAGTTTAGCAACTAGGAGCTACTAAAGGCAATAAAACTCAAGGCTAGTCTATAAACGTATACGGCAAGATATAGGGTCTCCGGGTGGTGTGCTCCCATACAAGCTGTGACCTCTTGCTGGGTTCCTAAACCTATTTAGTTTAGCAACTAGGAGCTACTAAAGGCAATAACACTCTAGGCTAGTCTATAAACGTATACGGCAAGATATAGAGTCTCCGGCTTGGTGTGCTCCCATACAAGCTGTGACCTCTTGCTGGGTTCCTAAACCTATTTAGTTTAGCAACTAGGAGCTACTAAAGGCAATAAGACTCAAGGCTAGTCTATAAACGTATACGGCAAGATATAGGGTCTCCGGGTGGTGTGCTCCCATACAAGCTGTGACCTCTTGCTGGGTTCCTAAACCTATTTAGTTTAGCAACTAGGAGCTACTAAAGGCAATAACACTCAAGGCTAGTCTATAAACGTATACGGCAAGATATAGAGTCTCCGGCTTGGTGTGCTCCCATACAAGCTGTGACCTCTTGCTGGGTTCCTAAACCTATTTAGTTTAGCAACTTGGAGCTACTAAAGGCAATAACACTCAAGGTTAGTCTATAAACGTATACAACAAGATATAGAGTCTCCGGCTTGGTGTGCTCCCATACAAGCTGAGAGAGCTTGCTGGGTTCCTAAACCTATTTAGTTTAGCAACTTGGAGCTACTAAAGGCAATAAGACTCAAGGTTAGTCTATAAACGTATACAACAAGATATAGAGTCTCGGGCTTGATGTGCTCCCATACAAGCTGAGAGCTTGCTGGGTTCCTAAACTTATTTAGTTTAGCAACTAGGAGCTTCTAAAGGCAATAACACTCAAGGCTAGTCTATAAACGTATACGGCAAGATATAGGGTCTCCGGGTGGTGTGCTCCCATACAAGCTGTGACCTCTTGCTGGGTTCCTAAACCTATTTAGTTTAGCAACTAGGAGCTACTAAAGGCAATAACACTCAAGGCTAGTCTATAAACGTATACGGCAAGATATAGGGTCTCCGGGTGGTGTGCTCCCATACAAGCTGTGACCTCTTGCTGGGTTCCTAAACCTATTTAGTTTAGCAACTAGGAGCTACTAAAGGCAATAACACTCAAGGCTAGTCTATAAACGTATACGGCAAGATATAGAGTCTCCGGCTTGGTGTGCTCCCATACAAGCTGTGACCTCTTGCTGGGTTCCTAAACCTATTTAGTTTAGCAACTAGGAGCTACTAAAGGCAATAAGACTCAAGGCTAGTCTATAAACGTATACAAAAAGATATAGAGTCTCCGGCTTGGTGTGCTCCCATACCAGCTGAGAGAGCATGCTGGGTTCCTAAACCTATTTAGTTTAGCAACTAGGAGCTACTAAAGGCAATAAAACTCAAGGCTAGTCTATAAACGTATACGGCAAGATATAGGGTCTCCGGGTGGTGTGCTCCCATACAAGCTGTGACCTCTTGCTGGGTTCCTAAACCTATTTAGTTTAGCAACTAGGAGCTACTAAAGGCAATAACACTCTAGGCTAGTCTATAAACGTATACGGCAAGATATAGAGTCTCCGGCTTGGTGTGCTCCCATACAAGCTGTGACCTCTTGCTGGGTTCCTAAACCTATTTAGTTTAGCAACTAGGAGCTACTAAAGGCAATAAGACTCAAGGCTAGTCTATAAACGTATACGGCAAGATATAGGGTCTCCGGGTGGTGTGCTCCCATACAAGCTGTGACCTCTTGCTGGGTTCCTAAACCTATTTAGTTTAGCAACTAGGAGCTACTAAAGGCAATAACACTCAAGGCTAGTCTATAAACGTATACGGCAAGATATAGAGTCTCCGGCTTGGTGTGCTCCCATACAAGCTGTGACCTCTTGCTGGGTTCCTAAACCTATTTAGTTTAGCAACTAGGAGCTACTAAAGGCAATAAGACTCAAGGCTAGTCTATAAACGTATACAACAAGATATAGAGTCTCCGGCTTGGTGTGCTCCCATACCAGCTGAGAGAGCATGCTGGGTTCCTAAACTTATTTAGTTTAGCAACTAGGAGCTACTAAAGGCAATAAGACTCAAGGCTAGTCTATAAACGTATACAACAAGATATAGAGTTTCCGGCTTGGTGTGCTCCCATACAAGCTGAGAGAGCTTGCTGGGTTCCTAAACTTATTTAGTTTAGCAACTAGGAGCTACTAAAGGAAATAAGACTCAAGGCTAGTCTATAAACGTATACAACAAGATATAGTGTCTCCGGCTTGGTGTGCTCCCATACCAGCTGAGAGAGCATGCTGGGTTCCTGAACTTATTTAGTTTAGCAACTAGAGGCTACTAAAGGCAATAAGACTCATGGCTAGTCTATAAACGTATACAACAAGATATAGAGTCTCCGGCTTGGTGTGCTCCCATACAAGCTGAGAGAGCATGCTGGGTTCCTAAACTTATTTAGTTTAGCAACTAGGAGCTACTAAAGGCAATAAGACTCAAGGCTAGTCTATAAACGTATACAACAAGATATAGAGTCTCCGGCTTGGTGTGCTCCCATACAAGCTGAGAGAGCTTGCTGGGTTCCTAAACTTATTTAGTTTAGCAACTAGGAGCTACTAAAGGCAATAAGACTCATGGCTAGTCTATAAACGTATACAACAAGATATAGAGTCTCCGGCTTGGTGTGCTCCCATACCAGCTGAGAGAGCATGCTGGGTTCCTAAACTTATTTAGTTTAGCAACTAGGAGCTACTAAAGGCAATAAGACTCAAGGCTAGTCTATAAACGTATACGGCAAGATATAGAGTCTCCGGCTTGGTGTGCTCCCATACAAGCTGTGACCTCTTGCTGGGTTCCTAAACCTATTTAGTTTAGCAACTAGGAGCTACTAAAGGCAATAAGACTCAAGGCTAGTCTATAAACGTATACAACAAGATATAGAGCCTCCGGCTTGATGTGCTCCCATACAAGCTAAGAGCTTGCTGGGTCCCTTAACTTATTTAGTTTAGCAACTAGGAGCTATTAAAGGCAATAAGACTCAAGGCTAGTCTATAAACGTATACGGCAAGATATAGAGTCTCCGGCTTGATGTGCTCCCATACAAGCTGAGAGACCTTGCTGGGTTCCTAAACTTATTTAGTATAGCAACTAGGAGCTACTAAAGGCAATAAGTTTCAAGGCTAGTCTATAAACGTATACAACAAGATATAGAGTCTCGGGCTTGATGTGCTCCCATACAAGCTGAGAGCTTGCTGGGTTCCTAAACTTATTTAGTTTAGCAACTAGGAGCTACTAAAGGCAATAAGACTCAAGGCTAGTCTATAAACGTATATAACAAGATATAGAGTCTCGGGCTTGATGTGCTCCCATACAAGCTGAGAGCTTGCTGGGTTCCTAAACTTATTTAGTTTAGCAACTAGGAGCTACTAAAGGCAATAAGACTCAAGGCTAGTCTATAAACGTATACAACAAGATATAGAGTCTCGGGCTTGATGTGCTCCCATACAAGCTGAGAGCTTGCTGGGTTCCTAAACTTATTTAGTTTAGCAACTAGGAGCTACTAAAGGCAATAAGACTCAAGGCTAGACTATAAACGTATACGGCAAGATATAGAGTCTCCGGCTTGGTGTGCTCCCATACAAGCTGAGAGAGCTTGCTGGGTTCCTAAACTTATTTAGTTTAGCAACTAGGAGCTACTAAAGGCAATAAGACTCAAGGCTAGTCTATAAACGTATACAACAAGATATAGAGTCTCCGGCTTGGTGTGCTCCCATACCAGCTGAGAGAGCATGCTGGGTTCCTAAACTTATTTAGTTTAGCAACTAGGAGCTACTAAAGGCAATAAGACTCAAGGCTAGTCTATAAACGTATACAACAAGATATAGAGCCTCCGGCTTGATGTGCTCCCATACAAGCTGAGAGAGCTTGCTGGGTTCCTAAACTTATTTAGTTTAGCAACTAGGAGCTATTAAAGGCAATAAGACTCAAGGCTTGTCTATAAACGTATACGGCAAGATATAGAGTCTCCGGCTTGGTGTGCTCCCATACCAGTTGAGAGAGCATGCTGGGTTCCTAAATATATTTAGTTTAGCAACTAGGAGCTTCTAAAGGCAATAAGACTCAAGGCTAGTCTATAAACGTATACGGCAAGATATAGAGTCTCCGGCTTGGTGTGCTCCCATACAAGCTGAGAGAGCTTGCTGGGTTCCTAAACTTATTTAGTTTAGCAACTTGGAGCTACTAAAGGCAAAGGGTTTCAAGCCTAGTCTATAAACGTATACAACAAGATATAGAGTCTCCGGCTTGGTGTGCTCCCATACAAGCTGTGACCTCTTGCTGGGTTCCTAAACCTATTTAGTTTAGCAACTAGGAGCTACTAAAGGCAATAAGACTCAAGGCTAGTCTATAAACGTATACGGCAAGATATAGAGTCTCCGGCTTGATGTGCTCCCATACAAGCTGAGAGAGCTTGCTGGGTTCCTAAACTTATTTAGTTTAGCAACTAGGAGCTACTAAAGGCAATAAGACTCAAGGCTAGTCTATAAACGTATACGGCAAGATATAGAGTCTTCGGCTTGGTGTGCTCCCATACAAGTTGAGAGAGCTTGCTGGGTTCCTAAACCTATTTAGTTTAGCAACTAGGAGCTACTAAAGGCAATAAGACTCAAGGCTAGTCTATAAACGTATACGGCAAGATATAGAGTCTTCGGCTTGGTGTGCTCCCATACAAGCTGAGAGAGCTTGCTGGGTTCCTAAACTTATTTAGTTTAGCAACTAGGAGCTACTAAAGGCAATAAGACTCAAGGCTAGTCTATAAACGTATACGGCAAGATATAGAGTCTCCGGCTTGGTGTGCTCCCATACAAGCTGAGAGAGCTTGCTGGGTTCCTAAACTTATTTAGTTTAGCAACTTGGAGCTACTAAAGGCAATAAGTTTCAAGCCTAGTCTATAAACGTATACAACAAGATATAGAGTCTCCGGCTTGGTGTGCTCCCATACAAGCTGTGACCTCTTGCTGGGTTCCTAAACCTATTTAGTTTAGCAACTAGGAGCTACTAAAGGCAATAAGACTCAAGGCTAGTCTATAAACGTATACGGCAAGATATAGAGTCTTCGGCTTGGTGTGCTCCCATACAAGCTGAGAGAGCTTGCTGGGTTCCTAAACTTATTTAGTTTAGCAACTAGGAGCTACTAAAGGCAATAAGACTCAAGGCTAGTCTATAAACGTATACAACAAGACATAGAGCCTCCGGCTTGATGTGCTCCCATACAAGCTAAGAGCTTGCTGGGTTCCTAAACTTATTTAGTTTAGCAACTAGGAGCTATTAAAGGCAATAAGACTCAAGGCTAGTCTATAAACGTATACGGCAAGATATAGAGTCTCCGGCTTGATGTGCTCCCATACAAGCTGAGAGACCTTGCTGGGTTCCTAAACTTATTTAGTTTAGCAACTAGGAGCTACTAAAGGCAATAAGTTTCAAGGCTAGTCTATAAACGTATACAACAAGATATAGAGTCTCGGGCTTGATGTGCTCCCATACAAGCTGAGAGAGCTTGCTGGGTTCCTAAACCTATGTAGTTTAGCAACTAGGAGCTACTAAAGGCAATAAGACTCAAGGCTATTCTATAAACGTATACAACAAGATATAGAGTCTCCGGCTTGGTGTGCTCCCATACCAGCTGAGAGAGCATGCTGGGTTCCTAAACTTATTTAGTTTAGCAACTAGGAGCTACTAAAGGCAATAAGACTCAAGGCTAGTCTATAAACGTATACGGCAAGATATAGAGTCTCCGGCTTGGTGTGCTCCCATACCAGTTGAGAGAGCATGCTGGGTTCCTAAACATATTTAGTTTAGCAACTAGGAGCTTCTAAATGCAATAAGACTCAAGGCTAGTCTATAAACGTATACGGCAAGATATAGAGTCTCCGGCTTGGTGTGCTCCCATACCAGTTGAGAGAGCATGCTGGGTTCCTAAACATATTTAGTTTAGCAACTAGGAGCTACTAAAGGCAATAAGACTCAAGGCTAGTCTATAAACGTATACGGCAAAATATAGAGTCTCCGGCTTGGTGTGCTCCCATACCAGTTGAGAGAGCATGCTGGGTTCCTAAACATATTTAGTTTAGCAACTAGGAACTTCTAAAGGCAATAAGACTCAAGGCTAGTCTATAAACGTATACGGCAAGATATAGAGTCTCGGGCTTGATGTGCTCCCATACAAGCTGAGAGCTTGCTGGGTTCCTAAACTTATTTAGTTTAGCAACTAGGAGCTACTAAAGGCAATAGGTTTCAAGGCTAGTCTATAAACGTATACGGCAAGATATAGAGTCTCCGGCTTGATGTACTCCCATACAAGCTGAGAGCTTGCTGGGTTCCTAAACTTATTTAGTTTAGCAACTAGGAGCTACTAAAGGCAATAGGTTTCAAGGCTAGTCTATAAACGTATACGGCAAGATATAGAGTCTCGGGCTTGATGTGCTCCCATACAAGCTGAGAGAGCTTGCTGGGTTCCTAAACTTATTTAGTTTAGCAACTAGGAGCTACTAAAGGCAATAGGTTTCAAGGCTAGTCTATAAACGTATACGGCAAGATATAGAGTCTCGGGCTTGATGTGCTCCCATACAAGCTGAGAGCTTGCTGGGTTCCTAAACTTATTTAGTTTAGCAACTAGGAGCTACAAAGGCAATAGGTTTCAAGGCTAGTCTATAAACGTATACGGCAAGATATAGAGTCTCGGGCTTGATGTGCTCCCATACAAGCTGAGAGAGCTTGCTGGGTTCCTAAACTTATTTAGTTTAGCAACTAGGAGCTACTAAAGGCAATAGGTTTCAAGGCTAGTCTATAAACGTATACGGCAAGATATAGAGTCTCGGGCTTGATGTGCTCCCATACAAGCTGAGAGCTTGCTGGGTTATTAAACTTATTTAGTTTAGCAACTAGGAGCTACTAAAGGCAATAGGTTTCAAGGCTAGTCTATAAACGTATACGGCAAGATATAGAGTCTCCGGCTTGATGTGCTCCCATACAAGCTGAGAGCTTGCTGGGTTCCTAAACATATTTAGTTTAGCAACTAGGAGCTACTAAAGGCAATAGGTTTCAAGGCTAGTCTATAAACGTATACGGCAAGATATAGAGTCTCGGGCTTGATGTGCTCCCATACAAGCTGAGAGCTTGCTGGGTTCCTAAACTTATTTAGTTTAGCAACTAGGAGCTACTAAAGGCAATAGGTTTCAAGGCTAGTCTATAAACGTATACGGCAAGATATAGAGTCTCGGGCTTGATGTGCTCCCATACAAGCTGAGAGCTTGCTGGGTTCCTAAACATATTTAGTTTAGCAACTAGGAGCTACTAAAGGCAATAAGACTCAAGGCTTGTCTATAAACGTATACGGCAAGATATAGAGTCTCGGGCTTGATGTGCTCCCATACAAGCTGAGAGAGCTTGCTGGGTTCCTAAACTTATTTAGTTTAGCAACTTGGAGCTACTAAAGGCAATAAGATTCAAGGCTAGTCTATAAACGTATACGGCAAGATATAGAGTCTCCGGCTTGGTGTGCTCCCATACCAGCTGAGAGAGCATGCTGGGTTCCTAAACTTATTTAGTTTAGCAACTAGGAGCTTCTAAATGCAATAAGACTCAAGGCTAGTCTATAAACGTATACGGCAAGATATAGAGTCTCCGGCTTGGTGTGCTTCCATACCAGTTGAGAGAGCATGCTGTGTTCCTAAACATATTTAGTTTAGCAACTAGGAGCTTCTAAATGCAATAAGACTCAAGGCTAGTCTATAAACGTATACGGCAAGATATGGAGTCTTCGGCTTGGTGTGCTCCCATACCAGCTGAGGGAGATTGCTGGGTTCCTAAACTTATTTAGTTTAGCAACTAGGAGCTTCTAAATGCAATAAGACTCAAGGCTAGTCTATAAACGTATACGGCAAGATATAGAGTCTCCGGCTTGATGTGCTCACAAACAAGCTGAGAGAGCTTGCTGGTTTCCTAAACTTATTTAGTTTAGCAACTAGGAGCTACTAAAGGCAATAAGACTCAAGGCTAGTCTATAAACGTATACGGCAAGATATGGAGTCTTCGGCTTGGTGTGCTCCCATACAAGCTGAGGGACCTTGCTGGGTTCCTAAACTTATTTAGTTTAGCAACTAGGAGCTTCTAAATGCAATAAGACTCAAGGCTAGTCTATAAACGTATACGGCAAAATATAGAGTCTCCGGCTTGGTGTGCTCCCATACCAGTTGAGAGAGCATGCTGGGTTCCTAAACATATTTAGTTTAGCAACTAGGAACTTCTAAAGGCAATAAGACTCAAGGCTAGTCTATAAACGTATACGGCAAGATATAGAGTCTCGGGCTTGATGTGCTCCCATACAAGCTGAGAGCTTGCTGGGTTCCTAAACTTATTTAGTTTAGCAACTAGGAGCTACTAAAGGCAATAGGTTTCAAGGCTAGTCTATAAACGTATACGGCAAGATATAGAGTCTCCGGCTTGATGTACTCCCATACAAGCTGAGAGCTTGCTGGGTTCCTAAACTTATTTAGTTTAGCAACTAGGAGCTACTAAAGGCAATAGGTTTCAAGGCTAGTCTATAAACGTATACGGCAAGATATAGAGTCTCGGGCTTGATGTGCTCCCATACAAGCTGAGAGAGCTTGCTGGGTTCCTAAACTTATTTAGTTTAGCAACTAGGAGCTACTAAAGGCAATAGGTTTCAAGGCTAGTCTATAAACGTATACGGCAAGATATAGAGTCTCGGGCTTGATGTGCTCCCATACAAGCTGAGAGCTTGCTGGGTTCCTAAACTTATTTAGTTTAGCAACTAGGAGCTACAAAGGCAATAGGTTTCAAGGCTAGTCTATAAACGTATACGGCAAGATATAGAGTCTCGGGCTTGATGTGCTCCCATACAAGCTGAGAGAGCTTGCTGGGTTCCTAAACTTATTTAGTTTAGCAACTAGGAGCTACTAAAGGCAATAGGTTTCAAGGCTAGTCTATAAACGTATACGGCAAGATATAGAGTCTCGGGCTTGATGTGCTCCCATACAAGCTGAGAGCTTGCTGGGTTATTAAACTTATTTAGTTTAGCAACTAGGAGCTACTAAAGGCAATAGGTTTCAAGGCTAGTCTATAAACGTATACGGCAAGATATAGAGTCTCCGGCTTGATGTGCTCCCATACAAGCTGAGAGCTTGCTGGGTTCCTAAACATATTTAGTTTAGCAACTAGGAGCTACTAAAGGCAATAGGTTTCAAGGCTAGTCTATAAACGTATACGGCAAGATATAGAGTCTCGGGCTTGATGTGCTCCCATACAAGCTGAGAGCTTGCTGGGTTCCTAAACTTATTTAGTTTAGCAACTAGGAGCTACTAAAGGCAATAGGTTTCAAGGCTAGTCTATAAACGTATACGGCAAGATATAGAGTCTCGGGCTTGATGTGCTCCCATACAAGCTGAGAGCTTGCTGGGTTCCTAAACATATTTAGTTTAGCAACTAGGAGCTACTAAAAGCAATAAGACTCAAGGCTTGTCTATAAACGTATACGGCAAGATATAGAGTCTCGGGCTTGATGTGCTCCCATACAAGCTGAGAGAGCTTGCTGGGTTCCTAAACTTATTTAGTTTAGCAACTTGGAGCTACTAAAGGCAATAAGATTCAAGGCTAGTCTATAAACGTATACGGCAAGATATAGAGTCTCCGGCTTGGTGTGCTCCCATACCAGCTGAGAGAGCATGCTGGGTTCCTAAACTTATTTAGTTTAGCAACTAGGAGCTTCTAAATGCAATAAGACTCAAGGCTAGTCTATAAACGTATACGGCAAGATATAGAGTCTCCGGCTTGGTGTGCTTCCATACCAGTTGAGAGAGCATGCTGTGTTCCTAAACATATTTAGTTTAGCAACTAGGAGCTTCTAAATGCAATAAGACTCAAGGCTAGTCTATAAACGTATACGGCAAGATATGGAGTCTTCGGCTTGGTGTGCTCCCATACCAGCTGAGGGAGATTGCTGGGTTCCTAAACTTATTTAGTTTAGCAACTAGGAGCTTCTAAATGCAATAAGACTCAAGGCTAGTCTATAAACGTATACGGCAAGATATAGAGTCTCCGGCTTGATGTGCTCACAAACAAGCTGAGAGAGCTTGCTGGTTTCCTAAACTTATTTAGTTTAGCAACTAGGAGCTACTAAAGGCAATAAGACTCAAGGCTAGTCTATAAACGTATACGGCAAGATATGGAGTCTTCGGCTTGGTGTGCTCCCATACAAGCTGAGGGACCTTGCTGGGTTCCTAAACTTATTTAGTTTAGCAACTAGGAGCTTCTAAATGCAATAAGACTCAAGGCTAGTCTATAAACGTATACGGCAAGATATAGAGTCTCCGGCTTGGTGTGCTCCCATACCAGCTGAGAGAGCATGCTGGGTTCCTAACCTTATTTAGTTTAGCAACTAGGAGCTACTAAAGGCAATAACACTCAAGGCTAGTCTATAAACGTATACGGCAAGATATAGAGTCTCCGGCTTGATGTGCTCCCATACAAGCTGTGACCTCTTGCTGGGTTCCTAAACCTATTTAGTTTAGCAACTAGGAGCTTCTAAAGGCAATAACACTCAAGGCTAGTCTATAAACGTATACGGCAAGATATAGGGTCTCCGGGTGGTGTGCTCCCATACAAGCTGTGACCTCTTGCTTGGTTCCTAAACCTATTTAGTTTAGCAACTAGGAGCTACTAAAGGCAATAACACTCAAGGTTAGTCTATAAACGTATACAACAAGATATAGAGTCTCCGGCTTGGTGTGCTCCCATACAAGCTGTGACCTCTTGCTGGGTTCCTAAACCTATTTAGTTTAGCAACTTGGAGCTACTAAAGGCAATAAGACTCAAGGCTAGTCTATAAACGTATACAACAAGATATAGGGTCTCCGGCTTGGTGTGCTCCCATACAAGCTGTGACCTCTTGCTGGGTTCCTAAACCTATTTAGTTTAGCAACTTGGAGCTACTAAAGGCAATAAGACTCAAGGTTAGTCTATAAACGTATACAACAAGATATAGAGTCTCCGGCTTGGTGTGCTCCCATACAAGCTGTGACCTCTTGCTGGGTTCCTAAACCTATTTAGTTTAGCAACTTGGAGCTACTAAAGGCAATAAGACTCAAGGTTAGTCTATAAACGTATACAACAAGATATAGAGTCTCGGGCTTGATGTGCTCCCATACAAGCTGAGAGCTTGCTGGGTTCCTAAACTTATTTAGTTTAGCAACTAGGAGCTTCTAAAGGCAATAACACTCAAGGCTAGTCTATAAACGTATACGGCAAGATATAGAGTCTCCGGCTTGATGTGCTCCCATACAAGCTGTGACCTCTTGCTGGGTTCCTAAACCTATTTAGTTTAGCAACTAGGAGCTTCTAAAGGCAATAACACTCAAGGTTAGTCTATAAACGTATACGGCAAGATATAGGGTCTCCGGGTGGTGTGCTCCCATACAAGCTGTGACCTCTTGCTGGGTTCCTAAACCTATTTAGTTTAGCAACTAGGAGCTACTAAAGGCAATAACACTCAAGGCTAGTCTATAAACGTATACGGCAAGATATAGGGTCTCCGGGTGGTGTGCTCCCATACAAGCTGTGACCTCTTGCTGGGTTCCTAAACCTATTTAGTTTAGCAACTAGGAGCTACTAAAGGCAATAACACTCAAGGCTAGTCTATAAACGTATACGGCAAGATATAGAGTCTCCGGCTTGGTGTGCTCCCATAAGAGCTGTGACCTCTTGCTCGGTTCCTAAACCTATTTAGTTTAGCAACTAGGAGCTACTAAAGGCAATAAGACTCAAGGCTAGTCTATAAACGTATACAACAAGATATAGAGTCTCCGGCTTGGTGTGCTCCCATACCAGCTGAGAGAGCATGCTGGGTTCCTAAACCTATTTAGTTTAGCAACTAGGAGCTACTAAAGGCAATAAGACTCAAGGCTAGTCTATAAACGTATACGGCAAGATATAGGGTCTCCGGGTGGTGTGCTCCCATACAAGCTGTGACCTCTTGCTGGGTTCCTAAACCTATTTAGTTTAGCAACTAGGAGCTACTAAAGGCAATAACACTCAAGGCTAGTCTATAAACGTATACGGCAAGATATAGAGTCTCCGGCTTGGTGTGCTCCCATACAAGCTGTGACCTCTTGCTGGGTTCCTAAACCTATTTAGTTTAGCAACTAGGAGCTACTAAAGGCAATAAGACTCAAGGCTAGTCTATAAACGTATACAACAAGATATAGAGTCTCCGGCTTGGTGTGCTCCCATACCAGCTGAGAGAGCATGCTGGGTTCCTAAACTTATTTAGTTTAGCAACTAGGAGCTACTAAAGGCAATAAGACTCAAGGCTAGTCTATAAACGTATACAACAAGATATAGAGTCTCCGGCTTGGTGTGCTCCCATACAAGCTGAGAGAGCTTGCTGGGTTCCTAAACTTATTTAGTTTAGCAACTAGGAGCTACTAAAGGCAATAAGACTCAAGGCTAGTCTATAAACGTATACAACAAGATATAGAGTCTCCGGCTTGGTGTGCTCCCATACCAGCTGAGAGAGCATGCTGGGTTCCTAAACTTATTTAGTTTAGCAACTAGGAGCTACTAATGGCAATAAGACTCATGGCTAGTCTATAAACGTATACAACAAGATATAGAGTCTCCGGCTTGGTGTGCTCCCATACAAGCTGAGAGAGCATGCTGGGTTCCTAAACTTATTTAGTTTAGCAACTAGGAGCTACTAAAGGCAATAAGACTCAAGGCTAGTCTATAAACGTATACAACAAGATATAGAGTCTCCGGCTTGGTGTGCTCCCATACAAGCTGAGAGAGCTTGCTGGGTTCCTAAACTTATTTAGTTTAGCAACTAGGAGCTACTAAAGGCAATAAGACTCATGGCTAGTCTATAAACGTATACAACAAGATATAGAGTCTCCGGCTTGGTGTGCTCCCATACCAGCTGAGAGAGCATGCTGGGTTCCTAAACTTATTTAGTTTAGCAACTAGGAGCTACTAAAGGCAATAAGACTCAAGGCTAGTCTATAAACGTATACAACAAGATATAGAGCCTCCGGCTTGATGTGCTCCCATACAAGCTAAGAGCTTGCTGGGTCCCTTAACTTATTCAGTTTAGCAACTAGGAGCTATTAAAGGCAATAAGACTCAAGGCTAGTCTATAAACGTATACGGCAAGATATAGAGTCTCCGGCTTGATGTGCTCCCATACAAGCTGAGAGACCTTGCTGGGTTCCTTAACTTATTTAGTTTAGCAACTAGGAGCTACTAAAGGCAATAAGTTTCAAGGCTAGTCTATAAACGTATACAACAAGATATAGGGTCTCGGGCTTGATGTGCTCCCATACAAGCTGAGAGCTTGCTGGGTTCCTAAACTTATTTAGTTTAGCAACTAGGAGCTACTAAAGGCAATAAGACTCAAGGCTAGTCTATAAACGTATACAACAAGATATAGAGTCTCGGGCTTGATGTGCTCCCATACAAGCTGAGAGCTTGCTGGGTTCCTAAACTTATTTAGTTTAGCAACTAGGAGCTACTAAAGGCAATAAGACTCAAGGCTAGTCTATAAACGTATACAACAAGATATAGAGTCTCGGGCTTGATGTGCTCCCATACAAGCTGAGAGCTTGCTGGGTTCCTAAACTTATTTAGTTTAGCAACTAGGAGCTACTAAAGGCAATAAGACTCAAGGCTAGACTATAAACGTATACGGCAAGATATAGAGTCTCCGGCTTGGTGTGCTCCCATACAAGCTGAGAGAGCTTGCTGGGTTCCTAAACTTATTTAGTTTAGCAACTAGGAGCTACTAAAGGCAATAAGACTCAAGGCTAGTCTATAAACGTATACAACAAGATATAGAGTCTCCGGCTTGGTGTGCTCCCATACCAGCTGAGAGAGCATGCTGGGTTCCTAAACTTATTTAGTTTAGCCACTAGGAGCTACTAAAGGCAATAAGACTCAAGGCTAGTCTATAAACGTATACAACAAGATATAGAGCCTCCGGCTTGATGTGCTCCCATACAAGCTGAGAGAGCTTGCTGGGTTCCTAAACTTATTTAGTTTAGCAACTAGGAGCTATTAAAGGCAATAAGACTCAAGGCTAGTCTATAAACGTATACGGCAAGATATAGAGTCTCCGGCTTGGTGTGCTCCCATACCAGTTGAGAGAGCATGCTGGGTTCCTAAACATATTTAGTTTAGCAACTAGGAGCTTCTAAAGGCAATAAGACTCAAGGCTAGTCTGTAAACGTATACGGCAAGATATAGAGTCTCCGGCTTGGTGTGCTCCCATACAAGCTGAGAGAGCTTGCTGGGTTCCTAAACTTATTTAGTTTAGCAACTTGGAGCTACTAAAGGCAATAAGTTTCAAGCCTAGTCTATAAACGTATACAACAAGATATAGAGTCTCCGGCTTGGTGTGCTCCCATACAAGCTGTGACCTCTTGCTGGGTTCCTAAACCTATTTAGTTTAGCAACTAGGAGCTACTAAAGGCAATAAGACTCAAGGCTAGTCTATAAACGTATACGGCAAGATATAGAGTCTCCGGCTTGATGTGCTCCCATACAAGCTGAGAGAGCTTGCTGGGTTTCTAAACTTATTTAGTTTAGCAACTAGGAGCTTCTAAAGGCAATAAGACTCAAGGCTAGTCTATAAACGTATACGGCAAGATATAGAGTCTCCGGCTTGATGTGCTCCCATACAAGCTGAGAGAGCTTGCTGGGTTCCTAAACTTATTTAGTTTAGCAACTAGGAGCTTCTAAAGGCAATAAGACTCAAGGCTAGTCTATAAACGTATACGGCAAGATATAGAGTCTCGGGCTTGATGTGCTCCCATACAAGCTGAGAGCTTGCTGGGTTCCTAAACTTATTTAGTTTAGCAACTAGGAGCTACTAAAGGCAATAGGTTTCAAGGCTAGTCTTTAAACGTATACGGCAAGATATAGAGTCTCCGGCTTGATGTACTCCCATACAAGCTGAGAGCTTGCTGGGTTCCTAAACTTATTTAGTTTAGCAACTAGGAGCTACTAAAGGCAATAAGACTCAAGGCTAGTCTATAAACGTATACGGCAAGATATAGAGTCTCGGGCTTGATGTGCTCCCATACAAGCTGAGAGAGCTTGCTGGGTTCCTAAACTTATTTAGTTTAGCAACTAGGAGCTACTAAAGGCAATAGGTTTCAAGGCTAGTCTATAAACGTATACGGCAAGATATAGAGTCTCGGGCTTGATGTGCTCCCATACAAGCTGAGAGCTTGCTGGGTTCCTAAACTTATTTAGTTTAGCAACTAGGAGCTACTAAAGGCAATAGGTTTCAAGGCTAGTCTATAAACGTATACGGCAAGATATAGAGTCTCGGGCTTGATGTGCTCCCATACAAGCTGAGAGAGCTTGCTGGGTTCCTAAACTTATTTAGTTTAGCAACTAGGAGCTACTAAAGGCAATAGGTTTCAAGGCTAGTCTATAAACGTATACGGCAAGATATAGAGTCTCGGGCTTGATGTGCTCCCATACAAGCTGAGAGCTTGCTGGGTTATTAAACTTATTTAGTTTAGCAACTAGGAGCTACTAAAGGCAATAGGTTTCAAGGCTAGTCTATAAACGTATACGGCAAGATATAGAGTCTCGGGCTTGATGTGCTCCCATACAAGCTGAGAGAGCTTGCTGGGTTCCTAAACTTATTTAGTTTAGCAACTAGGAGCTACTAAAGGCAATAGGTTTCAAGGCTAGTCTATAAACGTATACGGCAAGATATAGAGTCTCGGGCTTGATGTGCTCCCATACAAGCTGAGAGCTTGCTGGGTTATTAAACTTATTTAGTTTAGCAACTAGGAGCTACTAAAGGCAATAGGTGTCAAGGCTAGTCTATAAACGTATACGGCAAGATATAGAGTCTCCGGCTTGATGTGCTCCCATACAAGCTGAGAGCTTGCTGGGTTCCTAAACATATTTAGTTTAGCAACTAGGAGCTACTAAGGGCAATAGGTTTCAAGGCTAGTCTATAAACGTATACGGCAAGATATAGAGTCTCGGGCTTGATGTGCTCCCATACAAGCTGAGAGCTTGCTGGGTTCCTAAACTTATTTAGTTTAGCAACTAGGAGCTACTAAAGGCAATAGGTTTCAAGGCTAGTCTATAAACGTATACGGCAAGATATAGAGTCTCCGGCTTGATGTGCTCCCATACAAGCTGAGAGAGCTTGCTGGGTTCCTAAACTTATTTAGTTTAGCAACTAGGAGCTTCTAAAGGCAATAAGACTCAAGGCTAGTCTATAAACGTATACGGCAAGATATAGAGTCTCGGGCTTGATGTGCTCCCATACAAGCTGAGAGCTTGCTGGGTTCCTAAACTTATTTAGTTTAGCAACTAGGAGCTACTAAAGGCAATAGGTTTCAAGGCTAGTCTATAAACGTATACGGCAAGATATAGAGTCTCCGGCTTGATGTACTCCCATACAAGCTGAGAGCTTGCTAGGTTCCTAAACTTATTTAGTTTAGCAACTAGGAGCTACTAAAGGCAATAAGACTCAAGGCTAGTCTATAAACGTATACGGCAAGATATAGAGTCTCGGGCTTGATGTGCTCCCATACAAGCTGAGAGAGCTTGCTGGGTTCCTAAACTTATTTAGTTTAGCAACTAGGAGCTACTAAAGGCAATAGGTTTCAAGGCTAGTCTATAAACGTATACGGCAAGATATAGAGTCTCGGGCTTGATGTGCTCCCATACAAGCTGAGAGCTTGCTGGGTTCCTAAACTTATTTAGTTTAGCAACTAGGAGCTACTAAAGGCAATAGGTTTCAAGGCTAGTCTATAAACGTATACGGCAAGATATAGAGTCTCGGGCTTGATGTGCTCCCATACAAGCTGAGAGAGCTTGCTGGGTTCCTAAACTTATTTAGTTTAGCAACTAGGAGCTACTAAAGGCAATAGGTTTCAAGGCTAGTCTATAAACGTATACGGCAAGATATAGAGTCTCGGGCTTGATGTGCTCCCATACAAGCTGAGAGCTTGCTGGGTTATTAAACTTATTTAGTTTAGCAACTAGGAGCTACTAAAGGCAATAGGTTTCAAGGCTAGTCTATAAACGTATACGGCAAGATATAGAGTCTCGGGCTTGATGTGCTCCCATACAAGCTGAGAGAGCTTGCTGGGTTCCTAAACTTATTTAGTTTAGCAACTAGGAGCTACTAAAGGCAATAGGTTTCAAGGCTAGTCTATAAACGTATACGGCAAGATATAGAGTCTCGGGCTTGATGTGCTCCCATACAAGCTGAGAGCTTGCTGGGTTATTAAACTTATTTAGTTTAGCAACTAGGAGCTACTAAAGGCAATAGGTGTCAAGGCTAGTCTATAAACGTATACGGCAAGATATAGAGTCTCCGGCTTGATGTGCTCCCATACAAGCTGAGAGCTTGCTGGGTTCCTAAACATATTTAGTTTAGCAACTAGGAGCTACTAAGGGCAATAGGTTTCAAGGCTAGTCTATAAACGTATACGGCAAGATATAGAGTCTCGGGCTTGATGTGCTCCCATACAAGCTGAGAGCTTGCTGGGTTCCTAAACTTATTTAGTTTAGCAACTAGGAGCTACTAAAGGCAATAGGTTTCAAGGCTAGTCTATAAACGTATACGGCAAGATATAGAGTCTCGGGCTTGATGTGCTCCCATACAAGCTGAGAGCTTGCTGGGTTACTAAACATATTTAGTTTAGCAACTAGGAGCTACTAAAGGCAATAAGACTCAAGGCTTGTCTATAAACGTATACGGCAAGATATAGAGTCTCGGGCTTGATGTGCTCCCATACAAGCTGAGAGAGCTTGCTGGGTTCCTAAACTTATTTAGTTTAGCAACTTGGAGCTACTAAAGGCAATAAGATTCAAGGCTAGTCTATAAACGTATACGGCAAGATATAGAGTCTCCGGCTTGGTGTGCTCCCATACCAGCTGAGAGAGCATGCTGGGTTCCTAAACTTATTTAGTTTAGCAACTAGGAGCTTCTAAATGCAATAAGACTCAAGGCTAGTCTATAAACGTATACGGCAAGATATAGAGTCTCCGGCTTGGAGTGCTCCCATACCAGTTGAGAGAGCATGCTGTGTTCCTAAACATATTTAGTTTAGCAACTAGGAGCTTCTAAATGCAATAAGACTCAAGGCTAGTCTATAAACGTATACGGCAAGATATGGAGTCTTCGGCTTGGTGTGCTCCCATACAAGCTGAGGGACCTTGCTGGGTTCCTAAACTTATTTAGTTTAGCAACTAGGAGCGTCTAAATGCAATAAGACTCAAGGCTAGTCTATAAACGTATACGGCAAGATATAGAGTCTCCGGCTTGGTGTGCTCCCATACCAGCTGAGAGAGCATGCTGGGTTCCTAACCTTATTTAGTGTAGCAACTAGGAGCTACTAAAGGCAATAAGACTCAAGGCTAGTCTATAAACGTATACGGCAAGATATAGAGTCTCCGGCTTGATGTGCTCCCATACAAGCTGAGAGAGCTTGCTGGGTTCCTAAACTTATTTAGTTTAGCAACTTGGAGCTACTAAACGCAATAAGACTCAAGGCTAGTCTATAAACGTATACGGCAAGATATAGAGTCTGCGGCTTGGTGTGCTCCCATACAAGCTGAGAGAGCTTGCTGGGTTCCTAAACTTTTTTAGTTTAGCAACTAGGAGCTTCTAAAGGCAATAAGACTCAAGGCAAGTCTGTAAACGTATACGGCAAGATATAGAGTGTCCGGCTTGATGTGCTCCCATACAAGCTGAGAGAGCTTGCTGGGTTCCTAAACTTATTTAGTTTAGCAACTAGGAGCTACTAAAGGCAATAGGTTTCAAGGCTAGTCTATAAACGTATACGGCAAGATATAGAGTCTCGGGCTTGATGTGCTCCCATACAAGCTGAGAGAGCTTGCTGGGTTCCTAAACTTATTTAGTTTAGCAACTAGGAGCTACTAAAGGCAATAGGTTTCAAGGCTAGTCTATAAACGTATACGGCAAGATATAGAGTCTCCGGCTTGATGTGCTCCCATACAAGCTGAGAGCTTGCTGGGTTCCTAAACATATTTAGTTTAGCAACTAGGAGCTACTAAGGGCAATAGGTTTCAAGGCTAGTCTATAAACGTATACGGCAAGATATAGAGTCTCGGGCTTGATGTGCTCCCATACAAGCTGAGAGCTTGCTGGGTTCCTAAACTTATTTAGTTTAGCAACTAGGAGCTACTAAAGGCAATAGGTTTCAAGGCTAGTCTATAAACGTATACGGCAAGATATAGAGTCTCGGGCTTGATGTGCTCCCATACAAGCTGAGAGCTTGCTGGGTTACTAAACATATTTAGTTTAGCAACTAGGAGCTACTAAAGGCAATAAGACTCAAGGCTTGTCTATAAACGTATACGGCAAGATATAGAGTCTCGGGCTTGATGTGCTCCCATACAAGCTGAGAGAGCTTGCTGGGTTCCTAAACTTATTTAGTTTAGCAACTTGGAGCTACTAAAGGCAATAAGATTCAAGGCTAGTCTATAAACGTATACGGCAAGATATAGAGTCTCCGGCTTGGTGTGCTCCCATACCAGCTGAGAGAGCATGCTGGGTTCCTAAACTTATTTAGTTTAGCAACTAGGAGCTTCTAAATGCAATAAGACTCAAGGCTAGTCTATAAACGTATACGGCAAGATATAGAGTCTCCGGCTTGGAGTGCTCCCATACCAGTTGAGAGAGCATGCTGTGTTCCTAAACATATTTAGTTTAGCAACTAGGAGCTTCTAAATGCAATAAGACTCAAGGCTAGTCTATAAACGTATACGGCAAGATATGGAGTCTTCGGCTTGGTGTGCTCCCATACCAGCTGAGGGAGATTGCTGGGTTCCTAAACTTATTTAGTTTAGCAACTAGGAGCTTCTAAATGCAATAAGACTCAAGGCTAGTCTATAAACGTATACGGCAAGATATAGAGTCTCCGGCTTGATGTGCTCACAAACAAGCTGAGAGAGCTTGCTGGTTTCCTAAACTTATTTAGTTTAGCAACTAGGAGCTACTAAAGGCAATAAGACTCAAGGCTAGTCTATAAACGTATACGGCAAGATATGGAGTCTTCGGCTTGGTGTGCTCCCATACAAGCTGAGGGACCTTGCTGGGTTCCTAAACTTATTTAGTGTAGCAACTAGGAGCTACTAAAGGCAATAAGACTCAAGGCTAGTCTATAAACGTATACGGCAAGATATAGCGTCTCCGGCTTGATGTGCTGACAAACAAGCTGAGAGAGCTTGCTGGGTTCATAAACTTATTTAGTTTAGCAACTTGGAGCTACTAAAGGCAATAAGACTCAAGGCTAGTCTATAAACGTATACGGCAAGATATAGAGTCTCCGGCTTGATGTGCTCCCATACAAGCTGAGAGAGCTTGCTGGGTTCCTAAACTTATTTAGTTTAGCAACTTGGAGCTACTAAACGCAATAAGACTCAAGGCTAGTCTATAAACGTATACGGCAAGATATAGAGTCTTCGGCTTGGTGTGCTCCCATACAAGCTGAGAGAGCTTGCTGGGTTCCTAAACTTTTTTAGTTTAGCAACTAGGAGCTTCTAAAGGCAATAAGACTCAAGGCTAGTCTGTAAACGTATACGGCAAGATATAGAGTGTCCGGCTTGATGTGCTCCCATACAAGCTGAGAGAGCTTGCTGGGATCCCAAACTTATTTAGTTTAGCAACTAGGAGCTACTAAAGGCAATAAGACTCAAGGCTAGTCTGTAAACGTATATGGCAAGATATAGAGTCTCCGGCTTGATGTGCTCCCATACAAGCTGAGAGAGCTTGCAGGGATCCCAAACTTATTTAGTTTAGCAACTTGGAGCTACTAAAGGCAATAAGACTCAAGGCTAGTCTATAAACGTATACGGTAAGATATAGAGTCTTCGGCTTGATGTGCTCCCATACAAGCTGAGAACTTGCTGGCTTCTTAAACTTATTTAGTTTAGCAACTTCGAGCTACTAAAGGCAATAAGACTCAAGGCTAGTCTATAAACGTATACGGCAAGATATAGAGTCTCCGGGAGGTGTGCTCCCATACAATCTGAGACAGCTTGCTGGGTTCCTAAACTTATTTAGTTTAGCAACTAGGAGCTACTAAAGGCAATAAGACTCAAGGCTAGTCTATAAACTTATACGGCAAGATATAGAGTCTTCGGCTTGGTGTGCTCCCATACAAGCTGAGAGAGCTTGCTGGGTTCCTAAACGTATTTAGTTTAGCAACTAGGAGCTACTAAAGGCAATAAGACTCAAGGCTAGTCTATAAACGTATACCTCAAAATATAGAGTCTTCGGCTTGGTGTGCTCCCATAGAAGCTGAGAGAGCTTGTTGGGTTCCTAAACGTATTTAGTTTAGCAACTAGGAGCTACTAAAGGCAATAAGACTCAAAGCTAGTCTATAAACGTATACGGCAAAATATAGAGTCTCCGGCTTAATGTGCTCCCATACAAGCTGAGAGAGCTTGCTGGGTTCCTAAACTTATTTAGTTTAGCAACTAGGAGCTACTAAAGGGAATAAGACTCAAGGCTAGTCTATAAACGTATACGGCAAGATATAGAGTCTCCAGCTTGATGTGCTCCCATACAAGCTGAGAGAGCTTGCTGGGTTCCTAAACTTATTTACTTTAGCAACTAGGAGCTACTAAAGGCAATAAGACTCAAGGCTAGTCTATATACGTATACGGCAAGATATAGAGTCTCCGGCTTGATGTGCTCCCATACAAACTGAGAGAGCTTGCTGGGTTCCCAAACTTATTTAGTTTAGCAACTTGGAGCTACTAAAGGCAATAAGACTCAAGGCTAGACTATAAACGTATACGGTAAGATATAGAGTCTTCGGCTTGGTGTGCTCCCTTAAAAGCTGAGAGAGCTTGCTGGGTTCCCAAACTTATTTAGTTTAGCAACTAGGAGCTTCTAAAGGCAATAAGACTCAAGGCTAGTCTATAAACGTATACGGCAAGATATAGCGTCTCCGGCTTGATGTGCTGACAAACAAGCTGAGAGAGCTTGCTGGGTTCCTAAACTTATTTAGTTTAGCAACTTGGAGCTACTAAAGGCAATAAGACTCAAGGCTAGTCTATAAACGTATACGGCAAGATATAGAGTCTCCGGCTTGATGTGCTCCCATACAAGCTGAGAGAGCTTGCTGGGTTCCTAAACTTATTTAGTTTAGCAACTTGGAGCTACTAAAGGCAATAAGATTCAAGGCTAGTCTATAAACGTATACGGCAAGATATAGAGTCTTCGGCTTGATGTGCTCCATTACAAGGTGAGAGAGCTTGCTGGGTTCCTAAACATATTTAGTTTAGCAACTTGGAGCTACTAAAGGCAATAAGACTCAAGGCTAGTCTATAAACGTATACGGCAAGATATAGAGTCTTCGGCTTGGTGTGCTCCCATACAAGCTGAGAGATCTTGCTGGGTTCCTAAACTTATTTAGTTTAGCAACTAGGAGCTACTAAAGGCAATAAGACTCAAGGCTAGTCTATAAACGTATACGGCAAGATATAGAGTGTCCGGCTTGATGTGCTCCCATACAAGCTGAGAGAGCTTGCTGGGATCCCAAACTTATTTAGTTTAGCAACTTGGAGCTACTAAAGGCAATAAGACTCAAGGCTAGTCTATAAACGTATACGGTAAGATATAGATTCTTCGGCTTGATGTGCTCCCATACAAGCTAAGAGCTTGCTGGCTTCTTAAACTTATTTAGTTTAGCAACTTGGAGCTACTAAAGGCAATAAGACTCAAGGCTAGTCTACAAACTAATACGGCAAGATATAGAGTCTTCGGCTTGGTGTGCTTCCATACAAGCTGAGAGAGCTTGCTGGGTTCCTAAACCTATTTAGTTTAGCAACTTGGAGCTACTAAAGGCAATAAGACTCAAGGCTAGTCTATAAACGTATACGGCAAGATATAGAGTCTCCGGGAGGTGTTCACCCATACAAGCTGAGAGAGCTTGCTGGGTTCCTAAACCTATTTAGTTTAGCAACTAGGAGCTACTAAAGGCAATAAGACTCAAGGCTAGTCTATAAACTTATAAGGCAAGATATAGAGTCTTCGGCTTGGTGTGCTCCCATACAAGCTGAGAGAGCTAGCTGGGTTCCTAAACGTATTTAGTTTAGCAACTAGGAGCTACTAAAGGCAATAAGATTCAAGGCTAGTCTATAAACGTCTACGGCAAGATAGAGAGTCTTCGGCTTGGTGTGCTCCCATACAAGCTGAGAGAGCTTGCTGGGTTCCTAAACTTATTTAGTTTAGCAACTAGGAGGTACTAAAGGCAATAAGACTCAAGGCTAGTCTACAAACTAATACGGCAAGATATAGAGTCTTCGGCTTGGTGTGCTTCCATACAAGCTGAGAGAGCTTGCTGGGTTCCAAAACCTATTTAGTTTAGCAACTTGGAGCTACTAAAGGCAATAAGACTCAAGTCTAGTCTATAAACGTATACGGCAAGATATAGAGTCTTCGGCTTGGTGTGCTCCCATACAAGCTGGGAGAGCTTGCTGGGTTCCTAAACTTATTTAGTTTAGCAACTTGGAGCTACTAAAGGCAATAAGACTCAAGGCAAGTCTATAAACTTATACGGCAAGATATAGAGTCTCCGGCTTGATGTGCTCCCATACAAGCTGAGAGAGCTTGCTGGGTTCCTAAACGTATTTAGTTTAGCAACTTGGAGCTACTAAAGGCAATAAGACACAAGGCAAGTCTATAAACGTATACGGCAAGATATAGAGTCTCCGGGTGGTGTGCTCCCATACAAGCTGAGACAGCTTGCTGGGTTCCTAAACTTATTTAGTTTAGCAACTAGGAGCTACTAAAGGCAATAAGACTCAAGGCTAGTCTATAAACTTATACGGCAAGATATAGAGTCTCCGGCTTGATGTGCTCCCATACAAGCTGAGAGAGCTTGCTGGGTTCCCAAACTTATTTAGTTTAGCAACTTGGAGCTACTAAAGGCAATAAGACTCAAGGCTAGTCTATAAACGTATACGGTAAGATATAGAGTCTTCGGCTTGATGTGCTCCCATACAAGCTAAGAGCTTGCTGGCTTCTTAAACTTATTTAGTTTAGCAACTTGGAGCTACTAAAGGCAATAAGACTCAAGGCTAGTCTATAAACGTATACGGCAAGATATAGAGTCTCCGGGTGGTGTGCTCCCATACAAGCTGAGACAGCTTGCTGGGTTCCTAAACTTATTTAGTTTAGCAACTAGGAGCTACTAAAGGCAATAAGACTCAAGGCTAGTCTATAAACGTATACGGCAAGATATAGAGTCTTCGGCTTGGTGTGCTCCCATACAAGCTGGGAGAGCTTGCTGGGTTCCTAACCTTATTAATTTAGCAACTAGGAGCTACTAAATTGAATAAGACTCAGGGCTAGTCTATAAACGTATACGGCAAGATATAGAGTCTCCGGCTTGATGTGCTCCCATACAAACTGAGAGAGCTTGCTGGGTTCCTAAACTTATTTAGTTTAGCAACTAGGAACTACTAAATGCAATAAGATTCAAGGCTAGTCTATAAACGTATACGGCAAGATATAGAGTCTCCGGCTTGATGTGCTCCCATACAAGCTGAGAGAGCTTGCTGGGTTCCTAAACTTATTTAGTTTAGCAACTTGGAGCTACTAAAGGCAATAAGACTCAAGGCTAGTCTATAAACGTATACGGCAAGATATAGAGTCTCCGGCTTGATGTGCTCCCATACAAGCTGAGAGAGCTTGCTGGGTTCCTAAACTTATTTAGTTTAGCAACTAGGAGCTACTAAGGGCAATAAGACCCAAGGCTAGACTATAAACGTATACGGCAAGATATAGAGTATCCGGCTTGATGTGCTCCCATACAAGCTGAGAGAGCTTGCTGGGTTCCTAAACTTATTTAGTTTAGCAACTAGGAGCTACTAAAGGCAATAAGACTCAAGGCTAGTCTATAAACAAATACGGCAAGATATAGAGTCTTCGGCTTGGTGTGCTCCCATACAAGCCGAGAGAGCTTGCTGGGTTCCTAAACTTATTTAGTTTAGCAAATAGGAGCTACTAAAGGCAATAAGACTCAAGGCTAGTCTATAAACTAATACGGCAAGATATAGAGTCTTCGGCTTGATGTGCTCCCATACAAGCTGAGAGAGCTTGCTGGGTTCCTAAACTTATTTAGTTTAGCAACTAGGAGCTACTAAAGGCAATAAGACTCAAGGCTAGTCTGTAAACGTATACGGCAAAATATAGAGTCTCCGGCTTAATGTGCTCCCATACAAGCTGAGAGAGCTTGCTGGGTTCCTAAACTTATTTAGTTTAGCAACTTGGAGCTACTAAAGGCAATAAGACTCAAGGCAAGTCTATAAACTTATACGGCAAGATATAGAGTCTCCGGCTTGATGTGCTCCCATACAAGCTGAGAGAGCTTGCTGGGTTCCTAAACGTATTTAGTTTAGCAACTTGGAGCTACTAAAGGCAATAAGACTCAAGGCAAGTCTATAAACGTATACGGCAAGATATAGAGTCTCCGGGTGGTGTGCTCCCATACAAGCTGAGACAGCTTGCTGGGTTCCTAAACTTATTTAGTTTAGCAACTACGAGCTACTAAAGGCAATAAGACTCAAGGCTAGTCTATAAACTTATACGGCAAGATATAGAGTCTCCGGCTTGATGTGCTCCCATACAAGCTGAGAGAGCTTGCTGGGTTCCCAAACTTATTTAGTTTAGCAACTTGGAGCTACTAAAGGCAATAAGACTCAAGGCTAGTCTATAAACGTATACGGTAAGATATAGAGTATTCGGCTTGATGTGCTCCCATACAAGCTAAGAGCTTGCTGGCTTCTTAAACTTATTTAGTTTAGCAACTTGGAGCTACTAAAGGCAATAAGACTCAAGGCTAGTCTATAAACGTATACGGCAAGATATAGAGTCTCCGGTTGGTGTGCTCCCATACAAGCTGAGACAGCTTGCTGGGTTCCTAAACCTATTTAGTTTAGCAACTAGGAGCTACTAAAGGCAATAAGACTCAAGGCTAGTCTATAAACGTATACGGCAAGATATAGAGTCTCCGGCTTGATGTGCTCCCATACAAGCTGAGAGAGCTTGCTGGGTTCCTAAACTTATTTAGTTTAGCAACTAGGAGCTACTAAAGGCAATAAGACCCAAGGCTAGACTATAAACGTATACGGCAAGATATAGAGTATCCGGCTTGATGTGCTCCCATACAAGCTGAGAGAGCTTGCTGGGTTCCAAAACTTATTTAGTTTAGCAACTTGGAGCTACTAAAGGCAATAAGACTCAAGGCTAGTCTATAAACGTATACGGTAAGATATAGTCTTCGGCTTGATGTGCTCCCATACAAGCTAAGAGCTTGCTGGCTTCTTAAACTTATTTAGTTTAGCAACTTGGAGCTACTAAAGGCAATAAGACTCAAGGCTAGTCTATAAACGTATACGGCAAGATATAGAGTCTCCGGGTGGTGTGCTCCCATACAAGCTGAGACAGCTTGCTGGGTTCCTAAACTTATTTAGTTTAGCAACTAGGAGCTACTAAAGGCAATAAGACTCAAGGCTAGTCTATAAACAAATACCCCAAGATATAGAGTCTTCGGCTTGGTGTGCTCCCATACAAGCCGAGAGAGCTTGCTGGGTTCCTAAACTTATTTAGTTTAGCAACTAGGAGCTACTAAAGGCAATAAGACTCAAGGCTAGTCTATAAACTAATACGGCAAGATATAGAGTCTTCGGCTTGATGTGCTCCCATACAAGCTGAGAGAGCTTGCTGGGTTCCTAAACTTATTTAGTTTAGCAACTAGGAGCTACTAAAGGCAATAAGACTCAAGGCTAGTCTATAAACGTATACGGCAAAATATAGAGTCTCCGGCTTAATGTGCTCCCATACAAGCTGAGAGAGCTTGCTGGGTTCCTAAACATTTTTAGTTTAGCAACTAGGTGCTACTAAAGGGAGTAAGACTCAAGGCTAGTCTATAAACGTATACGGCAAGATATAGAGTCTCCAGCTTGATGTGCTCCCATACAAGCTGAGAGAGGTTGCTGGGTTCCTAAACTTATTTAGTTTAGCAACTAGGAGCTACTAAAGGCAATAAGACTCAAGGCTAGTCTATAAACGTATACGACAAGATATAGAGTCTCCGGCTTGATGTGCTCCCATACAAGCTGAGAGAGCTTGCTGGGTTCCTAAACCTATTTAGTTTAGCAACTAGGAGCTACTAAAGGGAATAAGACTCAAGGCTAGTCTATAAACGTATACGGCAAGATATAGAGTCTCCGGCTTGATGTGCTCCCATACAAGCTGAGAGCGCTTGCTGGGTTCCTAAACTTATTTAGTTTAGCAACTAGGAGCTACTAAAGGCGATAAGACTCAAGGCTAGTCTATAAACGTATACGGCAAGATATAGAGTCTCCGGCTTGATGTGCTCCCATACAACCTGAGAGAACTTGCTGGGTTCCTAAACTTATTTAGTTTAGCAACTTGGAGCTACTAAAGGCAATAAGACACAAGGCTAGTTTATAAACGTATACGGCAAGATATAGAGGCTCCGGCTTGATGTGCTCCCATACAAGCTGAGAGAGCTTGCTGGGTTTCTAAACTTATTTAGTTTAGCAACTAGGAGCTACTAAAGGCAATAAGACTCAAGGCTAGTCTATAAACGTATACGGCAAGATATAGAGTCTCCGGCCTGGTGTGCTCCCATACAAGCTGAGAGATTGCTGGGTTCCTAAACTTATTTAGTTTAGCAACTAGGAGCTACTAAAGGCAATAAGACTCAAGGCTATTCTATAAATATAGTGAAAGGATTCATATACTTAGAAATAGAAATAAATACACGAGCAATAAACAAACTAATTCTAGAGTACACTGATGGGACATTTATATAGTTTTATTAGTTATTTAGCAATGCGATAAGTTACTTAAAATTTACATAAAATTTAACTGCATTACTATTTAAGTACAAAATGTTCTAGTTAGACTCTCCTACGTCCGGTTATATGTCGACGTCATACATCTATGTATATCTGAAGTCTAATTCGCCTATAACAGTGGTTTATTCGTAATTGACTAGATATACTGGCTACGAATATATAGTGACATAAGCACAATTAGCTTAAATAAGTTAAATAGTACTTACACAGTCTCCAATAGTTTTTAAGCTTCATAGTTTTGTTTTCAAACTGAAAAAATATGATTCAAAATGTCTTTAGGAAACCATGGTAATGTAAATTCAGCGTTTGTTTTATTGTTGTACAATTTAATTAACTACTGTAACATAAATATTTTTTATATTTTATAATTACATATTTAGTTATTATTGAATTTGTGTAGGGTCGGAACCATTAGAAAGACGTAGCGCATTGCCAATGTCCGTCTTAATATTCAAAATAAACCCCTATAGGCCTGGTTCTCCCTGAGCAGCTCATCAATTAGGGTGATGGATAGGCCTTACCTTCCCCTCAAATCCCTCGGGAGCTCCTTATATTCCAGTGAATCTGGTTCTGGCCAGAGTCATCCAACATAAAACCGCAGTGACTGATGGCCATCTGCATTATAAATGCTGACTAACAACTACTCTGCCACTGGATGGTCCCACGTTTACAAGGACGGATTTGCCTTAGGAGAGTCCAGTTCAAAAGTCGGTCCAGTGGTTTACAGGAAATCACATTGAATACAATGTGACAACCATTTTTCATGCCACTGAAACTGAAAGGCTTTCGAGTTACACCACTACAGCTAAGTTGGTCTTTCTTTTATCCTCAGCATTGCATGCTATTTCTTCTACATTACCACAAAAAAGGGATGTTTTGTCCGTTGCATAGAACCCATACTCCAAATTTTAAACAAAAATAAAGGGTTCCCTGGATATTGCATCTCTGGACAGTCAGGCTTTGACTGCAAAGAGAGTGCAGACAAGCACCTAGAGCTGGTTGTAACCTTTCTCAAGGTTGCAGTAAATAGGAGCTGATGGAAAGATCTAGATACCCGCCTTGTCGACCTCCAGAGCCAAATGGACCCACCTCGAACATAAGTTTAGTTACCAATCATGTTTACACTCGCAGAGATTATGGTTAAATAAATGCTCTGGACTTGCGAGTCAGGTACAACTATTTATTTCTACAGGCAACCTTGCAATAACGGGTGCGTTTTCGTACAGAGAATTTATGTATAATTATAAAATATTTCATAAAACACTGAAATGGGTAACGTCAAAACGAAAACGTTTTACAGTGATTGTAACTGCAATAGTGGTTAGGGTTTTTCATGCTGTTGTTACAATTAAATATGTAACAGTTTGTATTTGCTATGTTAATAATATTGTTTCTAATTTTGTTTTTGACGTTACTCATTCGAACAGGCATCCTTAACTATGTACTTCATGAAAAATAAATATAGGAATCAGCTTGATGTGCAGTATGATTTCAAAGTAAATGTTTCAAGTATGGGACCTAACATTTTTGAAATCATGAACTCAAAGTACAGATTCAACTCATCTCACAGAAATGATTATTGTCAAGTTATGATTTCTTGCAAATACATAATCATTAATTTGAACTAATCATTGGATCCTTGAAAACAGTTTGTTAGTAACCACTGGCCTACACGAATACGTTTACTTTATAGTAAAGTAATTTAAGGTACTGTAATGCTGAGAGTAAGGTTTTCTAGTTAAATCTTTTGTATTTATTCAGTTTTAGCAAACCATTCTTTACATTCCAGATGACCCATTACCTTCGTGTACTTATATATGTATATATATATATATATATATATATATATATATATATATATATATATATATATATATATGAGAGAGAGAGAGAGAGAGAGAGAGAGAGAATAATGGTTTCCACTAAAAATGTATTTAACATAAACAATTATTTCCAACTTACAAAAAATATGGAGCCCTTTTAAAAAAAAAAGTTTGATATAATAAATTACAAAACAACAAATCCTTTTGTAGAAAATTTCTGCTGCTATGTACAATTACCAAATTCTATTAAAGACAAGATTTATAAAAACAATAACGCCAATAACTACGGGCTAAGTAGTTTGTCACAGTTGCGCATAATACAAATAAAATCAGGAAACTTGCACATTCAAGGCACCCTTCTCTTTACACGTATATTTGGAGGGTTCCGGGGTGTCATAATTCTTAATTATTGTAGTGTTTTGAAATTATTCGCAGTATTTTGGTTTAACTAGGATGTCTAAATACCGCAATAGTTTGTATTGAATAACAGTTAAACGCGTAGGTTCAAACCTTAAGAAAATTTATTCTAAAAATCATTTCCGCTAAAGATGTTTATAAATAGAGGAAGGAAGCAGTGGAAAGTTTTATAAAAGTAAAGAGGCAAATAGCAACTCATCCCATGGAGTCCCGAGGTAAGGTGGTGTGTTACCCAAAAGGTTTGTCAAAATGTGAGGTTATTTTGCTTTTGTTTTCTCCAATTCCTTCTATTAGTTTGCACACTCCTTGTACATACCTTGTTAAAATTTTCAATCGTTAACATAGTTATTATTCATTCACTCAAAATTAGCCATATATTTTTACAATTTCGCAACTATGGTTCGTTAAATGTAAAACAAGAAGAAGAGGAAATTCAGGAAATATTAGAAAATTAGCAAGTATTATCCTTACACCGACCATTGAGTGTTTCAGGACGTTTCAATGTGCATTACAATAATTATTAAATCATTTAAGATTTAAAAGCGTACACACACATGCATATCTTTAAGTGGGTCGGCAGTGGATCACAATCAATAATATTCATTGAGATAACAAACTCTTTGACGAGCTTTGGGGTGAATTGCATTGCAAGATATCGATTGCAAACTTCCATATACTACTTCCACGATACTAAAATGCACAGATTAATAATTTGAAGAAAACACTCTCTTAGTACCACATTTTCAAACGAACTAAAATGCATAAAATAATTTGGAATGTGTGGGAGTGTAAAGAGTAAGTTTTTATTGTCCAGATGAACATTCAATGGGGAAACGTGGTTCCTATCCTATAGATTATAGCATAAGGAATTGGTCAGTAAATGCGACCCACATTTTCTTTACTGAGTTTTTCATATGGCCATTACAAATTTACACTTTACACTCCCAGAAATTTCAAATCATTTAAAAATGTTCACTTCGTTTAAAAACAAGAAGCTAAGAAAGTTTTATTTTTCAAATACAAAAGAGATGAAAATTGTAAGATTATATGATTATAAGCGACGCAAAAAAATGACTCAATCGTTTAAATTATTCCAAAACAAGTTCTAAAATAATCATAATGCCTGGGGCCAAGTGTTTTGGGACACTATCCAAGTTATGTGTTCCAAAATCGAAAAAATAAAACATTATGTGGTAGCCTGAAAAAATTTGGACTTCTCTGGAATCGAAACAGGGAGGCAATGATTTAGTGGTTAACATCGGTGATAACTGCAAAAAGTACAGTTTCGTTTTAAATATAATCGCAATAATCAGTCACAAAGATTGAGGTTTGTAGCGCGGAAAAATTTGGAACGTTTTCAACCTAACGAAGTCATCCTTACACAGTCGCCAGGCTTAGAGACATACATATCGCTCCTCTTCCGTACATGTCCGACCATTACAGGGGACAAGGTCTGTTAACAAAAACCTAATATTATGCTCTGTAAAAATTCCGTTTCTAAGCAACAATTTTAAATTTCGTTTTTGTTATTATGGGTTTATTGAATCACTAACAGATAGCGTTTCAGCACGATATCACACCAAATTAAGTATTTCAAACATAGAGCCCCTACTCACATATTAAATACTTGACAAATAAACGACATAAGTAAATTATAAACAAAACATACATAAAAACCGAAACATAAAATTAACAACATAATGTATATAAAAACATATTTAAAATAATATATGCTAGGCTATAAATTTATAAAAACCTATATATGTATCTAGAGTTTTAAAAACAAGATTTACAATGAAAAATATTGTACTTTGCATCAAATTACGTCTGTCTCATAAACAAAAAGCACTTTTGTTTCTTTTGAAAAGAGTTTTGTTTAAACAATCTTATGGTTTTTCTACAGATGTAAAATTTAAAAGTTAATGACGAAAATCTTATAGAGCTAATGTACTTCCTATCCGTGTCAGTAACTTGGACATCCCCAAAGTGTCTTATCAGAGGTGTAACTGTGCATTTAGAATTATGTGTGCCGTTGATTCAACAAAATTACTTCCGTCACGACTATTCGCACAGTTTTGCCGACAGAAGCGTGTGACTGCATTGCGATCAATGTTTTCATCATAGAAGGTTGCCTCAGCCTTCCTTGGCCTCCTCTGGCCTTCTTAAAAACTCTTAATGGTTAGAGATTTTTCTGAAAAGAAAATTGGTTCACCAAGAAATGTTGAGTCGTTGCTCAATAATTTCGTCAATATCCATTTCGGCGAACAGTAAAAACACACACCAGCAATAAACGAAGCAAGCACATCAGGACACAGAGCTCAGCTGACGGCTCATTAGCTCTCGGGCTATTAAATCGGACCACAGCCGATATATTTAATCAGATCTGTGTGTTTATTGATTCCTGTGTGTATCTAAAGGTTGTTTTCCCACTTTAAAACAGAAAATTGTGTTATAATTATTTCTAGCTTATTCGAAACAATTAAAGATAAGAATAAAATTTGGATTGTAAGCTATAAAATCTAACAGCTACTGTGTATAGAAGCAATTGCTTGCTTTCTGCCAACGTTCACGCCTTGCATGTAATGCTGCAGTATGGTTGCACCTGACTGCATTACCACAGTGAGGATATACAATCACGCAGTTACTATTAGAGACTGGGATCTATGCACAGTCGTCACACAACACGTGTTACTAAAACGTCAAACATTGTGTAGTGTATTCACTGATAATGAGGATAACCCGAAACATTGAGACGCGTACCACAATAAAGCATAATTGTGAGTTCATGTTTAGCTATTTATTAATCACTTGCTCAAATATTACTTATGTCTTATATCCACGAGACAACCGCTGTAACAAAGTGTGGAGTGTGATCGAACTTCTACAGAAGCCTTGTATATTTAATATTTCTTTGTACTTTGTGAGACGAGTATATAACTTTTACTCTGAGGACTTGTGATAACATTTTCTCAAACTGTGACTAACTTAAAGCATTCGAATAACGTAAAATGAAGCTTAATTAGAAACATCTCGCCTTAGATGCATAAGTTAGCTACCAGAGTGGGTTACTGGCTGCGTTACCGCAACACATACTCAGTATGAGGACTACGCCCGGCTTAGGTTTATCTCGTTGCATACACGTACATATGCAGTCGCAACCAATAGGCCTATTCATTACGTTTTTATATTCGTTGAATGTTAATAAAAGTGCAAGGTTTGTAAAATGCAAGCAGAATAAGTATATCCAGTAAAGTTAGCAAAACTTTAAAAGATAAAAGAATCTGAGCCTTGCGGTGATGTAATTGGATAAAACCCATAATTAAGATTAAATAGTGAATTGTTTGGGGCTTTCAAAACAAAAGGGTTAGGTTTATATTAGTCTATGTTTAATTATGAATTATTCTAGCTTGTCCTTGTGTTGTATTATAGTAATGAGTAATTGTTTGAATAACATTATTCCTGTTATAAATAATTAAAACTAGCTAGTACAAGTCTCTCTCTCTCTCTCTCTCTCTCTCTCTCTCTCTCTCTCTCTCTCTCTCTCTCTCTCTCTCTCTCTCTCTCTCATAACATAAGGTGATATGTTAATGAAATGGAAGTATTTCAAATACTGCAGTAAATTATTTATATATTTTTACAAATAAAATAAGTATTAGCTACTCCAGGAAAAACAATGATATAACAAAATTTACATATATAGGGTATATACAATGTATTGTGTATGAAATACGAGTCTTTCGTGCATGAGTTTCATGGTAACATCTTTTTAAAGCTTTTTAAAATTTTTCGTATGTAGCATTACTATATGAATATAGAGTAGCTTATGCTTATAAACATATGATTATAAGAGAAGCATTGTAGTGAGGAAAAATGTGGAACGTTTTTCATCCAATGAAGTCATCCTTACACAGACGCCACGCTTAGGGAGAGATGTACGCTCCTCTTCCGTAAATGTCCGCCCATTACAGGAAAACAATGGGTGTTAACAAAAACTTAATATGTTGTGCAAAAAGTTCGTTTCTAAGCAACAATTATAAATTTAGGTTTTCTTTTTAGTAGTTCATTGAATCACTAACATACTGTGCTTCTACATGATTTCGCGCGACATTAAGTATTAAAAAACCTAATATGAAATATATCAAATGACATGAATATACTTTAAATATTACATACGTAAAACACGTATTCAAGGAATTAAAACTGACAATACAGTATAAATTCAGACATAAAATTAAGTAACTCAAACAAATTTATGCTACTCTTGAAATTTATAAAACTCCACTATCGGATCCAAGACGTAAAAAACAGGATTTATAATACAAGTTAGTTACAATCCAAATTGTAAGTTTCTTCCAATACTAAGAAACATTTTGAGAAGAAATTTGTTTCGAAACT
This sequence comes from Prosapia bicincta, assembly GCA_036971475.1. NCBI lineage: Eukaryota > Metazoa > Arthropoda > Insecta > Hemiptera > Cercopidae > Prosapia > Prosapia bicincta. Next base: position 8,285,040 of record JBAIZL010000394.1, read on the forward strand.
CTCTACTATTTACCGCCTGCAAATGTAAAACATTTACAGAGATACTCCCGCACACACACATGCACGCGCACTCAGGAGTAAGTTGAGTAGATAAATACCCCTGAATGATCTTTCTACCAATCCCATAAACCAGGATTTTCGACTGCTCAGGACTAAATGTAAAGTTTAAATATAACATATACATCTAAGAAATGTAATAATATGTAACAAATATTTACTCCAGTTATACCAAAGCAAACTTGTACCACGACCTTATTGCAGACCAATTGAGCTTGTATAGCACGATGTTTGCATTGGTTTACACACAAGAAATCAAATTTATTGAATCAAGTCATTTGGGTTACATGGATATTTTATTTTTTGTCGATAATAAATACAAACCCAGTAGAGAATACGAGAGATTTACATTCAGTTTTAAAGATTCTACAGATAAATGTAAGCAGAAATTAAAACCGATATTTTTAACGGAACAGAACAGTTGTAACTTACATTGCTCCACACATACTTTGCATTCAAGTTGGGATATTTACATTTATTTGTAATTAGGAAAAGATAACCTCAGACGACCTTAAAGTATATATAAAGTAATTGCTATACATGCATAGTAAAGAACAAACATAATAACAAATAATACTTATCAAATACAGTTTCTTTCCTACAACATACATATAATTTTATATAGACTTACGCTACATAATTGTGATTAGGGCGTGATAAAGTTATTTGTGTAATTTAAATCTACTTCTTTATAACTAAAGTAAAATCTCTGGATTGATAAAAACAATTTTACAAAACAATAAAGGAACCTCAAATATAATTAATATCAGAAACTAATTACACTTTCTTTTAATCTGAAAACCTTCACACAAAATGCCAAAATACCAATGCATTCGCCAAAGTTTCAAACTAATAAGAAAATATAACCTACAAGCTAATAAACGCACTAGTTGAATAAACAGCTGATTCCATTGTTGTCCAAAGTCTAGATCGTAGAGATAAGAATTCGTCACTCCAGTTGGCTGTGGACGTCTCGACATTCTTCTTCTTGATGACTAATATAAGTTAATAGGTTGGCAATGAGTGTGACAGCATGAACGGTTTGTTTTATATTTAGACAGTTAAATTTAATGCGTTGTAAATCTTGCACATCGAAAAAAATTAAGAAGAGTAAATGTGACAAACATTTCAAAAAACGTGATCGTATCCGGATTGTTGAGAAGGATTATGGATTTTATGTTATATACATAAATGACATATAGTTTTCCAAAATTTTGTCTAGCTCTCGAGTTATTTACATTTTTGTGAAAGTAAATTATTGCTTTTTCTATTAATCGGGTCTCTGTCCCCAAAACCCACCCAAAGTAAATATTTGGAATAATTTAATTTGATTTAATATTAATAAATAATACACACAACCTCTAGCTACAAATATTATTATTCTAGTGTTATGTACACTTCGGTCATACCGTAACTATTCTCAGAGACATGACAATACATACTGAGTCATAACCATGAGAATGGTTACTTTGTACCCGAAATGTAGGTCTACATAAAACGCGAATAAATATATTCTGGTTAGAGTTTGTGTGTGTTATTTATTAAAATAAATCTGTAAATATTTGTTTTAACATTAAAATATAAATAATTCTAAATGAGTAAATGCTTATCCTGTTGCCACTCTAGTCCTTTAGAACAGTCTGTGATGTAACATTAACACATATGGGAACAATTATAGGTCACATTTTGTAAGCTGGCCCTTGGGTATTAGGTAGAAATGTGTATTCGGCCTCTAGAAATGTCATTGGGGCTGTAACTCGCGGTCAAGCCTTAAACAATCCTATTAACATGCTTCTATGAATGCCCTATTTACAGTTTTTGCTATGTTTACTATATATTAATACCAGACCAATGGGAAAAAAATTCCTTGGGAACAAGTGTAAAAATATTTGTGAAAAGTGTTTCTAAGAAAATATTTTTTGCAAACATAATTAACATCATTAGAAAACGTTTTGTCTCAGTAAGTTTTTACAAATTTACAAAATTAAAGTTGGGATAGCCATAAACTAATGTAAATGTGATTAATTAAGTTTCACCGAACGTAAAGAACTACAAAATTCAAGAGATCACCAGAAGGTTCCAACAAAACAGATTGTCTGGAGAAGTTAAGTAAACTGAGTGAAACAAGTACATCTTGTGGAGCAGTGAAGGAAGACTGGTAGCAGTATTTCTCTTATTGTTTAAATAAATGCGGTTAACTTGCGAGTCAGGTAAAACTATTTATTTAAACAGGCCACGGTATTGCCATCAGGGCTGCAATACATAATGTATTAATGGCAATAACGTAGCTAATATTAAAACGTTGCCTGTTTAAAGAAATACTAGAATTGTCCATTACGTTCCGTGATACTTTATTTAATCACTTTTATATTGGTATATGCTTATCCAAACTTTAAATGTTGTACATTTGTAAAAACTTACAGAGAATTAAATTTTGTAAAAACTTACTGAGACAATAAATTTTGCTTTTACAATTTTAGAAAATTTAAAGTGATTACTTAAATAAATAGTTGTACCTGACTTTTGGTGATTACTTAAATAAATAGTTGTACCTGACTTTTATTTAAAAAATTTATATTTATATTTAAAAATCTCTGTGAGTGTAAACATGATTAATTATATTTCTCATAGTCGATGTTGGTCCCCACAAACTTTGACAAATAACAGAATTTTGCAAAATAACTAGCTCCAATAACATTACAATACCCTTCTATGTTAAGGTCATCATTAGGTAAACTTGCAAACAAAATAGGGTGCAATAAAATGTTGTATCTAGAGTACAAGAAAATAGAGTGCAATTGTAGGTAAACATAGGGCATGGAACATACTATCCTGTTTCAAAGGAATGTTTAACGTTGTAACCAACTTTTTCTACAGCTGAGCAACTGTAACAGTTATTCTTCAATGAGGAGACTGAAAACATGTCGAGATCGAGGATGACTGACAGTTCTATTTAAAGGTTTTGCTGTCATTCATAACATGTTATCAATTTATTTGAAAAATCAAAACAAAAGAAAATTGATATTTTGTATTGTAATTAGTATTGAAATTATTTTAGCTCATATTGAAAAAAATTATTTTCAAAACTATAAATATTTATCTTCATTTAAAAGTTTACTACATAATGAAAATATGATAAATTTTATACAATATCAAGAGCACAATGGCAAAATAAATTGCAGCAAAAATTTTGGCAAAAAACCAACCCACAAAAATAAGTAATATTACCTAAGTTACCTATGGATAAACCTTTATGTACATTTCGATGATCAGAATACAATAATGCTCTATTTAAAGGTATTGCTGTCATTCATCATGTGAAGCCACGTGTGCAGAAAATACATTTCTTTCTATAGTGGGGAAATGTGAACTTAATGGAGAAATGATTGAAACAGTTGTGACTCCAATAGACAACACTAAACAACTTTAAAATTAGTGAGTTTAACAAAATGATGTGGGGAATCTTGAAAGTTTTAATTCTAGTGAAATTTGTGTTTCCTTAGTTTAGTTTATGCAGTTCTCATATATCTGATTGAAGATTCTAAAGTGTTATGAGAATTTACCCTGGTGAACTGGGCATAAGCAGAGTGAACCCACGAAGCAAAAGTGACAGAAAAAGTTAGAAGACGGAATTAATTCGAAGTAAAAACACACATTACAATTGTACGTCATTGTGTCAAAATATTGTAATAAAATTTATTCTAAACAAATTTACTAGGTAATTAATAACAAATCCAAATTTGTACATAAAGCCGCCACCCAAAGTCCAAGACTCACTTCGACATGACACAAAAACCTTAAAAAACACAAAAACATAAACAACTAAAACGTAAACAATGAAATTAAAATCGCTGCAAACATAAAAGAAAAGGCTCAACTAAACAAAATCACACTCACCACAGCAGACAAAGGCAACACCACAGTAATTATTAATACAAACAGCCTAAATGACAAAATCAATGAATACATAATAATATAATACAACTACATACAGATCCAACTGAAAAATATCACAGAACCATCAAAAAACTAATTAATACATCCAAATACATTATAAGCAAAAACAAAAAATACCACCTACAACAAATCCATCCTAAAGCAACTACCCTCCACGCTCTCCTAAAAATTCCCAAGCCCAATGTCCCCACCCGAGCCATCAACTACCAAAATGCCCCTGCACATAAACTAGCAAAATACATGGACAAAATAAATCTAATAACTTGAACATAGAAAACACACATAAAAAACAGAACACACCTCATAAATAAAATAAAAGACATAAACATACCACACAATTCAACACTACTATCACTCGTCATAACAAACATGTACACCAACATACCTGTATCCGAAACCCTCAATATCCTAGACACTCAATTAATACAGTGTAACATACCAAATACCCATCCGAAATCCTAAACATCCTCTAAACCCTCACCAATTAAAACTATTTCACGTGCAACTCAAACTTCTATTCACAACCATCTGGTCTGCCCATGGGAAGCCCTATCAGCAGTGTCCTAAGCGTAATTTGTTCCAACAACAAATAGAAAACACAAAGATACTCACAAACAATACACACGCACACAAAATCATTTACTAGCACAGACACGTCGATGATATCATAAGACTACAGAGGCAACACACGACAATGCGACAAACTCCTCCCCTACACGTAACCTATACGGACCGACACGACGGGATCTGCCTCAGTCTTGTGAGGCGGACGGAAGTTAGACCGATAAGGCGATCCAACCCTCTGTTAGGAACGTTCCGACGTTAAGACGATGTTCCCATTTCCATTTACACTTCATTTTTTTAAAATTTGGAGTAAAGGTTTTTATGTCGACTGACGCTATGGTGGAGTTGTGTGGTATACAGATGTAGTTAATTTTGTGGGTCAGGTGCTTGATTTAGTTTTTTAATTTCGTTATAATGGACATTTTATATTCAATGCCTTGTCCAATGTATTCATGGTGAATGGAATCTGTGCTTTGTATTGTTGTTTCTGTGTAAACATTTTAGTATTTTATTGCATTTCTTGATGTGTAAGCTGTATTTAAGTCATTTGTTTAGGTCTTAATTCGTTTATATTCAAATCGATGTTTATAGTGTTTATTGTGCGTGGGTGAAACTGGTGGTGGGTGTTAGAGTGTTATTTTTTTGCGTTGAGAGTTTTGTTTGTGACTGATGCTCTGTCGCTGTCTGTGTGTATATTCTTTGGTGTATTGAACGATTTCTTCAAGTATAATTGAAACGTATCAATGATTATCTTCAACTATTGTCTATATAGGTCATTAAATAAAACCCATTTATCCAGCTTTATATGTAATTCTTTGAGAATTTAGGATATCAAATAGTCTAAATAACTAAACAAATAAAACAAACCTAAATAATTAATAATAAATATAGTCTTGGGGTACTTTGTCGACAAACATTTATCGAACTAAATATACAATTTGTTAAATGATTAGTACGTCATTTTAATATCAGGTTTAAATGTCTTCAGTTTTCTACGTAAATACAAAGCAGAACAAATTCATTAAACATTATGTACTCTTTGATGTAAAAACAACAATATTTGCTTGTAAAGATATTAACAATGACTGATGTATGGTTGGCAAGTAGCATGCACTGAGGATACATTACTGTTTCCATGGAAACATTCACAGCTCCAGGAACCTAGACATGTCGCTAGAAAAGAGGTAACCTTATCTAGGCGTATAGCTGAATTATTTATATTTGTTTATGCTTACTAATAGCATAAACATGGTACGAATATATTTTATTTTTGCCAGACTTTGTGCCAGCACTCTTGGGTCATTTTCCCTTAGCTTGTTTATTCTTATTATTTTCAATTGTCACCAACATCTGTACAATGGCTCACCATTAGTCTGCAAATACAATAACAACACTGATTGTTTCCATCTACAACTTTGTATTACTCTATGTGAAGGTCACTCTGCTGGTTAGTATCTTATAGTACGTTAAAGATAAACGTTTTCCCTTTTTTATTAAGATATATATCTAAAATGTTTTTTTTAATTTTTAATAAGATTTTATCTATATTTTTGGTAGTAAATGTTTTACTCTAGATTTTTTTATTAGGAACTTCCCCGTTACAATTCCTCGAAATATGCAAAAGCAAGACATCAATATGCGATTCCCTTTCTAAATATTACACACAAATATTTCTAGCATAAACTCCAGACATAAACATTTGCATTAAAAACCCACTGTAGTTTTTTCTCTGTTTTATATCTAATCACATAGTTTTAGGATTGTTTATTTTTTCTAATTTTTATACACTTATATAAAGAGGATTTTTAGGAAATGTCTACACTAGTGTTAAATAGCTCTTTTCACACAAAATGGTCTCCAAAACCAAATGTATTTTGTAACACTAATAATGTTATTCCTTCGCAGGTTTTCCAAAAACCTATTTCCCAAAGCTTCAAGCTTAAAGCAATCTAAGCCAATTATTACTTAACCACTACACACACTTTTAATCTATAAAAGTTAGCAATTGAACACCAAATGTAACAATTTTACATTGTGTAAAACAGTTTTACTTTTAATTTTTATATATAAAATATTAAGTTTTTTTATTCAGTTACTTTAAAAAAATGAGAGGGAATTAAACAGGTTATAAATTCTGTGTGTGTCTGTGAATTACAATTGATGAATAACAAATTCAGCTAGATTTGCAGACAGGGATGTCCAGTGTCTGTGTGTGTTGGTGTGTGTGTGTGGGGTGGTCTATGTGTGTGGGTGTGTGTGTGTGTGTGTGTGTGTTTGTATGTGTGTTGCGTGTGTTTGTTTGTGTTTGTGTGTGTGTGTGTGTGTGTGTGTGTGTGTGTGTGTGTGTGTGTGTGTGTGTGTGTGTGTGTGTGTGTGTGTGTGTGTGTGTGTGTGTGTGTGTGTGTGTGTGTGTGTGTGTGTGTGTGTGTGTGAGAGAGAGAGAGAGAGTAGGGGAATGGAGGGAGAGAATTTAAATTTGTGCTATACATCCTCCCGCAAATACAAACAACAAATAAACCTATATCCCAAGACAGTGCGGTTCATAATTTCTCACGCTGACTTGAGAGCGACTCACACTTTCACTTAATATTTTTTTTTACCAAATATTTTCTATAAAATGTCATTAAATTCGCTAAAGATTTTCAATACTAAATCCAGGATTGCCAAGGATTACCTCAGCAAGCATAACATGGGCCGATGCTAAAGATTTGCAAAGCAAAGCAAAACGACTAAGCTTACTCGCCGAGAGTGTTCGCAATATATCTAAGATAAACCCTTTTCAGTTGTTTACAATATTTAAATCTAAATTTCCTTTCTATGTATTTTATATCCATTTTTATACAACGCGATATTTTATCATTTTAATTTTTGGCTAAATTTAAAAGTATCTTTTTCAAAACATCCTAATACGCTATATTGTATTTTCATGGCATAGCCTAGAGCCTAGAGCTATTGTGTTACAGGGGGGAAAGCGGGCGTAACAAAAAAAATATTTAAAAATAAAACTCCCGCTTTGGGATAAAACTTACTGACCTAATCATGTGCGAGCATTTAAGTAAAAGGGAAAACCACAAGAGTATTAAACTTAAAATTCGATTACTTTTTAATCATAGGTTTTCTGGATTATTTTTTTTACGAATTTCCGACACAAAAAATGAAATGTTTTGAGGCAATTCATTTGGGTTACATGTATACCTTAGTTTTTTGTCATTAATAAATACAAACCGCGGAGAATACGAGAAATTTACATTCAGTTTTCAAGATTCTACAGATAAATGTAAGCGGCAATTAAAACCGATAATATGTAAGGATCAGATCAGTTGTAAGTTACTTTGCTCCAAACATACTTTGCACACATGTTAGGATATTTACAATTATTTGTAGTTTGGAAAAGATAACCTCACACTATCTTAAAGCACATATAAAGTATTTGCTAGACATGCTTTGTAAAAAATAGAAATAATATTTAACAAACAAAGTATGTTTTCTATAACATGCATATAATTTTATCTAGCCTTTGGCTACATATATGCGATTTAGACGTGGTAGTGTTATTTGTGATTTAAATATTTTTTTTTATAACTAACGAAATATCTTCGGCGTAATAAAAACAATTTAAAGAAACAATAAAGGAAACCTCAAAGATAATTAATATTACAAACTAATTACACTTACATTTAATCTGAAAACCTTCCCAAGAAATCCTAAAATACCAACGCATTCACCAAAGTTTCGTACTATTAAGACAGTATAACATACAAACTAATAAACGTACTGGTCGAATAATCAGCTGATTCTATTGCTGTCCAAAGTCTAGATAACAATTTGTCCATCCAGTTGGCTGTGGCCGTCTTGACATTCTTCCTTTTGATTACTAACATAAGTTAATACATTGGCAATGAGTGTAATAGCATGAACGGTTCGTTTTATATATAGACAGTTAAATTTAATACGTTGTATACTTATGCTGGCTTTTTCGGTAAACCTTGCATATGGAAAAAATTTAGGAAGACTAAATGTGTTAAATATTTCGAAAAACGTGAATATAAGCGGAATGTTTAAAAGGATCATGGAAGTGGAGTTGCCCAAACCTGGGATAACCAATCGTAACATTTTATTCTTTCCAAAATTTAAAAAAGACGGGTGTACACTGACAAAATTATTAAGTCCGGTATTAACCCCTATTTAACCACTCCAATAAAAATACGATTTTAGTTTTAAAATGTTATATATATATATATATATATATATATATATATATATATATTAAATAACTTCAAAAAGTTCATAATCAAGATATATTTTGTTCAACATTTACAATTATGCTGAAGCTTTTTGCCGGTGCATAGTTCCAGCATTCTCAAAGACTACTCTTAGAAGACTACTCTTCCAGCAGTAGTCTTTGAGAATGCTGGAACTATGCACCGGCAAAAAGCTTCAGCTTAATTGTAAATGTTGAATAAAATATATCTTGATTATAAACATTTTGAAGTTATTTAATAATTATAACAAATCAAGAAAAAATAATCATCTTTATTATAATATATATATATATATATATATATATATATATATATATATATATATATATATATATATTAAGTTAGATATTCAGACAATGGCATTAGGAAATGAACTACCATTTTTACCATTCCAGTCTTGGAAAACTCCAGTCTTGGATTAAAACTTACTAACCTAGTTGTGTCTTTTCAATTAAAGCCTTTACATATCAGAACACAATGAAACCAAATACCCAGCTACTCATACATTACAGCAAACATAAGAAACCCATCAACTCACCTTTGCGCACTGCACGTTGCGGGGGGCTCTGGAGATCTCTGAGAGGCTCTGGGGGTGCATTTTCAAGTCATCTTCTGCTTGGCTCACCATTAGTTTGCACTGCAAATTTAATAATAACATTTTATGTTCGCCTCTATAGCCCTATTTTACATTAGGTTTATAATGCCTATGTTGTCTCTGACATTAAAGCAACTACTTATAGGCTACATTACCCTATTACTTGAATATTTCATATTTATTATTAAAATCACTTAAATTTTACGAATTTTCCATAATGTTTCACAAACAAACACTTATAACATAAACACGAAACAAAAATTTCAAACAAAAACAAACTTTCTATATCCAACAAAACGTTTCGAATTTGTGTTCATTTTATTTTTTATACATTTTTTAAAGACTTTTTTCGCTTAAATTTCCTCACATTTTTATTTAGGCGTAATCCTTCTTTAATATATTTCTATTCACTTTGTTAATGTAATATATTTGTGTTATTAAAACAATAAAAAGACTTTATAACTAATATCAAGAATTATGTTTGTAGAATACAGGCCTAGCCTAATCATGTGTGTGCATTTAAGTAAAAGAAAAAAAGAGTTTTCAACTTAATATTCGTTTACTTTATACTGATAGTTTTTCAGAATTATTTATTTTAAGAATTTCCGCTTCAATAAATCAAATGATTTGAAGCCAGTCATTTGGGTTACATGAATACCTTAGTTTTTGTCATTAATAAATACAAACCGTGCGGAGAATACGAGAAAGTTACATTCAGTTTTAAAGAGTCTACAGTTAAATGTATGCGGAAATTAAATCCGATATTTTTAACGGATCAGAACAGTTGTGAGTTACATTACACTAAACATATTTTTCACACGTTATGATATTTACACATATTTGTAATTTGGGAAAGATAACCTCACACAACCTTAAAGCATATATAAATTAATTGCTATGCATACATAGTAAAGAATAGAAATAATATCTATCAAATACAGTAAATTTACTACAACAAACATATAATTTTATATAGACTTAGGCTACATAAATATGATTAGGGCGTGATAAAATTATTTGTGTCATTTAAATCTTTTGCTTTATAACAAATGTAAAATCTTTGGCTTGATAAAAATAATTTTGCAAAAATTAGTAAATTACTTGTTTTAAAAGACAGTAAAGGAAACCTCAATAATTAATAACCTCGATAATTAATATTAGAAACCAAATACACTTACTTTTAATCTGAAAACCTTCACACAAAATGCCAAAATAGCAATGCATTCACCAAAGTTTCATACTAATAAGAAAATATAACCTACAAGCTAATAAACGCACAGGTCGAATAAACAGCTGATTCCATTGTTGTCCAAAGTCTAGATCCCAGCGATAAGAATTCGTCACTCTAGTTGGCTGTGGCCGCCTCGACATTCTTCTTCTTGATTACTACCATAAGTTGATACGTTGACAATAACTGTGACAGCATGAATGGTTTGTGTTATATTTAGACATTTAAATGTCTATTTATTATAAAATTTATTATGAAATTTATTTATAAATATAAATTTATTACATTGTATATTTATTCTGGCTCTTTCGGTAAATCTTGCATATGGAAAAAAAAATTAAGAAGAGTAAATGGGACAAATATTTCGAAAAACGGGAATGTATCCGGATTGTTGAGAAGAATTAACCCCCTAGTAGTAGATTAGCCAAAAACTAGGATAACCAATCCTAACATTTTTTTACTTTCCAAAAATAAAAGAGACGGGTATATCCCCAAAATATTTATGCCCGGTGTAAACTACTTACGTTAGATAATTTAGATATTCAGTAAATGGTTTTTGGCAAATGGACTACCATTTTCAATTCCTTCTTTTACTTCACTCTCATTTTTATATCTATTTGGATCAAATTTTCAATCGTTAATAAAATGACTTTCATTCAACCATTCATGTTCAAATACATTTAAAAACATTTTTTAATAAGTTTTTTTCAAATATTAATTCAATAAGTAATTCTAATGAATTAGTTTTAGTTTTATATGGGGAGGAATACTTTTCACAAAAGGGGCAAGGTATGCAATATAGTTATTTCGTCCCCTTTGGCTTGAAATAAATGATAATAAATGATTTCATAAAACAGCTGATTTTATGCTACAGGTTATGAGGTAGAACAGTCGTTTTAACGCATATATATATATATATATATATATATATATATATATATATATATATATATTTATATAATTATATATATATATATATATTTATAAATATATATATATATATATATACATATATATATATATATATATCTAGGAGGGGAATACATTTTTCGAAGAAAAATCGGAGTATCTATTATATACATAAATTGTAGCTGCATTTAACTTTAATAGTTTTTAAAAAATTGTGTCTCGCTCTTGAGCTATTTACATTTTTTGTGAAAGTAAATTTTGGTTTTTTTTTATTACCCGGGTCTGGGTCCCCAAAACCCGCCTAGTCCTCTTGGCAGCCTACCTCTAGCGAGCTGCCTCCGTTTCACATGTGCATGAGGTTAGTATCGCTATCGTGAGTGAAGGAAACGGGATTGATTGCCCATGTAACAAGCCCATAAGCTCTTTCCATGTAACTCGAGATAGAGAAGTGAAAGAGTACGGTGAGTATCACGCGAAGAACGAGGTGAAAATACCTGGAAAGGAAGAAACCCTGCTAGGAAAAATCCCGCCACAGATCGTACAAGAACCCTGGGGACTTGGATCACCTTAAGCTAAGGAATAAGGAGGGGTATTACCTTACAAATACTATGGCCTGAATGTCATGCATTTCTTCTTCTGCCTACTCGAAACTGTATATATATATATATATATATATATATATATATATATATATATATATATATATATATATATATATATAAATGAATGTTTGAATGTTTGTATGAACCTTATGCATCACTAAACCACTGATCCGACGCCATGAAACTTGTGGAAATTGTTGATTACATTCCTGGGAAGTTTTCTGGCGACATAAACATGTTTTCCAACATGTTATTTTTAGGAGTAAAAATAGCATACAATATTATTTTCTATCATAATTATCTTAAGACATTTCATTGAATTCATTCCAAATTTTGGTTGCTAGGCAACAATCTAAAACTATTTTCCAACACATTTCAAACAATATACAAAAAATATTATATCCGAGTACACTTCAATAAATAAAGTTCAACCAAGAACTTTTATTGTCCCACTTTTCTCGATCGACCACTATAAGTTCATCTATTATTGTGTTAACAAAATATTAAATTTAGTTTAGGTAATGTTAGCACGCTATATTTTCATCCGCTGTCTTTAGTTTAAATATATCTTGTTCTTTTGTAGATGCCAAAAAAACCGAGTAATATTCGACTTTTGCGAAATGAGGAAGGGAATCACTTTTTCCCAAATTGTATGTTATGTACATAGATTGTAGCTGCATTTAACGTAGAATGGCGTGGTGCCAATAGTTTTTCAACATTTTGCCTAGTTCTTGAGTTATTTACATTTCTGTGAAAGTAAATTATTGCTTTTTTACCCGGGTTTGGGTCCCCAAAACCCACCCAGCTCTCATGGCAGCAACCTCTAGCCAGCTACCTAAATCTCACAACGCATGCGGTTATTATCGCTAACGCGAGTGAAGGAAACGGCATTGACTGCCCATGTACCGAGCTCATAAGCTATTTCCACGCAGAATCAGGAGATAGTGAAATGAAACAGTGCGGTAAGTATCGCGCTAAGAGCGGGATGAAAAATCCTGGCAAGAAAGAAACCCTGCCAGGAAGAATCCCGCGACAGATCATGCAGGAACCCTGGGGACTTGGATCATCTTATGCTAAGGAATAAGGACCCCTCCTTATTACCTTACAAACACCTTGTTAGTGAGTCTATGGCAGGAATGGCATGCACCTCTTCTTCTGCTGCCTACTCGAAATTGAAAAGGCATCTTGAAAATTATTGCTATGAGATACCGTCAGGTGCTGCACCTAGCGGATTCGAGGTGTACTACGAGATACAAGTTTGCTATATCAAGCAAACATTAAAAACAGTTTATTGATCGTTCTTTTCTTCCTATTTTTGCTCAAAAAGTCTTATATATTTTAAAACTGAAGTCTACAAATGAAATATGGACATTCTTCTTTCATTTGACAACCAAAAGCTTCTTGTGATGACTGTTTGAAAAAATATCACTATAATGAAGCCTTGATCTGGCAACTTTGAAATGTAGCCTTACTGTTTTTAGTACTTTAACCATTGTTTGGATTGTTATCGAACCATGTGCTAGTCCAACAAACGTCAAACAAACGTTAAATTGATGCATATAGTAAAGAAGAATACTAATCCACTTGTCAAAGTGATACACATGAACAACTGAACTGTATATCAAATATATAAATACAACCAACAAACGTAAACAAAATAAAGTGAGCAAAGATAATGAAAACTGTGTTCCATAGTAATTACACATAACAGAATAGAATTTTTCACAGATACGTCATCAAAAATAAAAGTTGAGTAGCAAAGGAACATTTAAACCTCTGTTTGTCTTTAGTGTACTGATTATAGAGAAAATATTGAATATTGACAAACTAGCTTAATAGAACAATCGATGGTGAAATATTAATTCCGTACTCCATGTAGGCTATAACATAAAAGAATAACAGAAAAATAATTAACAATGACACAATGAGATGTTTTGGGTGCGTTGCTCAATCAGAGGCTTATTATGTTGTATATCAAATGGAATACAGTTAATTCATTAAAAATATAGAGAAATTAAATTATATAATTGAAATTTCATACATGAAATAGGATTTGTAAAATAAAGAAGTAAATTCAAAATTTTTTTAATGTAAATACAACAAATATATATGTGTATTAATATATTAAATATATTATCAAACTTAAAATTAATTTTAGAAACATTACAAAAAATTAAATTATATTTAAATTTTACCTTCTAGATATATTTAAAACTTGTAATTAATTGGAAGAAAGATTTTCCAAGTTCAATAATATTTTATATTTTACAAATAAATTGGGATATTATTTATGCTATTGGATAAACATATTTTAATATAATCAATGTGTTAGTATGGTGAAAAAGATATTTAAGAACCATGTGCATTAAACTGAGCTAAATTTGAGTCACTACAGGCCTGCCAACTTCCCCTTCCAAAATCTCTAGTCCAAGCAACCCCCAAAAGTGAACTTATGTTATTGGTATCCTAAGCATATTCGTTGTAATACATTTAGATTTTTATCCAAACAAATATTTAGCAAAATGTATTAAAATAAACCAAATTAGTTACTTGGAATAATTTACTTTGATTTAATATTAATAAATAATACACACAACCTCTAGCTACAAATATTTGTATTCTAGTGTTATGTACATTTCAGTTACAATGTAAATATCCTCAAATACATGACAATACATACTGTGTCATGCCTCTCAGGATGGTTTCTTTGTATCCGAAATGTAGGTCTATGTAAGACTGGAATAAAATTATTTGTGGTTAGAGTTTGTGTGTATTATTTATTAAAATAAACCTGTAAATATTTTTTAAATTTTAAAATATAAATAATTCTAAATGAGTAAAGGTTTATCCTTTTGCCACTCTAGTCCTTTAGAACAGTCTGTGATGTGATATTAACAAATATGGGAATAGCTATAGGTCAAATTTTGTAAGCTAGGCCTTGGGTATTAGGTAGAAAGTGTGTATTAGGTATCTAGAAATGTCATTGGGGCTGTAACTCGCGGCCAACCCTTAAACAATCCTATTAACATGCTTCCATGAATGCCCTATTTACAGTTGTTGCTATGTTTTCTATATATTAAGACCAGGCCAATAGGAAAAAGATTCGAATTGAAAAAATGTTTTTTTAACTATACAGCATAATATTTGTGAAACTGTTAGTATATATTGTTCAAGTTGTTTGTTGGTCTATTCGTTATTAAGTCAGTCATTCTATTATAAGAGTGAACAATTCTTACATGAATACGTACGAGTCAGCGGAATTCTAAGGGTCGATGGTTTTGGGAACCTAAACCCAATCCTCGTCCTTGGCCTCTCGCCAAGGCCTTCAGCCCCAAGTGCCAGCTTATAAAGCTTTAGCTATACTGACTGTTATCAAGATAACAGCAAACACTGACTATCTTGTGATTCTTCTATTTACTTGAAAGTGAGACTTTTTATTTGAAAATAAAATGTCATTAAAAAAGTACTAAATGAGAAAAAAATTGTTTTTTTAATTATTTGTGAGTATAATAAAATGTAGTAAAAGTCCTTAAGTCAGGCCAATAGGAAAATAGCTTCAAGCTATGGAAATGGAAAAAATGTTTTTTTAACTATATGGCCTGATAGTTGTGAATCTGTTAGTATATAATGTTCAACTTGTTTGTTGGTCTATTCCAAATTAAAACTAAATAACAAAAACAAAGAGTCTAGATAGAAAATCCTGTGTGAAGCAAAATCCTGTCTGAAGCAAAACAAGACTGCTTAAAACTCTAACAACATTAAAAACGTATATATTTTTTTTTAATATTTCAAAAATTAAAAAATAATTAAGGCGCATATCATTGCGATTCCAAAACTAAAACTAAATATTTAGAACAAACAGTCTGAATAGAAAGTGCTGTCTGAAGCAAAACAAGACTGGGTAAAACTCCAATGACATTGAAAATGTCCTATTTTTCTATTAATTTCAAAAAATATTAAAATACAAATAAGTAAAGTGGTTATCATAGGCATTCCAAATCGAAAAAAAACAAAAACAAACAGTCTAGATAGAAAGTTTTTTTGTGAAGCAATACAAGACTGCCTAAAACTCTGGCGACATTGATAACAATAATTTGTCCTATTTTGAAAAATGTTAAAAGAAAAAAAAAGTAAAAGATATCAAGGGATTCCAAAACTAAAACTAAATAATAAAAACAAACAGTCTGGATAGATAGTCCCGTATGAAGTAAAATAAGACTGCGTAATTTCTGACGACATTATAAACGTCTTATTTTATTAATATTTACAAAATGTTAAATATAAATAAATAAAGTGGACATCATTTGGACTCCACAACTAAAACGAAATTAAAAAAACAAACAGTCTAAGTAGAAAGTCCAATGTGAAGCAAAACAAGACTTGGTAAAACAATTAAGACATTCTAATCGTTTTATTTTTCTATTAATTTCAAAAATTTTAAAATACAAACAAAAAAAGTGGACATCATGAAGATTCTAAAACTAAATCGAAATTTAAAAATCAAACAAAATATGTAGAAAGTCCTCTGTGAAGCAAAAAGAGACGGTTTAAAATTCCGACGACAATAAAAACTTCTTTAAAAAAAAATTGAAATACAAATAAATAAAGTGGATAAAATGGAGATTCCAAATCAAAACTAAATAACAAAATCCCAGAGCCTAGATAGAAACTCCTCTGTGAAGCAAAACAAGACTGCGTAAAACTCCAACATCATTAAAAACGAGGTATTTTTTAATATTTCAAAAATTAAAAAGTAAGTAAAGTGGATATCATTGCGATTCCAAAACTAAAACTAAATATTTAAAGCAAACAGTCTGAATAGAAAGTCCTAAGTGAAGCCAAATAAGACTGGGTACAACTCCTATGACATTAAAAACATCTTATTTTCGTATGAATTTCAAAAATAATAAAATACAAGAAAGTAAAGTGGATAACATAGGCATTCTTAATCTAGAAAAAATTACAAAAACAAAAAGTCTGGAAAGATAGTCCTGTGTGAACCAAAATAAGACTGTGTAAATTCTGACTACATTAAAAAAGGTTTAATTTTATTTTTAAATTTAAAAATGTTGCTGTATAAATAAGTAAAGTGAATATCATAGGGATTCTAAAACTAAAACGAAATTAAAAAACAATCTATGTAGAAAGTACTCTGTAAAGCAAAATAAGAATTGGTATAACTATTATGACATTAAAAACGTCTTTTTTTCTATTAATTTCAAAAATGTTAAAATACAAATAAAAAAAAACGATATCGTAGGGTTTCCAAATCTAAAACAAAATTTAAAAAACAAACAATCTATGTAGAGAGTCCTGTGTGAAGCAAAAAAGACTGTAAAAAAAGCTCTGACAACATTAAATACGTCTTCTTTCTATTAATTTCAAAAACACTAAAATACAAACAGAAAAAGATGACCATCATGGGGATTCTAAAACTAAAAGTAAATTTAAAAAGACACAATCTGTGTAGAAAGTCCTGTGTGAAGCAAAACAAGAATGCGTGAGAACCTATAGACATTAAAAACATACTTTTTTTGTTGATTCCATCTTCTCGTGAGCTACTAGTTTTAAAAAAAAAAATATAATGTGTAAAGCAAAAAGTGACTGTTTAAAATTCCGACGACATTAAAAAAGTCTTATTTTTTTAAATACACTTCAAAAATGTAAAAAAACAAATAAGTAAAAAAATAAGTAGAGTGGATATCATTAGCATTCCAAATCTCAAAAGAATTACAAACAAAGTCTAGATAGGAAGCAAAACAAGACTGAGTAATAGCGTGACGACAATAACGTCTTATTTATTTATTAATTTCAAAAATGGTAAAATACAAATAAATAAAGTGGATAACATAAGGGTTCCTAAACTAAAACTAAATAATAAAAACAAACCGTCTGGATAATTAGTCCTGTGTGAAGCTAAACTAGATTGCGTAAAACTCTGACGAAATTAAAGTCATATTTTTTCAATATATTGAAGCATTTAAAATACCAATAAATAAAGTCGATATCTTGAGGATCCCAAATCTCAAACTAAGTAACAACATATTTACTACTAACCGTCTGGATAGAAAGTTACTATCTATAGTAGCCACTATCTACGTGAACATTTTATTCTACCTTGCTACAGCTGCGCAGAAAGTAGAATCCAAGCAATCCTTAGACACGCTTAAATTAAACTAATTTTATATCTGCTGACAATGTGTTACTTTGAGTCGTTATAGACTTAGTTTTATATAGTATAGGCAGCATTATATCTATGTTACGTCACCAAAATTGCTAAAATCTTATACCTGATGATGTACAAAGTCAACGGAAACACGAAACCTAATTACAAGGCTCCACAAATTTGCAGCAATTGTAATATAACTTTGTTACACACACAAACTCTATACACTGGAGGTTTTTATAAAACATGCCCCTGGTATATAATACAAATGTATATAGCTACAAAGTATTTTGTAAGGGATAGATTTGGTAGAAACAAAAACCAGGTAAAGTCTACGAAGGAAGGCTATTACACTCATGAGTGAACCCTAAATTATATATTCCTATCATAACTCTTGTATATATATTACACAGACAGACTACATCGCGCATTCTATGCCTAGGAATGGCAGTGAAAATATCGTCCTCAAGCTGTTAATATAGACTTAAATTAGTTTTACTCTTTCCAGATATTTTAAATCCCCCAATCCTTATTGAGTTATAAGGTGAGGTGTTAGATACCACAGGAGAGCCTACAATTTGTAAAGTCCATTGTTAACCGAAAGTAAGCATTGTTAGGTAAAATTGTAACTAATTCCATAAAGGCTGCTTCATTAAACTTAGTGAGTTCTCCTATTAAATACCAACGTTGTAAACAATTAGTTGCCACATTTCGAATAATGTAATTTGTAAACAAAATCCAATTTTACATAGTTTTAAACCTTACGCTGCATTTAGGAATTTGCCCCTGCAATGTAAATGCATGTAACTATATCTAAAATACTGTCATAGAATACGTAAGTGAGAATAGAAGGGGCACTGCTTGTAGCTTATTACTGTATTAAACAATTTATTTAAGATGTTTTTGTCCTTTAAATAAAAACTATTACAGGTATTCAAACTGTAAATAGAGAGGAATAAAAAGGTAAAAATACAAGCATAATAATGTGGACAAATATGATTACAGTTGTGCCTCCATATCCGCGGGTAATAGGCTCCAATATTACCGCGGAAACGTGGAACCGCGGATAATAAGGACGAGGTGTGTTAAATACTATACCTACAGACAATTACAGTATACAGGAGTACATGTACATAGATACGGGAATTGCATAAGTACATTACATACTGTATAATTTGTAAAATATTACAGTACAGTACATAAGTATTGCTATGTACAGAAGAGCCTCACATAGTATACAGAACTCCATTCCCCTTGCAGCCACCAACAGCAAATGTTTGTTATCAAACGCGAAGGCAATTATTTGACTTAGAGAACCTATTTAATAGAGCTGCACAGAGAGTATGTATGTGTGAAATGGTACACTTCACTATTTGTACGTAAAAAAATACTATGGACAAAGAGAAGTTTTAAGTTGAAGCTAAGAACAAGAAATATTTACTTAGAAACAACTTCACCTGAAAGTGGAAAAGACTCGAAAAAGAACGGTCTCTTACGTTTAGTGAAAACATGTGAAAACATTTATCACGTACAAAAAAAAGTTTCGAGTTGAAGTTACGAACAAGATATATTTTTATTCAGAAACATAAAAATACTTCACGTGGAAGTGAAAAAGACTCGGTGTTGGAAAAAGAAATGTCTAGTGAACTTGACGCTAATGGAAAAGTTGAAATAGGTCTATAATAGGTTTATTGGTAAAACGATAATGCCAATAATTTATACATTTAAACAGTCTGTAAGCTGTATGCTGCATTAGAGGTCATATGAACTCCATTGTATGCCTAGGAAGTAATAATTCTACATGTAAATTGAAATCAACTATCATTTAAACACTCTTTATCTACGAGAATAAAGGATTATACCAGTAAAGTTCTGATACCTCACACAAAGACAAGGATGGTAGTTTAAGATATAAAGTAATTTTAGGCAATAATATCCTAAATTTTTAAATAAATGCTTTCAGTTTTTTCAATGCGTTACTCAATTATTGATTATTTTTCGGCAAAATCAAGACCGCTAACGATAAATTGTAAGAAAAAATAATTTTTATTAAGTGCTCTAAATTTTCTGAACAAGGAACCATTGCGTTGTTAAAATTCAGGTTGTTTCTCGTCAAAATACATCCCACAACGCTAAGGCTAAAGCAAAGTGCGTATCAGAGTATATATCAAGCTAGAAACTTTAACTTTACAGTATGATAAATTTACCTTCTCCATTCACTTGAGTTCAAGTTCTTCTATTTTACAAGTGTAAACGTCTACAGGCGCCCCGTAATATTCGTTTCCAGAGTAAAACTATAGACCCAGCTTGCGGCACTTGTAAACCTCTATTAGTTCATGCGTGAATCCTCTTCTGAAACAAATCATTTCATTTAGGCTAACAACGGGTTTCCTCAGAATTTAGAGGTTATGTTTACATCGTTTTCAATGTAAATTCCTATAAATATAGAAACTGACTATATGTTAAATGTATATATTTAATACCTATGTATAGTTATTGGGAACTATGTGCAAAATTTCAAAAAGAAACTACAAACATTAATAAATAAAACAAAAAGTAATTTTAAAAAAAAATCTCAATTCTGTACCTGGACTAAAATCACAACTTACTGATATTTCTCAGCAAATAATAATTTATTGTCCAGTTATAAACAAATATTGCCTCTATTTTGTGATTTAATGCATTTCCTTAAGGGGATTAGAGTGTTTATAATAAACTATAAGCCTGATACTATTGAATATTGATAGTTTTATATTAAATATTTTAAGTTATTAGGTTTGAAGAGGAGATTTATCAGAATCCACCTATTAAACTGAGTATTTGTTAAACCCATATGGAATGTTTGTATACAAGTATTTCTGAAAATAGACTAACACACAAACTCACACACACACGAACAGACACACACACACACACCCACACACACAACACACACACACACACACAATGTTGAACGTCCTTGTCTGGAACCACACTGATCGTTAGAAAGAAGTTTGTTGTCCATCTTCTCCAGTAGTTTACATAAGCAGCTGGTCAGAGAGAGATGGGTCTGTAACTGCTGGGATTACTCTTGTCCTTTCCTTGTTTTAAAAGAGGAATTAAAGTCGCTTCTAACCGTGCATCGGGAAAGTCGTGCTCTTGGAATATACGGTTGTATATTCGAAGGAGAGCTTGTTTTGCCGACGGGGGAAGATGATTAATCTTGGAGTGTACAGTATAATCCAGACCTGGAACTGAATCCTTCGTTGACGAGAGCGCTGACTCTAGTTCGTCAAGAGAGAAATGGATATTCGAACAAGAACCTCCAGACCATCCAACAGTAAAAGGTAGGGCTTCCTGTTTACGCTTGTACACCTGGAAAGCGTCCTTGTACGCAGCAGATGAAGAATATTTTGAGGCCGATAACGTCAGCACATTGGCAATTTCCTCACAGTCCGTGGTCAAACCTCGATCCGTATAACTTAGTGAAATTAATGGCATCAGAATGGAAGTGCCACAGACGTATTGTAATTACTTCCATGTAGATGGCGCTGTAATTCTTGTAATTGTGCCAACGTACTGCGACCGTTATTCTCGTTTACCTAAACTAAATATTCTCCGCACGGAAGATTTTATATTTGTCCAGCTTTTCACTCGTTGGATGTCTTTTGAACTTGTTCCGTCGTACACGAAGGATTTATAATTCCACCACGGAACAGGTGGTCGTCGTGGTTTGCACGAGGTTTTTGGAATTGCCTTTCGGAATCAAAAGTTTTTGTAAATGAATTGACAATGTCATCAACAGGAGCCAGGTCACCCACGTCTCGTGATTCTAGATCTTGTGAAAATTGTACAAATAAAACATTTTAAAACTCTTTAGTAATTTTGTAAATTTATTTTATCTGTCTTTTCTACAAAACCACAAACTTTTAATGAAATTTTTATCCTTTAATAAGTCTTTTATCTAATTCACCGTAGTTAATTCGTAGTAGTGCATTCATAATTCTACATGAAATAATAACGGGAAAACACATAATTTTATCCAGAAAACCAAACATAACATAATAAAAAAAAATCGAAATTTTATCAGAGAATCACACATATTTAATAAATAAAGATTATATATCAAAATTACAAATATTTATATATCATAATTATATCAGAAGTTTTCACATTTGTAATCAAATAACTAACCTGAAAATCTTCTTATTCTTTCTTTGTATATTGCCAAAACTATAACTTATTTCTCTGATTTTATAATAACATTCAATTTCGTTTGCTATGGTTATTACTTTAAGGATGATTAACCCTATTTCCTATCTAAGGATAAACCCTTAATGATATTTCCTTCTAAAATAATATTTATGGGCCCTGGATACTAAACAAAATGTTCGGTCAAAAATATTTTTAATTTTGTCCTATTTTTAAAGTTTCTTCTTTAATCTTAACAGTGAATTTATTTTTCAAAACAGATTAAGTTAAGCATGAATATAATTTATTTCAAGCCCTTATTTAAAGTACATATAAATTATATAAAACATTTCATTTATGTTGCCTGACATTTCTGCATGACCCTAAATTTTGTTTATTTCTAACTGGCTTTGAATATATTGGATATACAACTGATTTAACAACTGCCCATAATTATTTTATATAAACAAATTTCCATCAGTTTAGTTCCCTAGAAGTAGCACAATTATATATGTTAAGGTTCCTCTTGTATTCCTGACATTTTTGTAAAACCCCCTTTATTTATTTACTTCTTAATTTGCAACATTTCACAAACATTTTTACTTGTTTTAATTTGTGTACTCATTTAAAATAAATTATCTTTGTTTAAGGTTGAAGTGATTATTTCAAATTTTGACTATTTCTAAACGTTTCTTTATATCTGACTAGTTTAATACCGCCATCTTGGTTTTATGACGTAAGCCAGTATGGCGTCGCATTTATCTCAGGGTTTATTCGTTCTAACAAGATAAAACCACTATACTCAAAAACATATTTTCATGAAAATTGACGTCAAAAGAAATTTGTTTATTTTCTATTTTAACCTCAAATAATTAAACTTTATACTTATTGGAAAGAAATAAGAAAGCTCTAAACTTTTATAACTCCAGCAGGTTCCAGCGTCCTTGTAAATGTTGTTACTAATATGGAACAGACCTCCCAGTTTGTTTTGGCCGATCTACTTTGTGATCCGATTGAGTCCTCCTCTATGTATTATTTTAAGTTGGTTATCGCTCTTCTGCCTCAATTCTTTCTTTACTGTTTTACGTGTTACCGCAAATTTAGTTTTTAAAATTCGAAAGTTCTTTATTTATTACAAGGTTATAACTTCACTATCTTTATGCTATTTTTATCTATATCAATTCATTTCCGAATTTTGGCCTAAATTTGAGAATTTGGATTTCTTTAGAATTGTCTTGACCCACAGTTTAAAAAATTAAAATTTTATCATGGTAACTTGAAAATTATTCACCGTTTTGCTTCTACATGTGAAATACAAATTGCACTCCCCTTTTTTTTACCGACTTCAATACTTAGAAAACACAACACAAGTTCTGTTAAAAAGACAACATTTAGAGTGTAAAATCCCTAAAAGGGTTGGGAAACTCACATATTAGGGTGCCAGGCTACCACAACAAACGAACTCAGACCTAATGATCCTTCTATACTTTAATTTAAAAAGCGGAGTTCGAAACGACTGTCCAAGTTAACTAGGCCTATTCATACCACCCTAAAACAGCCCTCGTTGTCTTCGGCTTCCCTCTCTGGTTACCCCTCTTCTGCTGCTGAGACTTCCTCCAATCACAAAATTGTTAAGATATTCTTGATGGTACTTTCCAATGCCAATGGTCTTCCTAGCTGCATTTTAACTTCCTTTCACTGTTTGTATTCTACTTCTCTTCCAAATTAACAAAATTGTCCCTTCTTTAGAATGGTTTTTCTTTACACATTCTAGTTATTAGGTATTTGGATAGAGCAGATATTTGTAGTTAAATCCTGTTTTTTATAAAGTTTAAAATTTTATATTTTTAAATTTAAATGGATATATATTTAGAATAATGTATTAGACAAAATAAGTCAACACGGCAATAATACAAAATGACTGAAAGTTATATTTCGTGTTACAATTCTATTGGCGATTCTTTTCGCATTTTAAGGCTCTGCTTCAATTATTTTGATTGAAATTTTTGCTGTAATTTTGAATTTATGGTTTGACGTTTTACTGGATTTTTCTGCCTGGTCGGCCCTTTTTTACTGGTTGTCTCTACTTTTATTCACTAAAATTTTGTTTCACTGTTGCTTCGTCCGTCTTCTTCCGCACATCCCGGGAGGAAATCTTTCTGCCAATGTCTTACATCACGTAAGAATTTATGGAAGGTTAGTCTTTGAATGCTGTTAAACCTCAGTAACTTCCGTTCTGTTGTACTCAAGTTTGTTAAAATCTTCCGTTATTGTTTGCCTCTAACCCATTTTGCAAACGGCGTAATTCCGTTCCCCGGGATACGTGTGCGGTGCACGGACGCGGGTTGGTTACATCCCATAAATTTTGATGATAAGGCCGAAAGGGTGCCGATCCTAGGCCGGCGTCAAAGCAAGAAGAATTTCGATGACTCTGGTGGCAGCTAAATCAGAATAAACAAATTTATTGTAACTTCGTGTCGTTTAATTTATCTAAATTATTTCTTCGTTTTATTTAATCTAAATTGTATGGAATTAAAATGCATCACACTTGATAAATTTTACGAGCACACAACTATTTCATACTTTTAGTACAAATTAATGTTTACGTACAATGATTTGTCTATAGCTATATCATCGCCCAGACCGAAGTACACTATGTTATACAGATGTGCTGACTCCGATTTTCGATTCCAGGAATCGTTGTTTGTAATGGTATCTAGTGAGAGTCGATACTCGATTCTGCATTGATTAAAGCGCCGATTCCAATTCTTGTATTTACAACAGTTAAAATTCGTGAACGGTGTAATATCTTGGGAAAATAACTAGTCATCCACTATGGACCACAAGCACTCATGGTCCGTTTATTTGTCACTTTTATCCGATATATTCGTCATGCTTTCAGATATTCCTATTCATAAATCATAACAAAGAACGTTTTGTGTAGCCTATTACGTTATTAAAATTATATTAAAACAGAGTTTTTAAAAGGCTTCACTATATGTCCGAGGTGTAAGCTAAATTATTATTAGAGAATATAATGGAGGCATACATAACTTAAAAGAATCGAGAATCGACCTAAAAATTTTAATCGAATAAAAATGTTAGAATCGATATTGGTAACGAAATCGAAAAGTTTAGGAATCGTTCCACCCCTACTATATTATAATTGGTTCATTTCTCCTGAAAAGTCAAACAATTTAATGTTCCATGCAGTTTTATGGTAAAATGAAAACGCAAAATTAAACATTCTGAGGTCACAATAATAAACGTTCGGGGGAGGTCGGGGCTGGGGCAGCGGAGTGAACACACGGCCCAGTTCTGACATAGTTTGTGAGTCCCTCAAATGCTTTATATGTATTATTAGTACATCCTATCCGGACTGTTTTACTCTGATAATAGCTATGAACGTTTCTTTCTTATCACGCCAATGAAGCAGGACACTGTAGTGGCTTCAACGAATGAAACGTCACTAGAACATTCCCATTCCGCAAATATATTTACTTCTGAGGGCAGTTCTACACTATTTACTTCTAAAGCAGTGGTTCCGAACCCTAGAGGTCCGCGAGCAATGTCTTAGGGGTTCGAGAGATGTCACTGAAATAGACATATATTTTTATATATCACGTTCGCTGAGACTGTATCCGTAACAACGGACTTCATGAAAAATAAATATAGGAACCGGCTTGATATGCAGTATGACGTCAGAGTAAAAGTGACATGTATGGAGCCTAACATTTCTCCAAAATCATGAACCCAAATGACAGATTCAACTCATCTCACTACAATTGTTGTTAAGTTGTGAGAATATGTAATTGCATTTTATAACAATTTTGAATAATTAATATTATTATTATACTTATTATATTTTTTCTCTGTTTATCGCGAAAAAAACAAACTTGTGTTACATTTTTTTATTTCATTAACTCCTTGTTATAAAAAAATAATAATATAAAGAGGAATTGTAACGCGTGATAGTTTTATATTATGTATCTAAAAATAAAAATAAAGCACTTCTTGAATGTACTTGTAATAAACTTGTGGTAGCCTCAAATTTTGCGTGTAATCTACAATTTGTCTAAGAATTTAAGGGGTCCTTGTCAATGTAGCGATCTATGTAAGGGTCCTTGAAAACATTTTGCGCTTAGGTTTTGATATCTGCTACAAGTATACATATATATATATATATATATATATATATATATATATATATATATATATTTATGTCTTATTTAAACGCTTATATTAAATGCTTATTTAAACGTTTTGAAGAAGTTAAAGTTATCAAAATTCTCCTTATGATATACATTCCAATGAAAACCAGCTGAGTATGATTTGTAAACAAACATTTCACAAAACCCATTTACAAAAAATATTGTTTATAAGGAAAATTTGTTATGAAAAACTTGAATTATATTACATTTAATTTGTATAAAAAATAAAGTTATACAAAAGTGTAAAATTTGTTTAAATATGAATATGTACATTTGCCCCTACATGCACCTAGTAAATGTTATATCTGTCAAATTTCCGTTTTTAACCATTTCCCCAAAATGAATTTCATATACTTGAGTATTAGACTTTTTGTCTAAATAGAGTAATATAAATGCAAGGTATATTAAACATTGAAAATTTTTGTGAATGAGAAGTGCAGGAGTTCCAGAGGTTAAGGGCGTATGTGACGTAATAATGTGCAAGGCTAAAGCTAGCTTTACTCCCTTAAGACACCTTTAGGCAACAAACCCTAACCGATACGTTCTAACGTACATGCAAGAATTTCCTGAAGAAGTAATTAGGTAACATTTTCAGTGTATAAATGTATTGATAAAGTAAAGCTTTCTCAAGAAAACCTTTCTCTTAATTCGGCGCAAGACTCCAGACTTTGTCGGATGCCGGTAATTTATTAGATTTTATTGTTATTATTAATATTGCTGAAAACATTCAATAAATCATTGACATTACTGAAATTAGTTTTGCCTGTGACTGTACCCTCAGTGGAAACTAACACGTTCTCTAAACTTCAAGAATAAAAACTTTCTTGAGGAAATTTTAAAAAAATTGACAGTAATGGGCAATGTTTTGTGACTTTATGGAAACATCGGACTTAAAACGTGCAGTGCAAACATTTTACGTTGTGAAGGACGATAGATTTACTTCAAGTAAGAAAAGAAACTTACTACTTCAAAGAAGAAAAGTAAACCGTATGAATGAAAACATCAGCCCCATTTATGCACGAAATACAACGGATAGAATTAACTTTCGATGTCCGTCACTGCTATTAACTAACATTCTACTTAGCATGATATAATTTACAAAAAAATGAATACTGATTTAGAAGTTAAAAAAAAGTAATTTTTAAATGACTAACATACAATTTAATGTGTTTTTTATTTTAATAAGTATGTTTGTTCGTTGCTCACCTGAAATGATCCGGTTCTTCAAGAGATTTAGAAAAGGTTGTGTCGAAAGGGGTAATTTCGAAGATTGGTCGAGACAAAGAACATGTAGGCGGGTAGACTTTCATTTCAGCATTCTGTGAATAGAAAATAATTATTAAAAATAAATTTAAATGCGGATCAACAGCTTTTTAATGACATCTATGTAATGGTTTCAAATGCTCGTATAGAAGTATTTTTTTTTTAAAGTTTATGGAAAATCTAAATCTTTTTTAGTCATTATGATTGACCTGTAACAAGTAATTGTCATCACTAGCGAAGCCAGGAGGGCAGCACTTGCCCCCCAAACCTAATAATATTAGCAAAAAACATTAACCTATAAATTAGCGCAAGTTTTTAGCAAAACAGCTTCCTATGACCCAACAACTCTGTAATTCTAAGTGCTAATATACCATTATATAAGATTTCCAGAGATAAAGATATTTAAAATTTCTTCATGGGAGTTCCGCCACCTGACCCTTCGGGTTGTGCCCTCCTCCAAACCATTACCCTGGCTACGCTCCTGATTGTCACCCTAAAATGTTCCAGGAAACATGATCTCCATTTCCTTACACTTTACAACACTCTTCTCCCGTACAATATAAAATATAACACTAACATCATGTGTTCTTGTTAATGCCAAATACCCCTCAAGTTCTTAAACTGGTGGCAAATTGTCTCTCGCTGTAAAAGTACGCTATGCTCTGATCAGGTGTTGCCATCATCGTGGAGCGTTGCAGGGAGAGAACGTAATAACTAAATACAATAAAACTCCAGCTTATCCGAAATAATGGAGGCGGAGCCTTTTCGGATGAGTCATGCTAAGTATCCTAAGGTATATTACTTCAAGTAAAACCACATAAAACCTGTTCTACTGTAAAATATCACAGTAGTTGTATTTTCTAACAAAACAACCTCCCGCTCCTCCCCCACGTTTACCGTGTAGGCGTAAAAATCACGGAACAGCCCTATTTGGCCTATTTCACCCGGGTTTCGGTCAAGGGAAGCTCGGATAAGACGAGGCTGTACTAACGAACACCTATACACAGTCAATAGTTAATTCTTCAGTGAGTTAAGATGGCAAAGTCATCGTCAGTGAGTATAGCTAATATAACATGTACACGTCAAGAATACGGTTAAAATTATAACTATATACTAACACTATATTTACACCAGTTCAGACAGATTAGTTATAGCTTAGACTATTCACTGAACTAATGAGTTTAGATGAATTATCAGAGATACTCGCCCATGATGAAGACTGTCTTTTTATTAACAATACTTTTTTATTCAACCGATGAAATAATTTTTTCAACCCCTAGTGGATGGCAATTGATGTTAATATAGTTTTTTCAAATATTTATTTATTAATTAAATTTATAAAAGTTGATGTCTTGGACGCGTTTAAACTGAATGACTACGTGTTTGAAATCCAGCACTTAGACATTGAGGTAACAATCCCTTAGCTAGAAATTCAATACATAGGATGTATATGCAATTATAAGAGAAAGGTTCCTTGCAATAATAAAGCATTACAAGAGATGGATAGAATGAGAAGTTATAGACCACCATCAGTTTCATAAATTAGAAACTAAATAAAAAGAAAGCAAATAAACCGTAACAAACAAAAATTATAGTCCATCACCATATACTGTATAGAGAAGGAAATGGTAAATTGCAAGGAAATTCGATTTCTATTTTGCCACTTAATATTGTGATTCAAAAATATCTATATATATATATAAATTATCTATGTATATATTTATAATAATTGTTACTATAAATTAAAAAATCACTAAATTAAAATCTTTCTTTGTCAACCTCAGTAGGAATGATTTTAAAAAGATTTTTTTCTATATTGTTTTTAATATTGAAATTACTACCATGCTAAGATTATATGTATGTGGGTGGCATTGGCAATATCCCACAGGTTGTAATTGCGTCACAGATATGTCGCAAGAGTACATCCTAAACAACTGGAAGCTACTAAAGGCAATAAGACTCAAGGCTAGTCTATAAACGTATACGGCAAGATAAAGAGTCTCCGGCTTGGTATGCTCCCATACAAGCTGAGAGAGCTTGCTGAGTTCCTAAACTTATTTAGTTTAAAGTAAAATGTTTGCTCACCTCCACCAGACGTCGTTCCAAACCCCGAGGCCGACATTTCGCTTCTGAAAACATACATTATAATTTGAAAACATTTAGTGTAGTGAAAATGATAAATAGATAAGATTAGATAGATATTCAGAAACATAGATGGTAATTAAATAGATAAATGGATATTTAGGGCTGTCGTTAAAAATAAAATAATTTACATTAACCTTTCCTATGTAATGTCTATTGGAAGTTGCATAGCAATGCTTACACGAGTATTGTAGTTTACTTACGATGTAGGCAACTGCAGGATCTTTGACTCCAAAGGAAACAAATTAATACACAGCTAATTGTTTTTTAGTATGACAGATTTACTTTTTAGTTCAAAGTTGTAACATTTACAGGTAGTTATACATAAATTGACTTGTCCAGCTCTAATTTGTCGATATGCATCAAAACTCTTATAATTATTCTTTCTACTAATGAAATCTTATAAAATTGCACTTAATTATCTTAAGGCGTGTATAGGTTACTGCACTTGGTTTGATAAAGTTTATATTTGAAAATAATTATTTCTTAAAGAAATGAATGAAAAGTTTATAAAACTTAATATTTTTTACTTTAAAGAGTTGGCTTTGAATTTAAGATAAATTAATGGTTTTAGTTGTTAACGAATTATCTCTAGCATGATTTCTTGTTTCACTTCACTTGATCACCCAGCCACTTACTAATATTTCTCTTATTTTACTTCACTCTCCTATTCTCGAAATGCGTCTACACAGTACGTAAACTTTATTTCCCCTCACTAATACCCCTTACTACTTTTATTTAGCGAGTTTACTTCTTTTCATTTTAATTTAGAACTTGTTCCAAAATTACCCTGTCACCCCCTCCCTCCCCCTGGGTTTGACTAACTCGTGTTTCCTTTGAATAGTATTCATACGGGTTTCATCCTGTTCAAATTATATATATATATATATATATATATATATATATAAAATTTAAAATAATTTAATATATATATATATATATATATATATATATATATATATATATATATATATATATATCGAGCAAGAAAGAGAGACAGACGGACAGAGAGAGAGAGAGAGAGAGAGAGAAAGAAGGTATAATTTAGAAATTGTTGCTAACTTGAACACTAGCATTTGTGTGTGAGCAGATATAAGCTTTAAATAAAGTAACTAAGAATAGATTTTACATTTTATATAAAAAGAAAGGAACAAATAAAAAGTCACTTACAAAAAGACTGAGTCCTGTAGAACGCAGGGAGTTCAATCTTTAGCGGAAATAGTGCAGAATCACTTGTAGAAAATATTGCAGCTTTTTTATAAACTATTTCCGCTCCCTCTTCTTCCTCATTGTCCTCAGGAATCTCCTCGAGAATAGGAACGAACTGTATTCTCGGGTATGCGCTTGACAAATAGCTGAGCATGTCTTCATCGAAAACTACTGTAAAGTTAGACATTTGAAAACCTCTTGTCACACAATACGATGATTATAAACAATATAAATACACTGCAGGTAAAACTAAAGCTTGCAGACATCCATATCCTGATATATATATATATATATATATATATATATATATATATATATATATATATATATATATATATTAGGTACTACTGTATGTTGATGAATTTTAAAAAAATTATTTTTCCTATATAATAGCTAATGTTCTTATTTTTCATAGTTTTTAAAGTCATGTTCGTAGAGCGTGGAATCATTTACAAATATAAATACAGGTCGAATTTCATAAGCTGGTATAAATCTCTTAAAACAAATTTAATATTATATATGAAAATTGAATTTTGTAGTACATTACGTTTGGTGAATCTTGTTATCACTTAATCAATAGTTTATTTCAATCAATAGTTTATGACTATCCGGACTATCCAAACAGACGCACAAAAACACAAAGTACAAACATAATAAACGAACAAACACAATACAAGTCAAACACACTCTTTGATACTATCGAAAACCTACCTTTGAAACCGTCACCGCTTGACCCGACATCTCCAAGCAGAAGACACGGATGAAGATCGGCACATAGCGATCGTAAACGTTTTGTCTCAGTAAGTTTTAACACATTTACTAAATTTAAAATTCGGATGGTCATAAACTGTTGTTTAAGTTATTAATAAAATTAAAATTACTAAAAACATACAGAACTTAAAGGGAACGTTCTGATAGAACGTTTTTACACTTTTTAAATGTCCAGTTATTTACATTTACCATAAAGAAATGTTCGACATAACAGAAGAGTGTCGGTTTCTTGTAGTGTAAGCACTGTGACAAGATGCCTAAGTTTAAACCTTGCGGAAGGCTTCTTATTTAAGGCAAGAGTGTACTAATGGCTTAAAACCAATGTTTTAATTAACATATTATTTATACAGAAACTTTAATACTTTGGATCTACAGTTTCATTAAACTTCATGTATTTTCTCCTAGAAATATAATACGGTAGTTGTAGAATTAAAGGCGGAGACTTACAATAACCACAAAATGAAAATTCTAAATCTGGCAGCCGTAATATGATGCTATAATATTTGAATATTATCAAAAGAACACGCATGGGATGAGGATCCCAATATTTAGCTTAAACCCAGCAAATATTGGAAAATGAAGAAATATACGCATTAGGAACAAGTCGTAAAACTATTTAATTAAATTATGGATTTTAATAAAACTACTCAATTACTTTATTTCAAAGTGAAGTTAAAACAACCTAATAGTAATTACCTCCCCTTTCCTTCCTCTTATTTGTACCAAAGCAGCACGTGACTGGAACAAGATAAGAAATCCTTTTATTAAAGTTAGAGTTTTACAAGCTATACAATATCAGTTGTGCCATTCTAAACACACACATAGACACAATTTATTATTTTTCATTTAACTTGACACTACGAGGTATCAAGATATCAAACGAAATTATACTGAAATATAAATGTAAATATTAAATATAACTGATATGAGGTAATTTTAAAAGGATCAGAACGTCATACAGAAAGTCCATTTTAAACCCTCCGAATTTCGGATAGCTTTTAAATCAAAAAAAGTGTTTGATTAAATTATTGAAATTTTCATTTCTGATGATGTTGGTACTGTTTACCAACGAAAAGCTTTGGATATAAATTAATAAATATTCTTGTATTTGAATAACCTATGTTGTTTTAAACTATTAAACAAGAAACGTATTATATATATATATATATATATATATATATATATATATATATATATATATATATAATGTCTAATTCGACTGTAACAGTGGTTTATTCGTAATTGACGAGATATACCGTCTAGAGGGAACGAATATATAATGATATAAGCAAAATTAGGGTAAATAAGTTTATTGAAACTTACAAAGTCTCCAAAAGTGTTTAAGCTTCATATTTTTTCTTTCAAACTAAGAAAAGATGATTCAAAATGTCCTTAGGAAACCATGGTAATGTAAACACAGCGTTTGTTTAATTGTTGTACGATTTAATTAACTACTGTAATATAAATATTTTTTACCTTTATTATTTACATATTTAGTTATTATTGAATTTTATTAGGGTCGAAAACTTTTGAAGAACGTAGTGCATTGCCAATGTCCGTCATAACATTCAAAAATAAACCACTACAAGCCTGGTTCTAACGGGGAACCTCATCAATTGGAGTGAGGCATATCCCTTACGTTCCCCTCAAATCCCTCGGAGACTTCTCATATTCCAGTGATTATGGTTCTGCCCGGCATCATCCAATATATAACCGAAGTGACTAATAGTTATCTGCATTATAAATTCTGACCTACAACCGCTCTGCCACTGGATGGTCCCACGTTTGCATGGATGCATAGGCTTTAGGTTATCTCAAATCCCTTGGGAGCTCCAATGTAAATGCATATATTAAATATAACTAATATGAGATATTTTTAAAAGTATAAATCCTAACATACAGAAAATTCATTTTTAATACTCTTAGTTTCGGATATCTTTTAAATCCAAAAGTAGAGTGTTTGTATATAAAACATAAAGCAATGGAGGCACCATAGTATGAGGGGCAGAGTATTATCTCTGAAATCATGTATTTTAGGACTAAAAAATAAACAAAATTAATAGCAATTTCTTTCTCCAACTTTTACCAGTTTTAAACTTGCCCTAAATAGAGAATAACAGACCTATTTAAGCACTTACTTTTGTATTTACTCTTTTATATTCGCCCTTCAAGTGAATGACAAGAGAATCTGCGAAACCAAAGTGATTAGGATTCAGGATGGTGCGTATTAGGGAAATTACGATTTCTATCTGTAATTAGGTTTCTCTATTCTCATACCTAAGGAAGTATCAGAACAGAAAGCTTTAAAGCTGACATTACCAAGAAAAATACTAACTACTAAACGGGTATCAACACCCCCCCCCACTAATATGCATTTGTAAATATAATAAAGTGAACTAGATAAAGTAAACCGATTGAAATACTTTGGCCAATGGTAAAAAATACACGACATCAACTAATTCTAAAGTTATTTACTGTGGCACTTATTTAGTTGTAATAATTTAATATTGCGATGTTGTTTTATGTTTAAAAATATGTACAATATTTACATTTCCATCAAGAAGATGGAAACCTTGGAAACTTATCGTTTAAATTATTATCCGTGTAATCTACAACATAAGTTTAAGAATTTGAGGTGTCCTTCTCAATGTAGCGACCGATGCCCTCATAGGGTCCTTGAAAACAATTTGTTGGTAACCACAGGCCTACACACCTACGTTTACTTTATAGAAAAGTAATAAAAGGTACTGTAATGCTGAGAGTAAGGTTTTCTAGTTATATTTTTGTATTTATTCAGTTTTAGCAAACCTTTCTTTACATTCCAGATGACCTATTACCTTCGTGTGCATATATGTGTCTATATAGGAGGGAGGGAGATAGAGAGAGAATAATAGGTTCCACGAACAGTGTTTTCAGCATGAACAATTAATATAGATAGGCCTAAATATACGTCGAAATTTGTAAATCAAATATAATGATTAGATTCATATACTTTAGCTAATAGAAATAAATACACGACCAATAAACAAACTAATTCTAGAGTACACTGATGGGACATTTATATAGTTTTAATATATATTTATGCGTTCAGTTATTTTGTTCTGATAAAAAGAACAATATGTACATTTTTCTGTAGTAGTTGCCATATAGCCTCTTTACCAGGAATTACCAAGGCCTAACTTGCTTAGAGAATGTTTACACGGTTGCAATTAAACCGTCACTGAGAGCTTTTACTCTGTCATACTTTGTTGGCTTCCAAACCTTACAATGTGGAGCCCTAGATTCTGTAGTAGTTGCCATATAGCCTCTTTACCAGGAATTACCATAGCCTAACTTGCTTAGAGAATGTTTACACGGATGCACTCAAACCATCGCTGATTGCTTTTACTCTGTCATACTTTGTTGGCTTCCAAACGTTACAATGTGGAGCCCTAGATACTGTTATAGTTGCAATAAAGCTTCTTTACCAGGAATTACCATAGCCTAACTTGCTTAGAGAATGTTTACACCGATGCACTCAAACCATCGCTGATAGCTTTTACTCTGTCATACTTTGTTGGCTTCCAAACGTTACAATGTGGAGCCCTAGATTCTGTAGTAGTTGCAATATAGCCTCTTTACCAGGAATTACCAAGGCCTAACTTCCTTAGAGAATGTTTACACGGTTGCAATTAAACCGTCACTGAGAGCTTTTACTCTGTCTTACTTTGTTGGTTTCCAAACCTTACAATGTGGAGCCCTAGATTCTGTAGTAGTTGCCATATAGCCTCTTTACCAGGAATTACCATAGCCTTACTTGCTTAGAGAATGTGTACACGGATGCACTCAAACCATCGCTGATAGCTTTTACTCTGTCATACTTTGTTGGCTTCCAAACGTTACAATGTGGAGCCCTAGATTCTGTAGAAGTTGCAATATAGCCTCTTTACCAGGAATTACCATAGCCTAACTTGCTTAGAGAGTGTTTACACGGATGCACTCAAACCATCGCTGATAGCTTTTACTCTGTTGGCTTCCAAACGTTACAATGTGGAGCCCTAGATTCTGTAGTAGTTGCAATATAGCCTCTTTACCAGGAATTACCATAGCCTAACTTGCTTAGAGAATGTTTACACGGTTGCAATTAAACCGTCGCAGAGTGCTTGTACTCTGTCATACTTTGTTGGCTTCCAAACATTACAATGTGGAGCCCTAGATACTGTTATAGTTGCAATTAAGCTTCTTTACCAGGAATTACCATAGCTTAACTTGCTTAGAGAATGTTTACACGGATACACTCAAACCATCGCTGATACCTTTTACTCTGTCATACTTTGTTGGCTTCCAAACGTTACAATGTGGAGCCCTAGATTCTGTAGTAGTTGCAATATAGCCTCTTTACCAGGAATTACCAAGGCCTAACTTCCTTAGAGAATGTTTACACTTTTGCAATTAAACCGTCACTGAGAGCTTTTACTCTGTCATACTTTGTTGGTTTCCAAACCTTACAATGTGGAGCCCTAGATTCTGTAGTAGTTGCCATATAGCCTCTTTACCAGGAATTACCATAGCCTAACTTGCTTAGAGAATGTTTACACGGATGCACTCAAACCATCGCTGATAGCTTTTACTCTGTCATACTTTGTTGGCTTCCAAACGTTACAATGTGGAGCCCTAGATTCTGTAGTAGTTGCAATATAGCCTCTTTACCAGGAATTACTATAGCCTAACTTGCTTAGAGAATGTTTACACGGATGCACTCAAACCATCGCTAATAGCTTTTACTCTGTCATACTTTGTTGGCTTCCAAACCTTACAATGTGGAGCCCTAGATTCTGTAGTAGTTGCCATATAGCCTCTTTACCAGGAATTACCAAGGCCTAACTTGCTCAGAGAATGTTTACACGAATGCACTCAAACCGTCACTGAGAGCTTTTACTCTGTCATACTTTATTAGCTTCAAAAAAAAATGTGGATCCTAGATCCTGTTATTACCTTCAATGAAGGCAGCAGGGGAAGGATTGCAGTGTTACTAAGCCTTATAGTTAAAACAGGCCTGAACCGTTGGAAAACTCTGCACGAAACCGAGAGTGCAACATAAAAACAACCCGAAATTGCAAACAGACTAGCATAAAGAAAGAGCCTGACAACTTTCCAGGATGGCAAACAAGAAATAATTAGATGGATATGAGAAACAAAAATTAAATTAGGAAGTTGGATTGTTTTGAACATCAGAAAACTTTTATACATGCACTTTTGTCTCCATTTGCGATTTAACAAAAACCTAAAAATTTCAGGTAAACTCCACACTATCTCACAGTCGGCTTGATTAGGGCGCTCGAAGTTTAGGCAATATAATATATATATATATATATATATATATATATATATATATATATATATATATATATAAATATATATATATAACGTTTTCTTGTTGAATAATTTAAAACAACATAGGCTATTCAAATACAAGAATATGTGTTAATTTATATCCATTTAGGATATATATTATTAATTGAATAACCTATGTTGTTTTAATATATACACGGTTTTTGTGGACTGCGAGCTGCGAGGATTTTCCGTTGACCTTGGTGTACCGTTAAGTTCTATTTTTAAATTCACTGCACTGTGCGAGTTTTTAACGTTTGTTTTGGGGTTAATATTGTCTATTAGATTGAA
Organism: Prosapia bicincta; assembly: GCA_036971475.1. Lineage (NCBI taxonomy): Eukaryota > Metazoa > Arthropoda > Insecta > Hemiptera > Cercopidae > Prosapia > Prosapia bicincta. Next base: position 8,322,807 of record JBAIZL010000394.1, read on the forward strand.
TAATTTATCGTTTTTTTATTTTATTTGTATCTGTTCGTTAATGATATTATTTTTATTTTTATAAATTTCTAGTTGTTCCCAGATTGTCATTTTGAGGCCTTTTTGAACCTTTTTTACTAGGTGTACGTTTTTTATTGTGGGGAATGTGTGTTTGTTTTTGATGGCGTGTGTGGCTAAGTTTGAGTTATAAATTTCAGGTTTGATGTATGCATTGAGGTGTTCTTCATATCTGTCTGTTCTTTTTTGTTTGGCCTATGTATATTTTATTACAGTCTGGGCAATCGATTTTGTATATTCCGTTATTAAGTGTGGGACATATTTTTTCTGGTTGGTTTATTTTGTTGATTGTTTCCTGTGTTTTTGTAGGCTATGTTAATATTATTATTTTTTATTGTTTTAGTTATTCCTTTTATGTTTTATCCTGTGTATGTGAATATAGCCCATTTTGTTGTTTGTGGTTCGATTTTAGGTTATTTTAATTTATTTAATATTTTAAATTCTAATTTATCTATAGTTTTTTTTATTGTATCCATTTTTTTGGGCTATTTGATATATTATTTGTTTTTCTTTGGTTTTTTCTTCATTATTTAGAGGCAATATAAGCATCCTGTATAAAAGTGAGTTGTAAGCGGCCATTTTATGTTGTGGGGGATGGTTGGAGTAGTTTGGTATTGTATTAATGGTTTGTGTGGTTTTCCTATAAATAGAATATTCAATGTTATTTGTATTTCTGGTCAATGTAAAGTCTAGATAGTTTATTTTATTGTTTATTTCTTCCTCCATGGTGAATTGTATGTTAGGGTGTAAGTTATTGATTTCATGTAGAATGATGTTATTATTTATTGCTTTATTTTGTGAGATGTATAATCCATCATCAACATATCGTATCCAATGTCCGTTGGGGTCGTGTGTTTTTATGGTTTGTGTGATTAATTCGTCAAGTTTTTGGAGGTAAATTTCTGATACTATACTTGATAGTGGTAATCCCATTGCTAAGCCATCTGTTTGTTTATATATCTTATTATTAAATATGAAATAGTTTTGGTTTAGTATGGTCTTTAGGCATTTTGTGATTTGGTTTGTGTATTTGGGGTAGGTTTTAAGGTAAGTTAATTTGTTTTTTATTATTTGGGTGGTTTCGTTAATTGGTATATTAGAGTACATGTTTTTGATATCAAATGATATAAATTTGGTGTTTTTGGTTATGTTTATTGTTTTTAGTATTTCCGTTAATTCAATTGAGTTTTTTATGGTGTATTTATTTTCCAATTTAAGTTCGTGTTTTAGGTTTTTGGCTATTATTTGTGATATTTTATAGGCAGGTGCGTTTTTAAAATTTATTAAGGGTCTTATGGGATTGTTGATTTTATGTATTTTGATGAGGGCGTTCATTTTGGGGGGTTTTGGGTTGTCTATTGTATGTTGGTAAGGGTTTTTTGGTTGAATAATTTGTCATTGTTTTTTGCTAATTGTATGATTTCTTTTTGGTATTTTTTGGTGGGATCTTTGTTTAATTCTATACAGTTGTTGGATTTTATGAATTCTTATGTTTTTTGGTTGTATTCTGTTTTTGATATGATTACTGTAGCGTTGCTTTTGTCCGCTTTAGTTGCAATTATTTCGTTTTTTAATAGTTTTTGTTTCAATTTGTTAATTTGGTTTATTTGTATTTTATTTTCAACGTGATTTCCTATTTTGATTTTTTGTTGATGATTTTGTTGATTTCGTGCGATGCTATGTTTCTGATGTTATCTTGATTTTCGTAATTAATGAGATTTATTGCCAGTTCTGTTTCTACTATGAGGTTTTCTATTGTGTTTTGTAATTTTGGTTTGATGTTGGTTTTTGTGCTATTTTCAAGTATATTTATTTCTTCTTTGGTGAAATTCGTTTTTGTGAGGTTTATAAAATTTGGGTGGAATTGATGGAGTGTTGTGATATTGTCCATGTTATTTTGTTTTTCTATTAGTTTGTTAAGTTTAGATTCTATTTTTCGTTTTTTAATTGCATTAAATTTCTTGCATTTTTCTTGAATTTTGATACATTTATCATGCCATTGGTTTGGTTTAAGTGTGTTAGCTAATTCTAGGTGGGTTTTTAGGAGTGTGTTAGTTAATTTGTTTTTCTTTGTGTACAGATATTTAATTTCATTTTTTACCCATAGAGTTTCAGCTTGTTTAGCAGTTTTTTGTGCAGAAGTAGTTTGGTTTTTAACTAAAACGATTTTACAAAAATCTATTTAGATTGTTGTATATGAAATGTGATCAAGACTTAAAACGAGTATATTCTAAACACATGCCAGCTGACCATCTAGGGACTTCCTTACATCTGTACATTAATTTAGATCTTTTTACAAAAATTGATTCTACCTAACTCTAGTGATAAGTGTAATACTTTTAATAAAAATTATTCCAATTTTAAGTCTATTTACTTATTTGATTCTTGAAATTAATTATTTTTATTTTTAATTAAATTAAATATTTGTTTCTTCATTTTTTATTTTTATTCAAATTTAATACATTTTTATTTTAAAAAATTGTTTTTAAAAAAGTGATAACAATTTTTGAAAAAGCCATATCATGGAAAAAATGTATACATTGATTTCATTTAACTTTGTGTTAGTAAAATATTTTAAAGATATAAATGAATATTATAAATTGAAACAAAATAAATATTTATAGTTAAAAATTAAATTACTGTTATGTCTAATGTGTAAATTTGTTCTTTTTGCATGATTTTTCTTTGTTTTTCTGTTTTATATTATTACCTCAATAGATTATTTTAATTATTTTAGTCTCACTTTTAGTATAAGTTGTTTATAAGTATATATTATTTGTTTTAATGTTGTTTTTTTAAAATTATTTAATAATTTGTATTTTAATGTTATGTTTTTAAATATAAGAATGACTAATCTGAGTCAAATCCTGAAAGCAATTCAAGTATAAAATATAAATACTAGGACTTGTTGTTGTAGAAGGTATATAGAATACAGTAGGTTAAAACAATCCCTGACCTACTAAACTAAACCTAACAGATGACTTATAAATGGACGAATATAAAAGCATCCCAACACTGCCATGCTATACTGTACAACAAGAGCAATATTCAGGCTTGCTTTTAACCAAAGGCGAAAATCTCAAGAAATTATAACCTACACACAAAAAAAAATCTACAAATCCTACAAACATAAAAACCTCCCATGCTTTAGAACAAGAGCAATATATATATATATATATACCTAGATTTATTATTGCTCTCCTTCTTTACCCTGAATACCATTTTGTTACCAGAGTGTTAAAGTCATGACCCAGTCTGTCCAGTTAGTCTTCATGTTCAGTCTGGACCCAAAGTATTCCCAAAAAATATCCCAGAATTGCAAAATGCTTTAACCAATTATCTTCTATATATTTCTACTGAACATTGCACAGTGTATTACACAATTTACTTTTAGCATTGGACACACAACTTTAAGTCATCATATAATGACAAGTAAATTAACAGTGCATACAAAGATGTATTGGTTAAAATTATAAACGTATGTACTTTGAATTAAAATTTTTAATTACTTCAATATTTGCTTAAAAATTATAAAAAAGTAATAAATTTAATTGATTTAACATTTGATTTAGATATAGTATATGTTAGAAAGTTTTGTTCATTAAATTTCTTTAACGCAATTAAAAAATTAATTTCTTGAAAGCTATTATTTTTAAAATTTTACACAAATAATTTTATTATTTTATTTGTATTATAGAATTGGTTATGAAAAGTCAGACAGTATTCCACTTTAGTTTACAATTAAGATAAGAAACAATTTCAAATTAATTTTTTATAAATTAGAGCAGTGTAATGAAACAGAGAAAGGAGGGATAACGGGATAAAGGAACCGATACCGTTTATAGATACTGTGTGACAGCGGCGAACGGATATGAAATTCTATTCCATTACATTTCAGGAAACTCCATCACATCTTTGCGTTACTGGGAATCAGAGACAGGAGTGGTAACTTAAAACTAATTAAATATTAACTGAGGGGTGAGCTTCTCCAGATCTGAAATTTTAAAAAAAATACCTGAAAATTTAAAAAAAATAGCTGAAAACATAAAGGTACCTGAAAGAAAAAGTACATATAGGCCAAATGAGGCCCATGATAAAACCACCATGCTCTCTGAAGGTTTTAAATTATTTAAGATGAAACCTTTTGGCTTTAGCCATCTTAAGGAAAGAAAATCAAACAAAGATAGTGATGGATACACTGGTTAGCTGACATGAGCACTACTTGCTAACATGTATGTAAATTCCAGCGCGACAGCGAAACGCGAAATTATTTGTGTATCGAGTAACATTTTTATAACGGACTCCGGCTTAAACTAACACTGGCCTGCTGTCTGCAAGCTCTGGGCTTCAGACTACAAAAACCTGAAACAAAAGGAAAACATTTCTGAGTAAGATATGGTTTTTAAATCCAAAAATAAATTATAAAAATCTTTATGAAGTTTATTTAAATAAAATATTACACGATATACTGTTTCATTCCACAATTTAAGAGAAATAATGTAGATAATGATACCTACCTTCCTATTAGTACTAAACTGATGTTATTTCAAAAACATTAGAATAATAATATAGTGTTATTAAAATAACTGCTAAACACTTTTAAATTTTTTTAACTTGCCTATAGTAGCACTTACTTTTCTTGTTGAGGATGGCCGTTTCGGGAAATGTGTTCCTTTGTCAACTCAGACCATAACTGATCTCAAGGTTTACCTAGGTTAGGATGCGCTCAGGAAACGGCCGTCCTCAACAAGCAAAGTAAGTGCTACTATAGGCAACTTTAAAACATTTAAAAGTGTTTAGTGATTACTAGTAGCCCACATGAAGATGGAATCAACAAATGTTAAAATAACTGATTAAATAATACACTATTTTTGACATAATATTGCTACTATGGTGATATTGGGATAAACTGTTTAATGAAATAGCCTTTTCCTTCACACTTATTTTTAAATTGCAGAAAAATTATAAAAGTTTGGTCTGAAAAGAAACCATTTTTAATGTGAAAACCAGTGGCCTCAATATTCTAAAAAAAAATAAAATAACAAACAGTTAAAGTGCAGTTAATTACTACTATCAAATAACGTTCACTTCATTTTATGAATAAAGTCAGATAAAATGCAGTTTAAGCTATTGCTGCTCAACTCCTATCCACAATTCCTTTCCCTTAAAAGTTTTGACTTGAAAAGTTCTTAAGTTTTTATCATTATTATTATTTAATTAGTGATTTTAAGTTTTTTATCCTGGAAAGGCCATTAAAAGGAAAAAGTTATTGATTGGAGTAGTACACTAAAATTTTTGAACACATCATGAAAACTAACTAGCTGGGAGTTTTTGTGTGTGAGTCTCGCCCATGACTCACAGCATCGAACAATGCACTGATTCAGTGCAAAACATGCCTGCTGAAAAACATCAATAAGTAGTGTATTTTTGCCAAGTGATAGCAATAGTAGTAACTAGCTGGTTTTTTTTTCTACCTCAGTCAACAATTTCATTCATCATTTACAAACAATAACAATATTGGAAACAACTCTAATACCACAAAAATAACTGATAATACAAGTTACCTAAGATTCCAATATTTGTATTCTATTTTGTTTTACCACTGTGCTCCTCACATTGTATTATGAAATTGAAAACTTTAAAAAATTAGCCTGTATTGACTATTCTCAGAATATAATTGGATAAAAGAACAGGAGTTGTGCTGGTTCTGGAAGCTTAGATAGAAAATGTTTTTAAGAAGTCTTTGAGGAAAAGGAAGGCTAATCTGCAAATGTAATTAAGGAAGGCAAAAATGGAAAAAGTCTCTGTTATAATCTTGTGAGAGTTAATTTTACGAAATCATGGAATACTTGCAAAAGTATGAAAAACTCCATGAAAGATTAATTGTGAGTAAAAACTAAATGCATTTGACAAGAATTAGTTGCATAAGTAGCTGTGTGAAGTTGGAAGACATGAAGAAAGATCTAAACCTCTATAAAGAACGAGCAGAAGAATATTTTGGGAGCATAATACTCCGACATGGCAATAAATGTAATGTTTTCAATACTAAATTTGTGAGCTCTACCATTTATAATAAGGCTTCTTGGGAGGATACAAGCAGAATTTTTATAATAAAAAAGAATAAAGTAGTAAATGGTATTCCACATACAGTGTAATACTTGCCCAGACCTTCAGTGTTACTATAGAGGACTAATCCTGTCTGCAAATCCTAGGCTCTGTAATTAAGAGACAAATTCCAAAGAAATAAATGCCAATACTAAGCATTGACATTATTTAGGTGCTATGATTCATCAACATTTATTCCTGAAGGTCAAACTGTCAATTAAAAAAAATGTATGTAGAGCTCTTTACATATCTGACTGTAAGAGATTTAATCACTCTTACTCTGTAAGACTCTCTTACTCTCTCAACTTAGGATTAGCCAATTTCTATGGGTTTTCATGACCAAAATTAAATTGAAGATATGTTTTCCTAATGCAGAAAGATAGAAAATGTAATAAGCCAATTTAAGGAACTCTCTAAAAATATCTCTCTTTGAAAATCCATATGTTTAGATAGATTTTTGGAAGCTATAAAATATTCTCTGTTTTTTGACAGCTATAGAAATGATGAAATAAGTGTCTAAATGCAGAACAATACTTTGAAGGTAAATAATGAAGAATATTCTAAATTATATTCAATTTTATTTTGAACAATCCAGGAACTTCTTGACTCTTTCTGATATAATTGCAATTTTTACAGGATTATTATATACTGTAAAGTTTCATGTTGTTTTGATAAGAATGAACTGCCCTATGAAATAAAGTTTCTGTATAATTTTAGTGTCTTTAGTTTTAGTTACAATTTGTATTAAACATTTATTTTATTTTATTTTTTTTAGTTGGTTAGTTTTACTTTAAAATAATTATTTAAAATAACTTTAGTTAGGCGATGATAACCTTGATAGGTTTTTCGCCTGGAAAAAAAAAAAAAATAAAAAAAAAAAAATAATAAAGTTTCTGTTGCTCATGGTAACACAATAAAAAGTATTTGATTCAATCATGAATATAACACCTTATATTATACAAAAAAAATCAATATTTTGTCCATTCTCAACTTGAGCTACTTGTTCACATTTATATCATTTAACATGTATTAATATGTAAACATTTTCATGAAGTAGCACTTAATTTTTGTCGAAATGAAGGTAGTTGTTTTGAGAGATGTTTCTCATATAAGTGAAAAACCTATATTACATATGAGTCTTACTTATTTTACACTTTTTTATACATCTCTTCTCCTTAAGTATTTTTCTCAACAAGAAAAACCAATTACAATAAAAAATATTGGCAAAAACCCAAAAACCACAAAAATAACTAATATTACAAGTTATTATAAAAGAGTCCTATTACAATCTATAATACAAACAATTACGAACTATACTAACTAATTTATGAAGGTCAGTCCAGTTTGTAAATTATTAGTTTATAAATAAGGATGTAACAGACTATGGCTTTAAATGGTAAAACTAACCACGCTCAGATTATAAAATGTTCTGGTGTATGGATTCTGTTTTAGTGCAAATGCACAGCAGTGGTTTAAAGAACATTGGGAAATACTAAAGCGAAATATTTTTATTAAAATAGAAATGCATCAGTTGGAGCTATATTCTGGTTGCCTTAAGATTAAGTTTTGGTGCAAACCGACTTATACTCAGTATAGCCAGTAGAACAGGTTGTGAATCATAAACAAAAGTATTTCAAGAGTATTTAAACATTGATATTTTCCATGAATGTTGGAATTTAAAAAAATAAAAAACACTAAAATATTTGAGTTGCCAAATTTGGAAAAGTATATTGGATTTCCTACCATGCTCTTACTTTCTGTCATTTGTTTCACTATTTAATCAGGAAATGGAATGTACCTCTTGGAGTTCTTTTAGAGAAACTTCAGTTTTAAGCTGGTAGTAAATTTTCTAGCTTCTTTGAAGTGTTGTAAAGGGCTTAAATTAAAAATCTAAGGAATACAATAGGAATCTAAGGTTACAATGAGAATTTTAAATTTAAAAAATATAAAATTTAAATTTTCGTTAATAAATATAAATATAAATACAGTCCCATAAGCAGCTATTTCAAAAAAACAAATTATAAAGTAAAGCCAGTTTTAAAGGTGGAAGTTATTTTATTGATTTGAAGGAGAAAGAAACAAAAGGAAAATAGAAGATTAGTCAAAATTCACGTAGAAAGTTCATTGACATTTGAAAGTGAGCAGAAAGAAAAATTATGAAGAACATCAAGAATAAGGAAATTGCCTAAATCCAAAATCTCAAAAGTTATGACCAAATATAAAATTTTGAACTAAAATGAAGAAGCTACCAACCACCAAAAACTTTGACGTTGAGGATCATGTGATTTTAAGGGGAGAAATCGAACCATATTACGTCACTTTTTACAGTATGTTGATTGGACCAGAGACAACAGGTGAGTATAGGGAGTATGGGGAGATAGAAGAAGAAAGGGGAGAAGGTGCAGTGGGTCTCGAAAAGTTGTAAACGCTGGACGGAGATTCAAACCACTCCGCTTTTAATGATATAAAAATGTTAAATTCCAACATCTTGTGCTAAGTACAGGAAATACGTGGCTGGAAAAATGTAATGGTGCAATTCCCAAGCCTTTTTTAGGGATTTCGGTCCCTAAAATTGGCTAAATTCAACAGATATGGTGCCTTTCAAATAGATCAAAAGACGGAGGGTTCCAAAGTTTATAAACCGTAACTTATTTTTAGAAGATATTAACATTAAAATTCGCCAAAATAAATTTTAAAACTGTTGAAAGTGAAAACCATAAAAAAGTAAACGAAATTAAAATCAGGACTAAAATATGTATATATATCAGTGGCACACCCAAGGGAGGGGCCAAGAGGGTCCGGAACCCCCTTACTATGAAAAAAAATGAAAATTTATACAAAGATTAAAAATGACATGAAAAATATTATATATTTAACTGGAATTTAGGTGTAGGGTAATGAGTTAGTATTTCCTCTAGAGAACAGACTGTAATAGCCTATATTTATTCAAAATGCACCATCCACTGTTGGATAAAATACACGCTTTTATTACTTTTATTTGTATCTGATGTATCCTGTTTTAAGAGGCTTTAAGTAGCATTAAAATGTTAGCAGTTTTTAAATGTACCATTAATATTGAAAAATTTTAACATTTCGCTTTGCGGTAAAATACACAGTTTTTGAGTTGGTACCTTTAGGTATAACTAAATAAGCATTGAAGTTACTTGAGAATTGATAATTATGGGAAAATATTAAAATTGTCAAAAATAATAAACAGCCTACTTTACTATGGCATAAAAACACAGATTTAGTCTCAATTTGAGATTTTTTTATGCTGCATATGCTTAAAATAGTTTAAAGAGTTAGTTTTTGCTAATTCTGTTTCAAACTCTTTTCGTTTTCTATGACCAATTTGAGTGAACATGTGGCTGGGATATCTTGCTGTCTGTTAGGTGAAAATTCTGCTGAAACTGTTTAAATGTTGACAACAGCCTATAGAGGTGATGCTGAAATAAAACTCCAAGTATAATAGTGGTTTGTTTGATTTCTTAATGCTAACAACTCAATTAATGACTAACCTCATAACCCAAACAGAGGAGAATGTTCAGATAATTTTTAAACATTTGCTCTCAGGGCATCGACACACCAAATTTCGGAGATAAGTTGGTTATCTTAAAGCTTGGTTTAGCAAATTTTAACTATAGATCTGGGAACAAAAAGAGTAACTGCCAACTCTGTACCTTGAGTTCTGACGCAATAAAAAAAAAATAGAAAGTTAAAACATGCCTTGCCTTGAAAGAACAGCTTCTGACTGATTCAGATTTCCTGTCGAAGGTTATTACTAAAGATGAGACATGGTGATAAGATGTCATAGTCACCTTGTCCAAAAAGATATTGTCAAATCAAATATCGAGACTTTTTGATGTTGATTCAGTTTGTTGGACCAGAGCGTTGGTCGAGTTTTCATTTGCAAGTTTTAAGAATTTACACAATGTTGTTAAAAAACCCCCGATTTGTGATAGACAAGCGTCTAGATTTTCGACTATGACAAAACACCTACATACAGCCATTTTGGCAAAAAAATGGCATGGTTCTGTTATCACATGTATTTCCGTTACCTGACCTGGTTTTATATCCTTTAATTTTATTTCTATGAGTAAAAAGGTGTATGAGAGAAGTCAGATTCACCAATGTTGATTTCAAGGAAAACGAGGATACAGATATCAGCGATTTCTGAACAAGAGTACAAAAAATGTTTCGAACAGTGGAAACACTGATGAGAAAAATGTATCAAGTGTAATGGAGAATACTACAAAGGAGATAGTTATGCAAAAAATTGAACGTGGCTTTTAAAAAATAATTCTGTTTTTGCACCCCACTTATGTATATATATATATATATATATATATATATATATATATATATATATATATATATATATATATATATATATTTTAAAACAACACAGGTTATTCAAATACAAGAATATTTATTATTTTATATCCTTTTTTTTTTTTCTTTTTTTTTTTTTTTTTTTTTTTTTTTTCTTATATATATATATATATATATATAGAGAGAGAGAGAGAGAGAGAGAGAGAGAGAGAGAGAGAGAGGGAGATTTTGGGACTAGATAGGAGACTGACAGACTTACCTAATGGCAATAGTCCAAAACTGCAATCTCTTGGAAATAAATAAATAAATAGACACATATAAAACCTTACCACACTATTGAAGTATTTCGATCAACCTAATTATATATATACTGTTTCTGCTTAAGTTTGGGTCGCAAAAAAAAGACACACCTTTCAAAGTTTTTTGTGAAATTTCGTTCGAAGATTGCCCAATGATTCTCAAAGCATCTGAACCGTTGAATTGTTTCCAACAATCTTCAACAGAGAGCTCATTCTATCAAGCAAACCAGTTGTGTTTGGTGGCAAAAGTATCACTTTCACGCGTGTGTCGAAATTAGGTAAAGTAGGAGGATGGCCAAATGCATTGTCAATTAATAGAAATTACTTTATGCTAACTCATGATTTAAAGCATGATTTAAAACCGTGTAACTTGAGAATCTTGTAAGACGGGGAAGTGTAAGTCGAGGTATTACTGTATATATATAACGTCTTTTATTTTTCTATTGCATTGACTTTATAAAGTTATTATTGTTAATAGAAAAAAAAATTCAGTGATTTTACAATGGTCAAGTGTCTGAAAGTGCCTCATCACACAAGGTAAAAATTAATTGCACTTAGTGGTGAAACAATTGTTTACAATTAGCAATAATAACTTATATATATACATATACATATATATATATATATATATATATATATATATATATATATATTGTAATTTTATTTTGTTATGGTTTTTTCAACTAATACTGTCTATTTATATGAGTTTCATATAAACATTTTTCTCATAATACAATCATTTATTAAAGATACATTTCATAATGGAGAATATTTATAAGAATAATGGCTCAAAGCTTTTAACGGATTACTGGAAAATATTATTGACACAATCAAGAACTCTTACTAGTCAACAGTTGAAACGAAGGGTCTTGGTTTAACTGTTTGCTAGTAAAGAGGCTCCTGATATCAAGAATAACAAAATTATGACAGACAGAGCTATTTTTGTCATGCATATCCTTGTTTATGAAGTGTGTATTGGTTAATATATATATAGCCTATATAATTTGTAACTGTTTAGGTTTTGAGAATAGAATGTGAAGTAAATAGCTAAGATGCCAACACAAATATTCAACTATAATTATTTGATTTTTATTTGTACAAAAATTATTACATTTTTCACAGCTCTGACAATTTATTGCTACATAGAAATCAGATTTATTGTATTATTATTATAAGACTTCAAAGAGAATAAAACACTAAGCTTAAACAAATGAATAAATTTAGTAAGAGTTTGTGTTTACACACAGTGCCTTGTGCAGGTACCTATGTGGTGACACTGCTTAATGATGGTGTGCTAAACTTCAAAGGTATTTGGGGATACAAGTTGGAACTCTAACCAAATGCTGAATGTACAAGCTATAGATCTACATTTCAGTGAGTAACATACATTGGACCTACATAATGGATTGTAGCAAACAAACGTATTCTTAAGGAAATAACAAATTTTAAACTCAATTTCTACTCAGTTAATCAAAGAAAAATTTCATTATATTAAATACAAATAATATAAATGACTGAATCACAATTTTAAATGGTAAAATAGAAAGCAAAATTAATTAAATTATTATTAAAAAAAAACTTTACTAACAACAAATGCCATCCACTACCAGGTTTACAAAAATGTATTTGAATTTCAGAGGATGAATAAAAGGTATTTTATTAATGATTGAAGATTTGAACAAGATATGTATAAGGAGAGTGTGAACTAATAGGAATTGAAAAACCTCACTTCAAAGTACTCTTCAGTGAGAGAAAACTTTCTTAAAGGATTAAAATCAATACTGATTACATTGTCTGCCTGAATGTATTTCTAGATATAAATTGTAACCTAAACTTTTTATTATTTACTTTTGTACAGACAAACTAAAAATATTCATTTTAATATTCTACATAGTTTTAATATAATCACCCAGTTTCACTATTATCAGCTATAAAATTTTGGAAAGCCTTAGAATTAAACCCCCAAGCACGTGAGTAGAGATGTAAGGGACGACCATGGCAGCACAAGGGCAGAGACATGACACACAACTATTGTCTTTTAGGGCTATAAGAGATGTATTAGTGAAAACCCGAGTAGGAAGGAAAAGGCAATTATAAATTGAGATTTTTTGTAGTTAAAAAAAATGTATACTTATACTTTAGGTATCAACTTGACAAAAAAACACTACCTTCTGATATTTTCAGCAGACGCATTTAGCACTAGGTCAGCGTGTTAATCAATGATGTGTCACAGACAAGACGGTTACTCAGGTATGTTATTCTACAAAGAGTAGTTGTTAATTATGTCCTCAAATATAGTATTTGATTCTGAGTGTATCGTATCGTTTAGAATGTGTTGTGGATAGTATTAATGTTTTTTGTATATCTCATGGTTTTGTTATGCCAATTTTGTTGCTTTTTGTGATGTAGTGTAGGACTTTTAGATTGTTGTCTATGAGTGTAGTTGTTTTGTATGGGTATGACGAAATTTGATTTGGGTTGTCTTTTTAAGAGTTTGTTGTATCTTGTGGGAAATTGTTCTCCCTGTTTGTTCTATGTAAAAGCTGGGGCAGTTGTAGCATGTAATCTTGTATACTCCTGCCCTGATAATTCTGGTGTGTTTCTGAACTATGTAAGTATTTTTTAATTTTGTTGGATGTTTTAAATGCTACTTTGTATTAAAGTTTGCCGAACGAGGTTATTTTTGCGATATGTATTTTTGTGTTGTGTTATGTGTGGGTTTTTTGCGCAATTATGTTGTCTAATAAAGTGTGTTTGTATCCCCTTTAATATGCCATGTATTTTATTGTTTGTTTATTTTGCCTTCATTGTTCATGGGTAAGTTGATTAGTCTGTGTATCATGGAGTGAAAGGCAGCATGTTTGTGTTGTGCGGTGATTGAAGTGTTGTGTATAACTGTCAGTGGTGATCCATTTCCTGTATATTTTGAATGTGTTTGTTTTTGTTAGATCTAAGAAGTTGATTTTGTTCTGTTTCTAGTGTGAGGTTTGTTATTGTGTAATTTGTTTATGTAAATGTGGAAGGTGTTTATCTGTCTTATGTTGCTTTTATAGGATTAGGATGCCATCTAAGTATCTGTACTACATATTATTATTGCCAGTGTATTTGTTGATGTTTATAATATATTTTTGTTCTAGATTTGTATGATTATTGCTCGAGATGGGGAATCCCATGTGTAGTGGGCATATTGGTACATCTTATTTGTATACCACTAATAAATAACACATCAGCATCTTCACACAAAATCGCAAAATACCTCGACAAAATAATAAGAAACAAATCACATTTCATAACCACACTAGCCTAAAAAACAACATAGATCTTACAAAAAAAATAAAAAACACAAAGCACATAACTCTACACTAGCAACATTCGACATCACCAACCTATACACAAACATACCAATTAAAGAAACAATAAACATACTCAAACAAATGTTAATAGAAAACAACATAACCAAAGAAATAATACCACTAACAGAAACAATCACTTTTCAGAATTAATTCACATACAACAAATACTACACACAAAACAAAGGCCTACCCATTGGATCCCCATCTCAAGCTGACCTAGTGCAAAAAATGTCAGCTGAAAATATCAGTTAGTAGTGATTTTTGTTTTTTTGCCAAGTTAATACCAAAAGTGTAATTATTAGAAAACTCTCAGGATTTACAACAAAAAAAACTGCACAAAATTATACTTTTGTAATTTTTTTATAACACAGTGTATTATAAAATCAAAAACAAATTCATATTTATTACATTAAGGTAAAAATAATTGAGAAATTTTACTATGTGAGCCCAGTTTTTTTTATCTAGGCAGACATATGTAATCGCTGGATTTCTCTTTGCTGTACTCTGTTATTTGAACTTTATATAGGCCTATGAATGCAAAATGTCCCTTGTAATTTAATTGATAAACCACAAAAACATAAATAACCACCAGTTCAGACAAGTGCACAAATTGTAACTAAAATAGCTATGGCCTACAATTATGCTCGTTTTAGCATAAAAATACCATTATCTTTATTGTAAAAAAACAAATAAAACTACACAATCAGTATTCGATTTACATTACACTAAAATAAAAAAATAACTTTACAGAAGAATTAATTTTGCCTTAAAAATGTTTCAAAGCTCACAACAAATCTGAGCTATTTTAAATACCACTATTTGAAATAATTTGTCAAAATATTTCCAACGACAAATTACTTTTAGTTGTATAATTTTACAGCTTTATCAACTGAACATGAGAAAAATTTAATATTTAGAAATAATTGAGACATGGACAATAACACCATTAAAAGTTGAATATAAAAAAACTAAGAATAAATAACTTCTGATATACACAATCAGATGATTAAAATGAAAACAAGATAGAAAGGGATTCCACAAGGATGGAAAGGCAAATCATTTGATATAAATGTCTTTCCTTATATCTGAAACTAAAGTTTTATTTCTATAAACCAATAAAACTTTATTTTACACTGCCGCCACTCAAAGTTTTCTACAATGTTGAAAAATTATAACGGCGAAGTACCTGTAAAGCAATGCTGACAACCTGAAAAACAAATTTACTTCAGGTGAACACAAAGTTCAAACTAGATACAAGATGGGATATTGGTAACTGATTACTGAATGATGTGGATTCAAGGTGACGAGGAACAAAAAATAATAACTGGAAGTTAATTCAGTGCAACATTAATATAAAAGAAAAAAATGAGATGGAATTTTGGTGTTTGATTACTGGAAGATCTGGATTCAATGTGACGAGGAACCAAAAATTATAACTCTAATTTAGTTCAGTGCAGCATTAAGATAAAAGAAATGAACCAATGGTATATGGCAAGGGTGTTGGAAAACAGAAATCATAACTAAGAGAAGTTCATAATAATACAGCAACAAAAATATTCAGGATTTGCAAAAAGGGTAAGGAACAGTTTAGTGATCTGACAATAAAAATTCAAAAAATGGAAACAAAATTGTTTAATACTGAACAATATATTATAATACTTTTTATTAGGGTTTCTGGATAGAGCTAAACCAGTAACCGCTATTTCTTTCAACTCTATTGAACAACTTATATACTTTGAGAAATATATTTGAATTAGATCTATAAAATAATAAGTATGAAATGCAACATTTAATGTACAACTGAAATGAATTTCTTTTTCTCAATGGCCAACATTTGTAACATGATTTAAAATATATTCAACGACATCAACAGAACCAGAATATTAATAATTAAAATCATTAATAGATACTTTTCAAAGTTTGCTTCCTAAGAACATAATGACGACTCTAGGAAAAGTAGAGGCAATACACATTCAGACTGTTTATAATATTCTACACTTTATTAATCATATCGAAAATTAAACTAATATATAAATATATGTATAAAATTATAAATATATATATATATAAATTTTAAAAAATAGAAACAGAAAAAATTACCTGATTAATGTGACAAAGACGCAGTGTGCAATTTGATGGTGGTGATTAGGTGTTGATGGAGCCGGCGTAGATGTTGATGGTCCTGATGTAGGTGTTGATGGTGATGATATAGATGTTGATGTGGTTGGTCATTGATGGTGCAAGTTTCTGATGCTGGTGGTTTTATAGACAGCAGTAGGCTTGATGATTAGGAAAGTTACCTAAAAACAGGAATTAAAATATTTATTAAATGAAAAAAAATGTATATATACATATAGACACAGTAGTATCAATAGTTCGAGATGAACGGGACACAGACCCCCTCGCATTACACAGAAATAAATTCCTGTGCATTAGGAAAAAAATGACTTCTAATGAACCCTAATACAGTAAAACCCCTCATATACAGATTGATGTGGTGGCAGTCAGATCCAGATTTATTAATAGCGACAAAAAGACCAGTTCAGCTAATCATGAGTGTCATCATTGTTTCATTGATTTTTTTGCTTCAAAGAGAATTTATTTTCTGATATGTTACACACAAAACTAGACATTTGTGCTTTCTAAAGGAATTTTGTCGACTGTCAAAACTTTCTGCAAAAATAAAGAAAGATATTTCTGATCCATTGACCTTCTGCCAAACATCTTCACATAACTGATAAGGACAATCAAACACAACTGATGAAGTGATCTGTAGAACACTAGTGAACTGAATGATGCACCAGAATGGGGAGGAAGAAAAATACCATATTGATATAAACATTTCTTGGACCCAACTCATTTCCTTTCTAATAGAAAAAGGCTCAAATTCAACGGAAGCTAATTAAACCAGGACTCGAATTTTCGAGGCTTTACTGTATATACATATGTGTGTGTGAGAGAAAGAAGACATTTTAGAAGAAGAATAGCCTTGATAATCATCCAGGAAGTTTTCATAAATTGACCCCCCCCCCCCATACATAACAGAAAATTAATTTCAATACAAAATTTTCTGTTAATTTTTATGATATAGTTACATCGTTAACTACACCGACTGTGTAAGTTATCTGTGAAGTAAAGTTTTATTTTGTCCTGTAGTAATTACATGACATCCAAATATATATATTTATATATATATATATATATATATATATATATATATATAAATGAAAACAGATTTAATTCTAAATAGTTTTTTGCGGAATGAAACTCCACAAGCACCTTCCCTCTTAAAGGATAAATAGTATAGTCAGATCATTAATTAGTAATGAATTAGATGACACTGGACAACTGAATCCCAGTATATTGTGAAAGTAATACTACAATGAGGGATAATATTTCGAAAAGCAGGATATACTGCATTGACAGCTTACAACTAGTGATAGCACATAATTGCTAAATATATAGAATGTCTTTGTAATTATACTTCTAGATATAAGGAAAGCCTGTGTCCACAAATAAGTTATCTGAGTACCATTGGCTTAATTCGTAGTCGTAAGGTTCCGTGAACCGCAATCTATTCCCTACATCATTATTCTAGTTTATTGCTACATTTAATGAACCAAACTGTAATCACAATACTCTGTTGTTGTCCAGTAATAAGCCTTTTTTACGTTGTATCTTTGTTATAACGAGTTACTTATGAAAAACCACATTTCCTGTCAAAAAAGGTTAATTTTTCAATACACATATGCCAGTTAAGGTATACATGATTTAAAGTAATATCTATGAGAAGTTGTTTCACTCGTTACACACAGTCCTAGCCTCCAGGTAAATCTTTTTATGCCGATCATATTTAAATTCAATAAATTTTTACGCATTCATGGAGAGGGTTATTGCTGATCTCTAAAAATGGGATTTTAGCGGATCTCTAAAAATCACCATTTGGGAGGGACAGCATACCATCCTACTTGGCAGTGATAAATAAAACAAACTCTTTTAGAAAGTTTTTTAGTTCAACTTTTAATAAATAAACTTATATACCACACAAGTATATAACTGCCTGCTATAAAAGAGGGTATAACTACGATACTGTGTCAAGATTTTAGAATATTCATTCCTTCAAAACAACCATTAAAGTGAAAATAACAAATTTTCGAAAACCTAATTTATGAAATAATATATGCTTGATTTGCAAATCAGTCACTTTTTCATGTACCTTGAAAGCTGTATACCTTACTTTATCTTTTGCGTAACTTTGGTTTTAGTAATTTCACAAATAGTTATTCAGGAATACGCTCTGTAAATGACAGTGTTAATTGCAATTTGGTAAACAGTCCTGAAATATGCTCTTGCAAAGTTACAAGCTAAAGTAGTTATTGTATTTCTAAAATACAGCATTCTCTATATTGACAATATAGCACTTGTAAATCTAACTGAATTTACAAATGAACTAGCCATCAAGTATGACAAAATCAATCTACGTAACATTAATGAAAGGGTAGAATATTTATTAGTTGTCACTTTTGAGTGACAAGGATGACCTTGATCCCACTTTCTCTGAAGGTTATTGAAACATGTTTAAGGTTGTTTTCTTAGTTGACTTCTAAATTTACCTCAACAGAATAAATTGGTCCTGAAAAAAATTAACAATGAAGCAGCTTTTTTGATCAATTAATAAGTGTAAATTTTTGTTCACAACATGCTTTTGCTGGTTTTTTTAAATTCACCAAGTTGCATAAACTAATAGTATAAAGCATTCACAGTATTGAAAACATAACTAATGTTAGACAATAAAATAATTGTATTTGGGACCACATGAGATCAAAATAGAAAACTGTTCAATAACACGTCCTATGACGATATGCACAAGATTTTTTTTTATTCAACACGGAAAGTTAATTTTATCAATTTAAAGTTGGGTACAAAATTCAGTGAGGAGTAGTAAGTTGTACATCGCCCATGTAATAACAACTATAGTTGATGTTTTAAGGATCTAAACTTTGGTGAATACTCAGATTGCCCACCCACAATAAAATGCATATAAAATTAATCAAAAACATGTCCTAAAGCTAAATTATTAACTATTGTTTGTGCAATAATTAAGTAAAAGTTACTGACAAACTGTTGCTATAATTATATTAACGAAATCATAGTATTTGACGCTAATATACCCCAAAATAGAATGTAGGATGCTAAGGCAAGGTTAGCTATGAAATCTAAAAGAGTTAGTGGGAAAGTTCACTTACTTTTAGACGGTTGCCTGTCACAACTGTAACTGTTGTAGTATTACGTTCGGCCGCAAGATGAGTAGAGACAGCGCATCAATCGTAGTAAAAATGTAGATAAAAAATGAATTATAATAGAAATAATTGTTTCTCACTCACAATGTTGTATTTGAGAAAAAAAAAGGAAATAGGAAAGGATTTACCCAACATTTCCCCCCACCGAAAACAGAATAAAGTTTTCTCAATTAAATAGAAATAAAACACACATTAAACAACAAAAAATAACACTTCTTGAACTAAAACAACTTATGAAATTAAAATTGTTCTTTAGTCATGGTAATGGAGAGGACTTATCTTGACGACTGGGCGTCGGAAAGTCCTTCGCGTGGTTCGTACTGATACGACCCGCACAACACCATCCTTTCCTTGGAATGTATCTTCAATTCTTCCCAACTGCCAACGTAATGGTGGAGAGTGGGTATCTTGAAGGAGTATCAAGTCACCTTTAGACACGTTTGGTGATTCCGTTGTCCATTTACTACGCTGTTGGAGCGTGTGCAAATACTCAATCCTGTAACGTGTCCAGAAATGTTGGACGGCCTTTGAAATTAGTTGCCAGCGACTTAAACGATTCATGGGTAATTCCTGAAGGTTATGTTCAGGTACTGCGGTCAGAGCAGAGCCGATGAGAAAGTGTGCGAGTGTTAAAACATCAAATTCATTAGCGTCTGTGGATAACGGAGATAATGGCCTGGAATTTAAAATTGCCTCAATTTTTGCACATAGTGTTGATAATTCTTCAAAGGTGAGAGCTTGTCCATTTAGCACTCTCTTGAGATGGTATTTTGTGGAACGTATTCCGGCCTCCCACAGACCTCCAAATTGAGGACCGTCAGGTGGGTTGAAATTCCAAGAGATTCCTTTAGAGCTGCAATGTTATTTTCACACTCTTCGAAGTACTTGAATATGCCTGTCAGGTACTTGTTAGCTCCCACAAAGTTCGTTCCATTGTCGGAAAACATATAGTGGCAAAGTCCTCTTCTACTGACAAATCTATCGAGTGCAGCCAAAAATGCAACTGTTGAAAGATCCGAAACCACTTCGATATGGAGGGCTTTTGTAGATAGACACACAAACAAACATATATATGCCTTAAATATCTTAGCATTTCGTCGTCTAGATTCCTTAATTAAAATAGGACCGCCAAAATCCACTCCAGTAGATATGAACGGTCGTCCTTGACTTGTTCGTGAGGGTGGAAGATCTCCCATACGAGGTTGTATGAACGTTGGCTTCATTTTATTACAGGTGAGACATTTGGAGAGTGTGGACCTAATAGCACTGCGAATACTCAGAATCCAATACTTCTGTTGAATAAATGATTGTAGTATGCGTGGTCCAACATGTAAATAAGATTTATGATAATGCTCGATTAAAAGTGTAGTCAACGTCTAAAGTCGGGATGTCTAAGTCTTGTGGCAAGGCAGCATTCTGAAGCCTAACCCCTACCCTAAGAAGCCCACGATTGTCCAAAAAAGGGTTCAGTTTCCTAAGGGCATTTGATGTCTTGCCTCCACCTTTCAGTGAAATTAGATCTTCTTCAAAGTACCTTTTCTGTTTGTATTGAATCCAGAAATGTAGAGATGAACCTAACTCAGTATGAGATAATGAACCTTTAACTTTAGATTGTGTATGACAGTTTGTTATAAATCGTTTGCACCAGGCAGTTACTCTTATTAACCTGGTAAACGAAGACAATTTATCAATTAAATTAAAACTTGATGTTTTGGTTTCAGTAACACAAATAGTATCAATATTCAACTTGATATCTGGTAATGCATTCGTACTTGTGCAAGGTGCGTACCGCAGCGGCCATTCCTTTATGGGTGATGTCATGAACAATGGACTGAACCACCAAAGCGAATGGGCTATGAGTTGACTAGGGAACAGACCCCGAGAACTACAATCCGCTGGGTTTAGATTTGTTGACACATAATGCCAGCTATTAGGATCTAATATCTCCATTATTTCTGTCACACGGTTAGCAACAAAGGTTTTGAGCAAATAAGGAGGCGTTTTTAGCCAATTAATCACCACCATTGAATGAGTAAATGCAAATATACCTTCTATTTGCAAAACTTCACTTAAACATTTTTTAAGATAATCAAACATTCTTGAAAGTAATAATGCTCCACAAAGTTCCAACCGAGGAATAGAAAGTGTTTTAAGAGGTGCCACTTTTGACTTCCCAATAATAAGATGAGACGTAGCTGGGTTGGTTATATACAGTCAATCAAATAAATTGCAGCACTGTATTCTTTTTCAGAAACATCAGAAAAACCTACAAGTAGCATGGGCCTGACCCCGGAGACACTGTAAACCGCCTTAATTTTATATTAGATAGAAGGTGTAGTTCCGAAGCAAAGGTTGCCCATTCCTTTTGAATGTTTGGGGGAACTTCATCATCCCAACTAACCCCAAGTATCCAAAGTCTTTGAACCATGGTTTTGGCCAATATAATCACAGGGGATAGCCAACCGAGAGGATCATATATGCGTGAGATATGGGATAAAATGGCACGTTTTGTATATATTAGGTTGATGGGAGTTATATGTAAGAGAACATGTCTGATTTAGCAATCCATTGAAGACCTAAAATCTTGATATGACTTCCATCTGAATTCAACGAAATAGGAACATCCTTGTGTTCGTCAGGTATAGCCTCAAGTAAGCTAGCTTAATTGCTGCTCCATTTATGAAGACTGAATCCTCCCAAAGCAAGAAGATTTATAAGTTGATTTTGTAAATCCAATGCTTCTTGAACATTCGCTGCGCCTGTCAGAATATCATCAATATAAATGTCCTCTTGAAGAACCTTGGCTGCAAGAGGGAACTTATCTCCTTCGTCTATAGCAATGTTTCAATGTTCGCAAAGCAAAATAAGGAGCAGACGAAACACCATACCTAAGTGTCATGAGTTCAAATTCCTGGATCGACTCGTTGGGGCTTTCCCGCCAGAGAATATGCTGATACTTTCGATCTTGTGAACGGACTAATATTTGCCTGTACATCTTACAAATATCCGCAATTAAAACTACTGGATGTAATCGAAATTTTACCAAAACATCAGCAATATCATTTTGTAGCTTAGGTCCTGTCAACAGTATGTCATTTAGTGACCTATTATTTGTAGTCTTCATAGATGCATCGAACACTACACGAACCTTAGTCGATGAACTAGAATCTTTGATAACGCAGTGATGAGGTATGAAATAGGGTTCTTCTTGAGGCGAATTATTTGATACGAGACGCATGTGTGCAAGGTTAACATATTCCCTCATAAAGGACTTATACTCTCCATACAGATTGGCATCACGCCCTAACCTTTTCTCCAGGTACTTGAACCTATTGGTTGCTTGGTCACGTGACTGACCTAAGACGTTATCACTTTCTCTTATTGGAAGAGGAACAACATAACGACCTTCCATATCACGATAGTGTAATTCCTTAAAACTCTGTTCACATTGGACATCATCTGGGTTGGGAGGTATCATATGAAGAACTTCCTCTGTCTCCCAGAAACGTCTTAAACTTCTGTCAATACTACTTGGACTTCGAAATAAGCAAGCATGATGAAGTGAGTGCAAGCTGAGGTTGCTTATCCTTCAACTTTCCTGTAATAACCCAACCAAAGATGCTATGAAGAGCGGAGGGGCAGCCATCCGTAGTACTGAGCTGTTGCCCATCATAGACCTCAGAAAATAAATCCGCAGCTATCAGAAAATCAATCTGAGAGGGTATGTGAAAACTGGGATCAGCCAAATATAGATGTTTGAACTTGGAGACGATGTGAGTGGGAATATGAACGCTAGGCATATGAGCAGTGATTTTTGAAAGTATCAAAGCCTCAGTATTTAGTTGAGGAGTTATGGGGTCTCGAGGCTTTAGTATACACGTGACAACTCCTTTAGTACCCTTGACCTCATTCTGGGCTAAGCCAGCCATAGGGAATGAACATTTTCTTCCTACCAACCCTAAACGCTTTGCACAGGCAGATGTCATAAAGAAAGTTTGGGCACATGAGTCAATAATTGCTCTAACAGGTTGAAACAGGCCGTTTGAGTCCTTGACATGAATAACTGCAGACCCTAGTATTACAGTAGAATAATGCTGCTGTGAATCTTGAACTGAGCTAGTAGAGGTAGGGTTAGTAATTGAATCCTTTATCGGCTGAAGAGAAGGATTGGATTGAGGTGATGCAACATGAACCAAAGTGCTGCATGAATCGTTCACAATAGGATGAGTATGTTCTAAATGAAGTTATGTGTGGTGTCGTTGGCCGCAAGTTAAACAATTTGTCTTGGACAGACAACGAGACACGCTATGTGTACCTTTCAGACAATTAAAACATAGTTTATTGGCTTTAACTAAATCTTTACGTTGATCAGGGCTCATACGTTGGAATTCAGGACATTTGAATATAGTATGAAGTAGTTTACAGCATGGACAAAGTTTAGATGCATCAGTAGAGGAAGTGAGCAAGACTATTTGAAAATGGAATAAGATTTTTAACAGCGGACCCTCGCTTTGAAGATGTAACAGTTTTCAGAGCAGGATTTCTATTAACTTGCTTATGAGCTGGGTGTATATCGTTATCTTGAGATATTTCTAATATACGTGCATGGTTTTGTAAGAATTTCACTAAATCATCAAACTTAGGTATTTCAGAACCAATGTTCTGTAATTCAAACTGCTTGCATGTAGCAACTGGTAAATTTCTCAAAGCAATATACATGAACAAAAAATCAGCAAGGTCCGGAATACCCAGTGCCTTAAGTGCAATAACCGGTTCATAAAACTTTCTTAAAAAATAATTTCAAGTCAAAGCTGACTCATTATGCTGTGGAGTACAACTAAAGAGTGTGTTTAATAAGGATATTCCTAGCACACGCTTGTTTTGATATTTGTCTACTAAGGATTTCCAAACAATGCAATAATTCTTCTCTGATATAGGAAGGCTGCGAGCAATGCTCAACGCAGAACCAGAAAGTGCAGAGAGTAAATAGTGAAACTTTTCAATGTCACTGAGTGACGTATTTTCATGTATGAGAACGCGAAAATTATCGTAAAAAGGTGTCCATTCATTGTAAGATCCGTCAAACATTGGCAAGGCAATTTCTGGTAAACGAGGCCTACTAGAAGATTCATCCTTACTCCTGCTGTCAACAGAGGATTGTTCCACAGAACTAATTCTATTATAGACTACTTGTATTTTAAAATACAACTCGTCAAAGGCTTCGGATGTTTGAACAGTTTCGTATTGTTTTTCGGGATCAATTTGTAATGACGTTGCTATTATTTCCTCTTGAATGGCTTCAAATTGTGTATATGAGTTGCCTATGTTATTATACCTAGCTTTAAATTGTTCTAACTTATTTAGATCTGAGATTTCTTTAGAAAGATCATACAGAATTTGGATACGGCGATATAGCTTTTCTCTCCTAGCTATTAGTAATTTTAAATGATTTTCTAGTTTATTCATAATTATATACAATTTACAGCATAGAAGTTTTCATATTAAAGTTTTCTTTAAATAATTCATTAAGTAGACTTGAACATTTAAAGCGAATAGGCCTAAGCTTTGCTATAATAGAATGCTGCTTTCGCCTAAACAAACATTGCAAAGATTAGATTATTAACTAACCTACAGTGGACTATATTAAGCTTTATAATGTACAGTTTTATAACTTAATGTAGCGTTATATAACTTAAGAAAACAAAAAAAAAACATATAAATTTTAAATATTCGAATATATTTTGAAGCAGTATTTCAACAGATTATAAACACATTTCAAAACTTGAACACCTTTAAAAACACTCACGGACAGGTTTATCCGGCCGGGGAGACCAAAATGTTTGTGCAATAATTAAGTAAAAGTTACTGACAAACTGTTGCTATAATTATATTAACGAAATGATAGTATTTGACGCTAATATACCCCAAAATAGAATGTAGGATGCTAAGGCAAGGTTAGCTATGAAATCTAAAGGAGTTAGTGGGAAAGTTCACTTACTTGTAGACGGTTGCCTGTCACAACTGTAACTGTTGTAGTACTACGTTCGGCCGCAAGATGAGTAGGGACAGTGCTCCAATCGTAGTAAAAATGTAGATAAAAAATGAATTATAATAGAAATAATTGTTCCTCACTCACAATGTTGTATTTCAGGAAAAATGAGGATATAGGAAAGGATTTACCCAACAACTATTATTTTTGTTATTTTCAAGGAATGTTTATTTTATGTATCTATATTGAAATATTGAATATAAGTATATAATAATGTATAAAATTACAACCAAATCTATCCTAACTGGAGACTTTATAATTATATTTAAATTCCTATGCAAAAAACCATAAAAATTCAGCCAAAACGTTGTTTCTTAAATATTCACATACATAAGTTATGAATAGAGATAGCGAGACATCACTATAACACTCCTCGGACGTTGCACAAAACTTACTAATCCGCACTGAATTTCTTACCCAACTCTAAATTGATAAAAAATAATTTTCTGAGTAAATTGGAAAAAAATTCTTGTACATATCGACTTAGGACGTGTTTTTGAATAATTTTATATTTTAATCTCAAGTGGTCCGAAATTCTCACAATTACCGATAATAAAATATAATATAATTTTATAACATATCAACAAGGTTATCTAGATAATTTAATGAAAAATGTTTTTGACAACTTGATGCAAAAATTCTAAGCTTTCCTAAAACTAATTTAGAAGTACCAAATCCAGTAATAAGTAATTTAACATTAACTAATAAAATATTAATGTATTTGTCTACTTACAACAAACAGCTTCTACAGCATTTCCCTAGGAAGTGTTTTCACACTCTACAAAGCTAAGAGTGTTAACAGTCTCTTTGTAGTCTTTACATCTTATCAGCGTGTTTCATGAACCTTTAAAGATTCTGAAACTGAAAAAAACGGGTTTTATTTACAAAATAATTTTTATAGCTTCTGCTTTCATGTATATAGAATTTTATTATGCAAAAAAAGTAAAATTATGCCATGCATTGATAAATGTTTTTATATAAAATACCAATTGTATACAAGTTTTAACATTCATTAAACTTTAACATTTGCTAATTGTCATGGACAATAAAACCCACAATTTAATTTATGAAAACCACAATAATAAATTTTCAACATGGAAATACAATATTTAAACTACAAAACATTTAGTCCTATACACGCCCCTAGGCACCTAACCTCTTGCATGAACACTATGTCAATTTTATTATTGGCTCTAAGTTGCAATTGTAAATTTTGATTAGTATCAGTGACAAGAATGGTACAAGTCATTGAAATGTGTATGACAATAAAGTATATTGTTTTGTGAGTTAATATGCAGTTATTTAATCATTCAAGACATTCATGTAAGAAATTTATTGAAAACAAAAACTATAATGATATATATGTTGAACTTATACTCAAAGGATAAAAATTCATTATTTAAGTTTAATAAAATACATAAAAAATCGGCAATAATCAATAAACTGTAAAAAAGAACCATTTTTGTTCAGAAAATATAACTTACCATTTCTTATTTTCTTTTAAGTGTTGGACTGAGTGGGCTGTGTTTGTCTGTAGCCCTTGCCTATGCATTAAACTTGCATAGCAATGTTTCCAATTCGTGGCAATGGCTGCACTCTGGAAAATACAAAATTCATTGAACTTAAAATCCTTACTAAAAACTGTAATAACTATTTCCTATTTGCATTTAATTGAACTGACAGAAAAATTAGGTATTTCTTTCCTTTAGCCATATAATAGATCTTAGCATTAAAGTTAAACTTCCACTTTCCTCAAAAAATTCAAAATTTAGAAAAAAGGCTGTTCTAAGCGACCCCCAAAAATTAAATTTCAATGTTTTGCCTATACTTGAAATAGAAACTATCGAAATACCTCGAAAAGTAATTAAACGTGCTGGTGATGCCCAAAAATTACAAATTTTGAATAAAATTCACCTTTACTAAACTGCCATCAACAACACATATGCAAATTTTATAGAATTTATAAAACACCCACACATCTATTTTTTGATAAAGTTGCAAAAGGACAAAACAAACAATTACACTATTCCACAGTCACACCACACAAACCAGAAAAAGTTGCATTGAACATTTACACGCCTTTCTTATTTAACTTTGGCCCAATAACGATTCAACTTAATGAGCAATAGCAGCATGAAAATTAAGCATTCAAATACGATATATTCCTGTACTTTTAACTACTATTAAAAACATTTTCAATTAAACTTTATAATCTTATGAAAAGTAAATTGATTTCTTTACTGTACACAATTTTGTCTATTTAATATCGCTTATTGCAATTCAGACACATCTCCCGAAATAGCCACCCTCAGATTTTATAAAGGAAGTGCTGCTACAGACAAGTGTAACAATTTCACAAGTGTTTTTAATTAAAAACTAGTATCTCAGGTGAAGATGGAATTAACTAGTATACTTTAATTTGTATTACAGTACTTTCAAATTGTAAAACCTAAGTACTGACTTCTACTATAATATAATTTATCATTATAACTTTTGACTCGAGCGCAGGAGCGAACATTGTACAGCATGCTTGAAAGGAGTGAAAAGGTATAATCCACAGATTTAGCATCGAAGAAATCATTTTGCAGAATTTCAGCTTAAACGACCCTACTCCAAACATGTACAAATATTATTACTTTTTTTTAAAAGCAGCTTCTGTTTTATATGCTATAAAATATTTTTATGCTAAAAATATAGTCTTAATGAATGTTTTTTTTGTTTTAATTACTAGTTTCAATAAGTAGAACATGAATGTAAACTTTTTTCTGCTGGAAATACGGAAAGTTGATTTTTTCAAATTTTAAATGTTAATCTGTAATGGCATGTATAAGGTAAACAAGTCTTATTAACACTGTTAAAAAAATAATTAAATTACTCGTTTCAATGTGTAGAACACAAATATTAACTTTTTTCTGTGGAAAATACAAACAGTTAATTTTTTTGCACATTTTTATTACTAGTCTGTAATACCATGTATCAGTCAAGCAGTAGCTGCAGCGCACTGCGTCAAAGTGAATTTATTTTATTACTCAAGTTAAAATCTAAATATTCAACTTTTGGTTATAATTTTATACAATATTACTATATACCTACATTAAAATATACCTATTACGTATTCAGTCAGGATAGATCTGGTTATAATTATATTCAACATTACCATCTACCTATATTTCGGTAATTATTATGATCAGCGCCTACCGCTCCGATCGGAATCTATTTTTTTTCATGTTCAATTTGACCTTGCTGAACAGGAATCTGAAGTTTTTTTTACTGCAAACACATTTAAAAAAAAAAAAAATATATATATATATATATATATATATATAACCTAACTTGGTAAAAACATAGTCCTAATGATGTTGGTTTTAAAATTTTTTTTGTTTTGTTTTTAAATGACTCGCTTTAATGTGTAGAACATAAATATCAACTTTTTTTCGCGGAAAATATGGAAAGTTAATTTTTACACATTTTAAATGTTAAAATGTAATGGCATGTAGGCATATAGCGTAAACCGGGCGTGCAATAGCTACAGCGCACTGCACTACGTCTAGATTTGGTTGTAATTTTATACAACATTACTATAAACCTTTATTAAAATATACCTGCAAAGTATCCAGTCAGGATGGATTTGGTTATAATTTTATTCAATATTGCTATCTACCTATATTAAAATATACCTACGAAGTAGCCAGTCAGGATAGATTTGGTTGTAATTTTGGTAAATATTTAGACTTATTGCCAAAGCAGATAATTACAACCAAATCTATCCTGACTGAATGAGCGCTGATACTTACGTCACAGTGCTGCGCAAAAGGTTGTACGCATCGATCGCGGTACGTCGCGCAACCTTACGTGTGTAGATATTTGAGAAACAACTTCTCCAGTTAGAATAGATTTGGTTTTAAATTTATACAATACTGTATACCTATATTAAAATATACCTAAAAAGTGTCAAGTCAGGTTAGATTTGGTTTTAATTTTATACATTGAAATTCAGTTGTAACATCACGAAGCATTTGTATCACTCCGCGCCTATTCACAACTTCGCTTAATTTTTTTACATATATTTAAATATACTTAAAAAAGTCTCCAGTTAGGATAGATTTGGTTTTAAATTTATACAATACTGTATACCTATATTAAAATATACCTAAAAAGTGTCAAGTCAGGTTAGATTTGGTTTTAATTTTATACATTGAAATACAGTTGTAACATCACGAAGCATTTGTATCACTCCGCGCCTATTCACAACTTCTACATCCACGCTGAATTTTTTACGCTACTTTGAATTGAAAAAAAAGTAACTTTTCGAGGTCAATTAAAATAAAATTCTTGTGGATATCGTCCTATTTGGTGGTGTTAAACCATTTCCCAAAATATCGTATGGCGTCGAGCTTCTGCATTTTTCCCATAACCAAATCTATCCTGACTGGATACTTCATAGGTATATTTTAATGTAAGTATATGTCGTATAAAACTATAACCAAAAGTTAAATATTTAGATTTTAAGTTTAGTATTAAAATAAACTGACTCTGACGTAGTGCAGTGAGTTGTAGTTACTGCGCGGCAGGTTCACACACCATTTTTTGGTAGTTTGGCCACCTACGATATTTTGGAAAATTGTTCAAAACTACCAAAAAAAAACCATATCCACAAGAAATAATATTTCAAAACATAAAACTGAGTGAAAATGTTTTTCCTTGGAGCCACAAAGATAGTGTGAATGTAGAGTTGGCACGAAATGTTTGATCACTCCGCATCCATTCACAACTTATGCCTCTTCTGAGAATTTTTTACCCTACTTTAAAATAAAAAAAAGTAATTTTCCTCAAGAAAAAATAAAAAATAGGTAATTATTCCGACGAGCGACTACCGCTATTTTCGTGAATTTTTTTTACTTTTCTTATGTATTTTTACGTCTTAAACACGAATCCAACATTAATAATTGTCGCTGACACCGTTTTTTAAAAATATACTTAAAAAACATAACCTTTATTGATGTACGTTTCGACGTGCTACTACCGCTATTTTCGTGAATTTTTTTTTACTTTTCTTATGTATTTTTACGTCCTAAACACGAATCCAACATTAATAATTTTTGCTGACGCAGTTTTTTTAAAATATACTTTAAAAACTTAACCTTTATTGACGTAAGTTCAGACGTGCTACTACCGCTATTCCGACGTGCGACTACCGCTATTTTCGTGAATTACCTACGAATGACTACCTACAAAGTATCCAGTCAGGATAGATTTGGTTATAATTATATTCAATTTTACTATATACCTATATTGAAATATACATACAAAGTAATCAGTCAGGATAGATTTGATTATAGTTTTATACAACATTACTATATACCTACATTAAAATATACCTATGAAGTATCAAGTCAGGATAGATTTGGTTATAATTTAATAAAAATAGATAGTAACTCTGAATAAAATTATTACAAAATCTAACCTGACTGGATACTTTGTAGGTATATTTTAATGTAGGTATATAGTAATGTATAAAATTACAGATCTGTAGCAACTGCGCGCTCGGTTCACGCTATAGGCCTACATGTCATTACAATCTAACATTTAAAATATGAAATAAAGTAACTTTCACAAAAATACATAAAAATGTAGGGAATGTATATATGTAAAAACGTGAAAATACATAAGAAAAGTAAAAACAAATTCACGAAAATAGCGTTAGTCGTACGTCAATAAAGGTTAGTTTAGGTTATGTTTTTTAAGTATATTTTTAAAAAAACGGCGTCAGCGACAAAAAATAATGTTGGATTCGTGTCTAGGACGTAAAAATACATAAGAAAAGTAAAAATTCCACGAAAATAGCGGTAGTCGCACCTCGGAATAATTACTAAAAATTACTTTTGGATATGGTCCTTATTGGTGGTTTTGAACAATTTTCCAAAATATCGTAGGTATCCGCGTTAGTAAATTTTTACCAAAATTTCATCCACAAGAAATGTTTCATCTATCAGGACAACTATACCTCTTATCATGCTAATATTGAGATATTAAATAAGAACACTGCATTAACTACAGCTATGAAACACTTTCTTAGGATAGATTTTATTTTTAACAAACAGGGATTATCTTAACTTACATTATGGCCCATACATTCTAGTAGTGTATGTAAAACCATTAGAAAGGAAATTATTGCATACATTCCGTATGCATTAAAATTACTTACAAATATAACTTTATTCAACTTACTTTTATATTGTCGTGCAGTAAACTGGCTGACAAAGACGAATTCAAACGTTTTTGCATTGCAACAAATAAAGAAATACCACAAGGTTTCCCCTATTACAAGGTTTATACGCTTAAAGAATCAAAATTTGGTCCATATATTAAGAAGGGCTACTTTCCAAAATACTTGCAAATTTACGAAAACTCTTTAAAGATACGAACGCCTAATATTTGTGGAATCAAATTCTAATATCTACAAACACTTCCAAACGTACGCCATTTTTTTTCAGGAATGAAAAGCCAACAATTTAGATAAGTGAGTGGTGGGGAAAAAGGCTGTGGAAATAACGCACACGGCCAGTAAATAATACTCTGATAATTATATATGCTTCAGAATATAATGGATTAAGAATAACGAAATATCTACTTAAAATACATTTATTTGATAAAACAATATATATCTTTTTACAGACGAAATAATATTAATAATTGTAGACAGATCACAGTAAATGAAATAGCGCACTAAAATACTGGGACGTATACTATGTGACACTTTGCGATATTAGGACATACTTCAATTTAATTAAGACAGTAGTTATGGGAGCTGTATTCATTGCAAACTTGGACTTTAACTCCATAAAAATGTTTCAAGTTGATAATGTTCATTAAAAAAAATGTTAATTAACCTGACGGTTATAATTAAAATAGCTGTCGGCCCATAGCTAATCGACTCATCAATTATCTGTTTTCTTAATATAAAAACTTTCAAGTGTATAAACAAGAAGTTATCAAAACTTTATGTGAA
Organism: Prosapia bicincta; assembly: GCA_036971475.1. Taxonomy (NCBI): domain Eukaryota; kingdom Metazoa; phylum Arthropoda; class Insecta; order Hemiptera; family Cercopidae; genus Prosapia; species Prosapia bicincta. Next base: position 8,355,311 of record JBAIZL010000394.1, read on the forward strand.
AGCATAGTACAATGATATATGTTGAAAGACGTTCAAAAATCCTATGCCGCAGTTATTTCATCAATTTTGTAGAACATACTGAGCACGTAGTTCCATAGAGACAAAATAACTGATCCCAGAAAACGTAGCAATGTAAGACAAATACTGCCTTTTGATTAATCTGTAGCACAAACTGATCCCAGAAATCGTAGCAATGTGAGGCTATTACTGCCTTTTGATTGGTCTGTAGCACCAACAATAACTGTCAATTCGTAGACCCTTTACAAAAAATTATTTCATCCTCAGACATGCACGCATCAAAATAAATTATTCTAACGTCTCGGAAATTATAAAACATTTAAAATAAATACGTCTTAGCGACTCTCAGCATTGAACAATGCACTGACCTAGTGTGAAATGCACCTGATGAAAAATATCAGTAAGTAGTGGTTGTTTGCCAAGTGATACTAATAGTAGTAGTAATTTATTTTAATTCTAATACAGAAAAGATTTTTTAAAATAATGTAGGTGTAATACTTCTTACAGTAAAAATTTGCTAATACAAACCAAATCCATGAAATAATATAAGTTTGAGTTAGAGGACATATACAGTATATAAATTATCTGATGTACCCATATATTCCAAATTATTCTACTTTAAGATGTGTACAATGTGAAATAAAAAGCAAATTAGTTCCTTACCTGTTTGTAATATGTTTACTTCACTATCTTGAATGAAAACAGAATATTAGCATGCAATATTTCCAAGGAATATAATATAGTATTTTACTTTTTATGTGTGACATTGCGTGACAGGTTTATATTTTTATTAAAATGTATTATTTTTTTATTAATCACAGTGTCCAGTTTCGTTACACTTGAAACAAAAAAATAATTTCTAATAGCACTGGTCATATCTACAAGCTTAACAAAACATCTGAGGTTTTCTTTCCTTCAGTTATTTCAACATTTTAAGGTTTTTGTGTTTTATTGTTTACTATTTATTCCATAGAGAATGTCACCAGTTTGATTTCCACCTATACTTTGAGTTATTTCATCTTCAGATTGCATAATATATCCAATTTCGTGAACACCCATTTATCATCTTTTAAATATTTCTTGTTCTTGCATCAGGGTTTTCATCACTTTCTACAATATTTTTGCACCACTTCTTTAATTTGCTTGGAGTACTATGTAGGCCTATTGTCTTTTTTAATGATTTTTTTAATTATTAGCTTTTTCTATATTTAGGTTGTGTTTCATTGTCTCCCATAATGATACTGTTTTGTCTTTATAGAATTGCCACGGTTCCAGTTCATATCCCAAAAAATCTTTTCCTGATCTTCTTGATACATCTGAACACTTTTAAGGTTTACAATTCAAGTTTAGAACTTCTCTACTTTACTACATCTTGTAGATTTCTGAACCCTAACAATAATTCTCTACTCATCTTAAATTTTTTATTTTGAAACAAGGTCTAAAATAGTTCAGCAGCAGATTGTAACTATAGACCTACTTCATGTTTGAGAACATTAGCAGTTCACTACAGCTGTTGTATCTGTTTTCTCTCTCTGTAGTGTTATTTAATGTTTTTTTTTTGTATATTATGCCATAGTTTGTCTATTATTGTTGTACTGTATCCATTTGTGTATGCTAGATATTTATTGGTGTCTAGACAAAGAACTAAACACATCACAATACCATACATAAAAAGAACATCAAATAAAATAGCCCAGAAATTTCAAAAAAACAGGATACAAAATAGCATACAAAACAACACATATAATAACAATTTACAATACAAAATACAACACTACACCAGCAACAAAGATAAACTACAAGCACCAGGTGTATACAAATTAAACTGCGACAAATGCAACAAATGCTACATTGGGAAAACAGGTTGCAGGTTCAAAGAGTCAAGGAACAAAAATAGAACAGTACCATTCAGTCAGCATTTTACAATCACATAAAAGAAACAGGATACAAATACACAGACATTTACCATAACCTAGAAATCTTACACACCAACAAAAAAGAACCACATCTCAACACACTAAAACAATATGAAATTTAAAAACACACTAAAACAATATAAAATTTAAAAACACACATAAACAATATGAAATTTAAAAACACACAAAAACACAAAGTACAAACATATTAAACGAACAAACCCAATACAAATCACACATACTCTTTGATACTATCGAAAAACGGCCTTTATAACCATCACCACTTAACCTAACATCTCCAAGCAGAATACACTGATGAAGATCGCCACATAACGATCAAAAACACTCTGTCTCAGTATGTTTATATAAATTCACAAAATTTAAAGTTCAGATGGTCATAAACTAATGTTAAAGTGATTAATTAAGTTTCACCGAACGGAATGGTCTACAAAATTCAAGAGTTTAATTTTAGAATTGTCAACTTCATTATTCAATGAAAAGTATATGGTTTTCTTCATACCTTAGTAGGTTGATTGACTGATTCCTTCACACAAAGCACTGTGAACGAAATCATCTTTGACTATATATTAAAAACTTTAATATCCTGTTCTGTAGTAAATAACTCAGTTCACAGCAAATAATTCTGAACACAGTAATACTTGATACTAACAAATTAAAGTCAAAGCAGATGAAACACTAGGGAATAAACTGTTTAAACGAGTGAGAGAAGTAAATTTCCAATGACTCATATCCTTTCATTAGAATTTTACTAAACAAAACTGTATTGGTAACAAATATGAGCTTCCAAAAGTCTGAAATAGTACAATTTGGCTACTCCTGCAGCTCCACCCACATTATGGTAAATCTGAATAAATAAAGTCTGAATTAGCAAAGTTTGATTGCTCCTATCCCTTCATGACCCTCATTAAATACTTTCTATCCTTATCCATAACTTTAGCTTAACTATCTGTTACACTCTCTCATTCGTGAACTCTGTCATAAGGTTTTTTTATTTATTTATTTTTTCATTCAGTCAAGGCATATTATTTGTTTCTTTTGTCCAGCTTTTGATTGATAAATAGCCTGTAAATACTTTTATGTTTTAAAAATGATATTTAATTGTGTTTTTTTAATTTTTTTTCAGGTACCTAGTTTTTGTTACATGTGCTAATGTCTATTTTAGCTCTTCTGTAATTCCCGAATTTCATATTAAACTGTATTGTTAGCTTTTAAACTTATCACTATTGAACTATACTATTTACAAACTCTTGATCAAAAGCTTTATCATATTTTCCTAATAAGTGTCTTAAGAATTCCACCTTTACTTTGGTCTACTTCTATGTTATTTTTATTATACACTCTGACATTCATCTATGCTTCTCTTTTCAAGGCTGGTAAAAGTATATATAAATGACATTTCGAACTGGATTCAGAAATAAAGAATATCTAATACCTAAAGAGATATGTGTTGACAAAAAGTATAATATTCTGAATTTGGTATTAAATTGGAGTTAAATCTCATTATTGGAACAAAATACAGTGTTATTAATTGTTTCTTTAACGTCATCTTTAAATGTTACATGTGCTAATGTTTATTTTAGCTCTTCTGTATATCTGAAATTTCATATTCAACTGTACTGTTAGCTTTTAAACTTATCACTATTGAATTATACTATTTACAAACTCTTCAAAATCAAAAGCCTTATCATATTTCCTCATAAGTGTCTTAAGAATTCCGCCTTTACTTTACGTTATTCTACTACTTCTACGTTATTTTTGTTAATAATTTGATATAGATAATTTGGTATTAAATTGAAGTTAAATCTCATTGTTGGAACAAAATACAGTGTTATTAACTTGTTTATTTAACCTCATCTTTAAATTTCACCTAAATTGATGAAAGATGTCTATAGATGGTAAAAATACAATTTATAAGAGAAAATACAAAATAATTTGCTCTTGATGAATTAGTTTTTCGACTTTATAAAATACAAGAAAACTTTATCCATATTTAATTCTTTAAACCATTTAATTGTATCCTGAATATTTCTCCTGACTGAATTGTTTTTTTTCTAATTTAAAAAGTTAACAGTATTTTCTCTCTCTGGATCTGTAACTAATATCTAGTACATTTGTTTAGAATAAATTTTATAAACATATTTTAACACAATGGCCTACATTGTGATGTGTGTTTTTACTTAGCATTCATTCTGTTTTCTAACTCTTTCTGTCACTTTTTCTTCGTGTGCTCACTCTGCTTCTGTCCAGTTCACCATGGCAAATTCTCATAACACTTTAGAATTTTCAATGTGATATATGAAAACTGCATAAATTAAACTAAGAAAACACAAATTTGACTAGAATTAAAACTTTCAAGATTCCCCACATCATTTTGCTAAACTCTTTAATTTTCAAATGATTAAATGTTGTCTAATAGAACCACAGATACTTTTATTTCACAATGTAACATATTACCCTGAAAACCTTATCTGTCATACTTTTCTGTACAATATACAAATCCAATGGTAAAGCTTAAAACAATTTACTCTAAATCTCACTACACACCATTTTATTAAAACAAATAGACTAGTTTCAATGAGGATGTCGCCTTCATCAGTGCTTTGGTACTACTTAATCACTGCTTGGCTATTAACCTAATACAAATCCAACTTCCTAAAACAGCTGTTTTATCTATCTTATATTATAGCTCTAACATAACAATCCTTCATTGCAGTGCCATGTATCTATTTCTACGAACCTTTCTACCCATTAATTCATCAATAAACCCATTTACTATACCTTACATAACCTAGGAATGATACAGCTTCATTTCTGTTTTTTATTCTCAAAAATCACAACTGTTTTGATCATTTCTTCTCAATGTTCCCAATTCAGCAACATAAAAAGAAAGGTATATAATAAGCACATTGCTTTCTGGAGACCTTTTTCTAAATACCATAATTTTTTATTTATTATAACTGTCTTTCTTTTTAAAAATTAAAAGTTATACAGAATACTCACAAATCATTTATTGACTCACACGCTTTTCAATGATAAAGACATCATCATCAGTGAGTGTTGCTACGACAAACTCTAACTTACAACAAGTTGTAGTAGCAAAACCAACTGATGATGATGACTTTGTCATTGAAACACATATGAGTCAATTATTGATTATTTTGTGTCAGTTTTGTATATAACTTTTATTTGTTATAACATAACCTCACAAGCTAAGCTCAAAGAATAGTTGTATATCTTTCTTTACTAATAAGTTTCCTTTATGTTTAAAAAGAATCTGTTCTCAAACGTTAGTTTGTGCATTATTCTTTGGAATATTGAGTTGATGTCAATAAGTACCATTCTCTGATATTCTTTTACCTCAAGATCCATCTACAACCTAACGTATGTATTCCTATGTCTAGTTATGTACATTGTGTCTGCCTTAAGTGGCTTTCATCCTACAAATTAACTTTTGGCTTACCACTAAATTAGATTGATCTTAATTCCAAACAAACAAGATCTAAAATTATCATCCAAAATTTTCCTTTATCGAACACTATATTTTCTAAGAATACCCATTTAGAGTCTGTTAGATTCAAACATCTCACAGTAAATGATGTTATGACTTATTAAAGTTGGATCTAGATTTTTCTCCAGTGAGTCAAAGATGGAAATTTTCTTTATAAGAAAGCTAAAGTTATTTATTCTTCAAAATTTTCAAATAAAATTTAGCATTACAAAAATAATATTGGCAAAAACACCATAACCAGATACAAAATAACTAATTTCTCGAGTTACCTAAGATTAAACTCTTATGTACTTTTCGATGACCGTATCGTCATCATCAGAAGGTCCTATTACAAAATTACAATCTAGAATACAATACTTTACTTAGAATAATTATATTCTAGACAATAATTTTGTAATACGATTCTCTGATGACGACATGGTTATCGAAATATATGAGGGATTAGCCTTAGGTAACTTGTGATATTAGTATTTTCTGTTGTACTTGTTTTCGTGCCAATATTGTTATTTTAATATATTGTACCATTGTGATTTTGATATTGTATAAAATTTAGCATATTTTCATTAAGTAGCAAACTTTTAAATGACAATAAATATTTACAGTTTGAGAAACAATGTTTTTCAATATGAGCTAAAATTATTTCAATCCAAATTATTCTACAATATATCAATATTTCTTTGTTTTGATTTTTCAAATAAATTGATGACATTCTCCCCAATATTATGAATTACAGCAATACCTTTAAATACAACTGCCATTAATCCTTGATCTCGACATGTTTTCGGTCTTGTCATTAGACAATAGCCCTTACAGTTGCTGAGCTATAAAAAGAGTTGTTTACAGCGTTAACAATTCCTTTAAAACAGGATATTATGTTTCATGTCCTATGTTTACCTTGAATTTCACTTTATTTTCTTGTACTCTAGATACAACTTTATAATGCACATTTTGTTAAAAACTTCAACTTATGATGTTTGAGGTTTTAGTTATTTTATAAAGTTCTATTACTTGTCAACGTTTGTGGGGACCAACGTCGACTATGAGAAATATATTAATCATGTTTACACTCACAGAGATTATTTTTCCAATAAAGGCGGTCGATTTGCGAGTCAGGTTAAACTATTTATTTAAACCGGCAACGTTTCATTAATGACTACGTATTTGTCATTAATACATTATGTATTGTAGCCCGTGTGATGATAACGTGGCCTGTTTAAATAAATAATTGTACCTCACTCTCAAATTAACCAGATTTATTTAAACAATAACAGAAATACTGCTACCACTTTTCCTTGACAGCTCCAGAAGATGTACTTGTTTCAATCAGTTTATGTAACTTCTCTAAACAATCTATTTCTAGAATAATTTAAAGTTTTTTAAAATGTTTAATATATTTATACATCAATTATTTGTTATATTTATTTAAAGTATTATTTTTAATGAATTAACTGTATTCCATTTGATATACATCATAATAAACCTCTGATTGAGCAACACACCCAAAACATCTCATTGTTCCGTTGTTAATTATTTTTATGTTATATATGTAGTAGAGAATTTAATATTTTACCATCGATTGTTATATTAGTCTAGTTTATCAATATTGCATTATTTTATCTATAATCAGTACAGTAAACACAAACAGAAGTTTAAATGTCACTATGCTACCATTTAAAGTTATATTTTTGATGATGAATCTGTGGGAAATAAAATTCTTTTTTGTTATGTCTTATTCAAATTAAATAGGATTTTCACTGTCTCTGCTCACTTTATTTTGTTTACCCTTGTTGGTTGTATTTATAAATTTGATATACACTTCAGTTGTTCATGTTGCTTGTGTGGATTAATATGTGGACTAATATTCTTCTTTATTATATGCATCAATTTAATACAAGTGTATATGTATCATAGTATAACAATTTGACACAAGACTGATATGCTTGTAATTCTAATCTAAGGAGCATATGAATTTAATACAAGGCTGACATCATAGATGATCATGAAGCATTTGTACACAACTTGACAGAGTGTATTGATTTTAATATTTAGCCTTACATCCTTGTTACATGGATATCAGTTGGATTTGTTTGAATCCTCCCTATTTGTCATAATAGTAATTTGCTAATATTTTTTATTAGGAATACTCTGTGGTTAAATATTATTATTAAATTTGTCTTTGTATGTTACTCCTCTGAGGATGGTTACTTTTCACCAGAAATATGCATGAGGATAAAATAAAAAGTATCGTGAATACCAGGTTTTTGAGTATTTATAATTACTTTGGTAAAGGTTTCCTCTACCTTCTGTTTATTAGTGCTCATCCAACTATAACTGTTACTCACTAAGTTTATAATGTTACAGGATCTTAATATGGGAGGCATAATCTCATGTAGTGGCTGATTTAACTTTTGATGGTGATTTTGTTGGACTAGCACAAACCAAACAAATTTAAAGTGATAAAAACAGCAAGGCTACTTTTCAAAGTTGCATGATTCAAGGCTTCCTCAAAATAGTGATAATCTTTCAAATAGTCATCACAAGAAACTTTAGTTTATGTCAAATGAAAGAAAAAAGTCCATATTTCATTTGCAGACTTAACTTTTAAAATATATTTCATAATTTTTGCAAAACCATGAGGATAAAATAAAAAGTATCATGGTTACCAGGATTTGGAGTATTTATAATTACTTTGGTAAAGGTTTCCTCTACCTTCTGTTTTTTATTGCATCCGGCAGGGACTATAACTGTTACTCACTAAGTTTATAATGTTACAGAATCTTAACATACATAGCATAATCTCATGTAGTGGCTAATTTAGCCTTAGATGGTGATATTGTTGGACTAGAACATGGTAAGGATACATATAACGGGTATGATAACAAACCAAACAAATTTAAAGTGATAAAAACATCAAGGTTACTTTTCAAAGTTGCATGATTCAATGCTTCCTCAAAATAGTGATATTTTTTCAAATAGTCATCACAAGAAGCTTTAGTTTATGTTAAAAGAAAAAAGTCTATATTTCATTTGCAGACTTCAATTTTAAAATATATTTAACCGTTTTAGGAAAAATGGTAAAAACGATTAATATTCTAGTGTTAGCTAGATCCCGGTCTAGCGATAACTTGTACCTAGTAGTTCAGCATGAATTGGTTAGGTGACAGCACCTGACAGTAACTCGAATGCGTGATTTTTCCTGGCAGAGTTTCTTCGTGCCAGGTTTTTTCATCCGGCTCTTAGTGCGACACATAACCCTGTGTGTTACTAAACTACTGATCCGATTGTCATGAAATGTTGGAAAATATTTTAGTACATTCCTGGGGAGGTTTCTGGCAACATAACAATTTTTTCCAACATGTAATTTTTAGGTACCAAAATAGCATAAAATATCGTTTTCTATCTTAAGACATTTCATTAAATTCATTCCTAATTTTGGTTGCTAGGCAACACTCAATGATCTAAAATTATTATCAAACATTTCAAACAATATACAAAAAAATATTATATATCCGAGTGCACTTCAATAAATAACATGCAATCAAGAAATTTTATTGTCACACTTTTCTTGATCAACTACTATAAGTTCAGCTATTATTTTGTTAATAAAATACTAAATTAGGTTTAGCTAATGTTAACATATTATATTTTCATCCACTGTTTTTAGTTTTAAATACATCATGACCAGTAAACGAGTAATTTTTGACTTTTGAGAAATAAGAAGGGAGACGCCTTCGGATTTTATGTTATATATGTAGATTGTAGCTGCATTTAATGTAGAATGACAGGGCACCAATAGTTTTTCAAAAATTTGTCTAGTTCTTGAGATATTTACATTTGTGTAAAATTAAATTATTGCTTTTTTTTATTTCCCTCGTCTGGGCCCCAAAACCCACCCAGCCCTCGTGGTAGCCTACCTCTAGCGAGCTACCTCCTTCTCACATGCGCATTGGGTTAGGATCCCTACCTAGAGTGAAGGAAACGGGATCAATTGCCCATGTACCAATCTCAAGCTGATGGAGAATAAGGAAATAGAGAAATGAAACAGTACGGTAAGTGTTACGCTAAGAGCAGGATGAAAAAACCTGGCAAGAAGGAACCTTACCAGGAAAAATCCCAACATTCGAGTTACTGTCAGGTGCTGTCACCTAGCGGTTTCATGTTGAACTACTAGGTACAAGTTTGTGGTATCTAGCTAAAACTAGAATATTAATCTTTTTTTTCCATTTTTGCAAAAATTATGAAATATATTTTAAAACTGAAGTCTGCAAATGAAATATGGACTTTTTTCTTTCATTTGACATAAATTAAAGTTTCTTGTGATGACTATTTGAAAGATTATCACTATTTTGAGGAAGCCTTGAATCAAGCAACTTTGAAAAGTAGCCTTGCTGTTTTTATCACTTTAAATTTGTTTGGTTTGTGCTAGTCCAACAAAATCACCATCAAAAGCTAAATCAGCCACTACATGAGATTATGCCTCCCATATTAAGATCCTGTAACATTATAAACTTAGTGAGTAACAGTTATAGTTGGATGAGCACTAATAAACAGAAGGTAGAGGAAACCTTTACCAAAGTAATTATAAATACTCAAAAACCTGGTATTCACGATACTTTTTATTTTATCCTCATGCATATTTCTGGTGAAAAGTAACCATCCTCAGAGGAGTAACATACAAAGACAAATTTAATAATAATATTTAACCACAGAGTATTCCTAATAAAAAATATTAGCAAATTACTATTATGACAAATAGGGAGGGTTTAAACGAATCCAACTGATATCCATGTAACAAGGATGTAAGGCTAAATATTAAAATCAATACACTCTGTCAAGTTGTGTACAAATGCTTCATGACCATCTATGATGTCAGCCTTGTATTAAATTCATATGCTCCTTAGATTAGAATTACAAGCATATCAGTCTCGTATCAAATTGTTATACTATGATACATATACACTTGTATTAAATTGATGCATATAATAAAGAAGAATATTAGTCCACATATTATTCCACACAAGCAACATGAACAACTGAAGTGTATATCAAATTTATAAATACAACCAACAAGGGTAAACAAAATAAAGTGAGCTGAGACAGTGAAAACTGTTTTCCATATGAATAAGACATAACAAAAAAGAATTTTATTTTTCACAGATTCATCATCAAAAATATAACTTTAAATGGTAGCAAAGTGACATTTAAACTTCTGTTTGTGTTTACTGTACTGATTATAGATAAAATAATGCAATATTGATAAACTAGCCTAATAGAACAATCAATGGTAAAATATTAAATTCTGTACTACATATATAACATAAAAATAATTAACAACGAAACAATGAGATGTTTTGGGTGTGTAGCTCAATCAGACTTTTATTATGTTATATATTAAATGGAATACAGTTAACTCATTAAAAGTAAAAATAAATTAAATTATATATTTGAAATTTCATTGATGAGACAATATTTATTAAAAGATGGAAATTAAAATTATTTTAAATAAATACAACAAATTATTAATATATATATATATATATATATATATATATATATATATAAATATATTCATTAAAAGTATTCTTGTTTTTGAAATATTTTTATTTTATTATATACATATATATATATATATATATATATATATATATATATATATATATATATATATATATATATATATATATATATATAAATATATTCATTAAAAGTATTCTGGTTTTTGAAATATTTTTATTTTATTATATACATATATATATATATATATATATATATATATATATATATATATATATATAAATATATTCATTAAAAGTATTCTTGTTTTTGAAATATTTTTATTTTATTATATACATATATATATATATATATATATATATATATATATATATATATATGTATGTATGTATGTATATATATATATGTATGTACGTGTGTGTGTGTGTGTGTGTTTGTGTGTGTTTTTTTAAATATTGGTATACGTTTATTTGTGAATGTTTCTCTTGTTTGTGTTTTCTTTCTATGAATAAAAATATTTCAAATACAAGATAAGTTCAAATTTATATATTTTTCAAAATGTTTCGCCAATAAAAAAACTACTAACATAATCAAGATAAATCATACATATATATATATAAAATAAAGAAAAATTGTGGGTATGCTAAGTTTTCTATTGCTTTTCTTCGCACAATAGACAGCGCAGAAATATTGACAGCTACATTGATGTTTTCACAACGGATGGTAGTTTGATATCGTTCACACAATTAGACTAGCTCGTCTATAGTACAGTTTAATGCACGACGAACATAAATATTCAACAATACAGGACCAGTATAGCCTGCAAAGAGCACCATTTATATGCTGAACCATCTCATGTACTAAACCATCTCAGGTTGGGATTCAAGTGAAAATAAGGAAAAATACTACTTACCTTAATAAGAACATTTTCCAAGCTATTTAATGATCGGAAAACGTATACGATTTACAAAATACAGTCGTTAGATAAAAATAGGAGATTGTTTAAGAAGAAATAGACGCAAACAAGAAGCACAACACAAAAACTTCCATTAATTAAGCTTCCTATTTTATTCCATTAATATTTTACAATAGAAAGATTAATTCTCTTACAAAACTTTGCTACAAATATTTACACAACCTTTATGTACATTTCGCTAATACAGTTAGCATCATCAGAAGGCAACAAATATGAGCTGAATATGAGTCAAAATATTTGTTATTATTTAGAACATTGTTATATAACTATTACTAGAAATATATAGACTTGGTCTTAGGTATATGAAACTATAAAGACTTGTTTCCTGCGAAGAAAGGTGGCAACCATTGCAGCGTCTAGACGCTACTCAAGGCTATATTTATTGTGCTTACTTATGCAAAACCTGTCCCTACATCTCAATTAGGGCGAAACCCTGAAACAATATCATGAAAACGATTTATTAATCCGGAGGATTGGTTACGTTACTGATGACGTAATCAGTATGACTTGAGCAGCTGATTTGGGTAGAACAAACTACCACGAAGCGAACACAAAGCACCGGAAACGTGTTGATACACCGGACGAAGGGAGGGGGCGCCTTTCTTTGCTTTTTCATCAAGAATGAATACATTTATAATTCAGTAGCACGCTTGCTACTCGGGATGTGCGCAGAAGTTCCGGAGAACTTGGAATATATATACTGTTTATAATATATTGTGTATATTGTAACGAACTTGTATTATAAACCCTGTTTTAACTGTTTTCTTATACATTTCCAGTGTTATATGCATTTTGTTGTGTTACTTAATTTTATGTCTAATTTTACGTTGTTTTTCAGTTTTAGTCCCTTGAATACGTATTTTACTTATGTAATATTTAAAACATGTTCATGCCATTAGATGCGTTACATATTAGGTTTTTTAATACTTTGTTTATTTTTTTATTTTTTTTTTACCCGGTTCTGAGCCCCCAAAACCCAACCAGCGCTTGTAACAGCCAACCTCTAGCGAGCTATCTCCGTCTCACATGCGCATGCGGTTAGGATCCCTACCGCGAGTGAAGGAAACGGGATTGATTGCCCATGTACCAAGCTCATAAGCTCTTTCCATGGAGAATCAGGAAATAGTGAAATGAAACAGTACGGTAAGTGTCGCGCTAAGAGCGGGATGAAAAAACCTGGCAAGAAAAATTACCCTGCCAGGATAAATCTCGCGACAGATCATGCAGGAACCCTGGGGGCTTGGATCACCTTATGTTAAGGAATAAGGAGAGGTATTACCTTGAAAATACCTTGTTAGTGAGTCTATGGCAGGAATGACATGCACCTCTTCTTCTGCTGCCTACTCAAAAGTGAAAAGGCATGCAATCAAATTAGTACTTCTGTTGGGGCTAAGCTGCGGCCCTGGAGATGTGAACCTGCGTCACCTGGAACATAACTGTGAAGCAGAATTTATTAGTATGTATATTTAATTTTGCTGGTATGGTGTGAGCTAGGCGGTCAGTAAGGACAGCGGCCGTCTGTGTGTGTCGTGGGTGGGGTCATATCTATCCAGTGAGGAAATGATTGTTGATGTTGTATGTGCGTGAGCCTGTTTGTAGAACTTTGTTGCTAAGTGTCGGAGGTGTTGTTTGATGAAAGGCACTTTTAAGTCAGTGTGAAGCAGTGTTAATCATGTACATCTAGGTGCCTTCGTGATTATTCGCAAAACCTTGTTTTGAAATAACTGTAGTCTGCGTGTACGTGTGTTACCTGCATGGCCCCAGACGGGTGATGCGTAAGTGAGAATGCTGCGCAACATAGATACGTATATAGTAGTGGCCGCACGTAGTGAAAGTGGGCTTGTTGTGTTAAGCATAGGATATAGTTGTGTTAATCTAATTGTTGCTTTTTTTAACGGTAATGTGAGGGTCCCAAGTCAGGCCTCTGTCGAGTAATATTTTATTTCGTGCGAAATCATGTAGAAGCGCAATCTGTTAGTGATTCAATGAACTATTAAAGACAAAACCCAAATTAATAATTGTTGCTTAGAAACGGACTTTTTTCACAACATATTATTAAGTTTTTGTTAACACTCATGGTCTTCCTGTAATTGACGACATGTATGGAAGAAGTGGTATAAATCCATTCCTAAGCATTGCGTCTCTGCCAGGAGGATTTCGTTAGGTTAAAAATTTTTAACATTTTTTCCGCACTACAAAGCTCAGTCTTTGTGTAAGATTATTTTGTTTTATTTATAACAAAATCCGAACTTTTTGTAATTATTACCGCAATTATCCAAGTAATAAAAGCGTTCCGGTTTCGATTCCAGACACGTATAAATACTTTTTTTAACCGCAAAATAATGTTTTATTTTTTCGTCTATAGAACTAAACCTTAGTTAGTGTTCCACAATACAGCACATGGTTTTAGAAATTGTATTTATACCGAAACTTTTCTTTGTTAATAACTTCAACGATTGTCCATTATCTTTGCTTCTCTTATAATCATTTATTCTTACATTTTTCTGTTCTCTTCCTTCAATAATCTTATGGTATTAATTTGTATAAAATACCTTCTGGGTTCCATGTTTTAAAACGAAACAAAAAGTTTAAAATAATTTGTAATATCTGGGAGTGTAAAGTGTAAATTTACCAATCTTTTTTCTTTTTATAATCATAGAGAAATGATAAATGGAAAATGTTTTAAAAAACATTAAAAAGATGTATAATGTATTTTATATTATTTCCTTTAGAAGTACATTTTTTCAATTTAATTGTTGAGCTATGTTTTAGAGAAATGTAATTCTTCATTGAATTCGCAATTGTAAATGGTAATATACGGAAGAATAAATATTCCTAAACATCGCTAAACGCGATGCTGAAATAATATTATTCGTATAATTTATTTGGAAATAATGGTTGATTTTATTCGCGTTCCTATATTCTTATCTACAAATGCATATTTTCTAATTTTATATTCGGAACGTAATTTTTCTGGCTTAAGGAATTCTTAAGTATAAAAAGTTTAATAACATACTTCATGAATTAATTCTTGGTCTAGCCACACTCGCTCATACCCGCTGAATGTGGGATTCCTATTTGATCAGGTAAGCAACTATCTTCGAACCTTACTTTCCCCGATGTGTTCAGTAACATGGGGTCTGCTATTTACCTTCCTTGCTTACATCTCTAATTAAGCGTTTCGAAGGGATTTTAGAATTTTTATTTTACAATTCGGCACCCATACTTATATTAGGGAGATTAAATGTGGTAAAGTCGTTTTACTAGTTATAAGTTATAAAGTAAACACTTCATTGCCCGCTTCTCAGTATTAATGGAAACAAAATATAATTCTTTAAAAAACAATTGAATATTAAAAACCACACAAAATATTTTTTTTTAACTTCCCTTTGGAGCTTAATGGAAACTGATTTCTATTACAACAACCGGGAATATACCAACTGGTGGACACGGGAGCACAACTCTTTTAGATTGTTAACACTAGCCTTTACATGTATTAACCTCACTAAACATTGGTAGAATAACGATGGATGTTGAACACTAACCTCATTTTATCCTTACTCAAGATAACTTGAATCAACCTAATCTAGAAGAATCACTACCCCTTGCTTTGAATGTTACTTTACTGTTGAAACTAACTTAACCTAACCTAAATTATATACGTGACCTTGAAATTAAACCTTGTGCGCATCAATAGAGCGACCTTTCGAGACGCATCAGCACATTCAAGCTGTTATATTTTGCACTCAGTCCCTTCAAAATAACATTTATTTGTGTATTAGCATGGCCGTACTCCACATTTTTTCAACTCTTCTCTACATCTCTTCATTTCTGATTAGAGGGGTGAAGTTGTTAATTCAACCCTCCTCTTCTGTGACGAGGGCACACGAAGTTATACAGTTTCTCTTTCGTAGAGTTACAATGACATTTTATAACTGTATTTTTGTCTTGATTATCATGAGATATAGACACATACACGGGGGCAAACACACACACACTGGAGGGCACCCCTTGAAGAATAGGGAGATATAAGGGTCGTCATAGTCAGGGCACCAGAAGGTTATTGCGCGTAAACACACACACACACACACACACACACACACACACACACACACACACACACACACACACACACACACACACACACACACACACACACACACATATATATATATATATATATATATATATATATGTGTGTGTGTATGTATACATATGTAAATTGTGTTATATCATGTTTTTCATGAATTAGCTAATACATATGTTATTGGTAAAAAGCTTTGAAAAATATACAAATCATAATTATTCTCGTATTTAAAATATTTTTAATCAATAACTGTAATAAAATAAATCGTATTTCCATATTTAATACACACACACACACACACACACACACACACATATATATATATATATATATATATATATATATATATATATACAATTATATTTAAAATTGTTGATTCCATCTACACGTGAGCAACTAGTTTTTACTAAAACACTTGTGAATAATTTTACTACTTACCTATACTAGCACTTACTTATATTTGTAAAATATGTAGCATAAATTGCAATATAGTAGCATTTACTTATATTTCATAGATTAATGTGCTTTTTGTTTATGAAAAAGACGTAATTAGATACATAGTGAATTTCATTTATATTGTAAATCTTGTTTCTAAAACTATATATATAGGCCTATATATATATAAAAGTCTTTCATAGATTTTAAATGTAAGATGAGTTTTGTTAAAATATTTCATTTTATATCTGACTTTGTTGTTAATTTTATGTTTCGGTTTTAAGTATGTTTTGTTTGAAATGTACTTACGTCCTTTATTTGTCAAGTATTTGTTTTTTTACTATGTTTTAAATACTTAATTTGGTGCGACATTGTGCTGAAACGCAATCTGTTAGTGATTCAACAAACTACTAAAAACAAAACCAAAATTTAAATGTGTTGCTTAGAAACGGACTTTTTACCCATTATAATAATAAGTTTTTGTTAGCAACTCTTCTCTTCCTGTAATGGGCGGACATGTACGGAAGAGGAGCGATACACCTGTCCTTAAGAGTGGTGCCTGTGTAAGGATGACTTCGTTAGGTGAAACACGTTCCACATTTTTCCAAACTACAAAGCTCAGTCTTTGTGTAAGATTATTGGGTTTTTATTTATAACAAAAACCTTATTTATAACAGTCCCAAGCTTTTCTCTGTCGGCAACACTGTGCGAATGTTCATGCCGGATGTAATGTTGGTGAACAAACAACACACATATTTCTAAATGCACAGTTAAAACCTCTCATCTTATATCTTGCGGGCATTCAAGCTACTGGCACCGATCTGAAGCATAGTAGACCTATAAGAATTTCGTCATTAACTTTTAAATTTTAATCTTATAGACCTAAAGACTTTTAAAAAAAAAGTCTTTCAAAAGAGACAAAAGTGATTTTTGTTTATGAAGCAGAAGTAATTAGATACATAGTACATTATATTTATATTGCAAATCTTTTTTTTAAAACTCTAAATATAAATTTAAAAGTCTTTCATAAATTCTAAGTGTGACGCTTTTTTTAATATTTTATTTAATACTTTTATTCGATAAGTATTTGTTATATGAGTTTGTTTTAAATACTTAATTTGGTTCGAAATCGTGTTGAAACGCAATCTGTTAGTGATTCAATAAACTACTAAAAACAAAACCAAAATTTAAATGTGTAGCTTAGAAACGGACTTTTTACAGAACATATAATTAAGATTTTGTTAACAACCCTTGTCCTCCTGTAATGAGCGCACATGTACGGAAGAGAAGCGATATACCTGTGCCTAAGCGTGGCGCCTGGGTAAGGATGACTAAGTTAAGGTGAAAACGTTCCTCATTTTTCCGGGCTACAGAACTAAATCTTTGTGACTGATTATTGCGTTTATATTTAAAACGAAACTGTATTTTTTGCTGTTATCACCAATATTAACCGCTAAATTATAGCTTCCTGTTTCGGTTCCACAGAAGTCCAAAATCTTTTCAGGCTACTGCATAATGTTATATTTCTTCGACTTTGGAGCAAAAAACTTGGATAATGTCCCACAACATGACACATAGCTCTAGACATTATGCTTATTTTAAAACTTTTTTAAAACAATCTCAACGATTGAGTCATATTGACTATTTTTATATAATTTCCAGTTTACTTAATTAGCATTAGTATTACCATTTACAAGCATACACTCATTGCTAACACATTTACCACTTGATAGATTTCAATAGTTCAAAATTCCCTATAGACTCATTTAAACTTAAATTTCAATTCATCAAAAAGGCAATAAAGTTTTCATCAAAACTTCTGGAATGAGTTAATAGGCTGTCATTGTATTGGAAAATAGACTTTTCCTCCTTATATTACAAACCTAAGTAATTCTTTCTAGTATATAATTTTATTGAATAAAAGCCGAAATTGCTATTTCACAAACTACCATAGAAATATAGGCGACATTTTACTATTTAACATCGGCAATAAACTGTAAATCAAACACACAATGAGATTAACACCACATACCAAAATCTAACATTTAACCTCGAATTAGAGGACAATAATAAAATAAATTATCATGTTATTAATAAAAATTTATTATTGTTTTATTAATAAAAATAAATTATTATTTTATTAATAAAAAGAAAGTAATAAGTTCATACAGGGCTGCAGATATACCAATTTGACCGCGATTGGTTTTAGAACAATCCAAACGTGTCATTTATGATTTCCCATAACTCCTTATTAACGACTTTATTAAATAATTAGAGCAAGCAGAAATTATTTAGTTCACAAAATAATCAATTCTCTACCTCCACGGCTAGAGCAACAGCTTTCAGTTGTCACATAAATATACGTCGTCTGATAAATTTCGCAAGAATAATGCCAGTAAATGATACTGCGGGTTAAATGATGAATGTAGTACAAATTTTATTTCGATTAGGTATTTCGCGCTCAAAAAACATTTTTTCAAAGTCACTCTAACCTAAGTAGCAGAGCCAGATTAACCATGTAAAGTGTGTGTGCTTTTCTGTACTAACTATTCAGGAAATATGTACTTGCATTAAACAAACTGTTTAGTTAAAGATATGGATGTATTTTTACGCTTTAAAATCTTATATTACTCTTAATAATTAACGATAATGCACATTGAATCGCGAGTAATAATTTATTACCTTTCGTTTCTAATGGCATCATCAGTGAGTTACAAAGTGACGCCATCAAAAGGATGATGACGATATTGGCTTCGAAACGAGCTTGAGTCGATTAATTTTATAATTTTAAGTCAGTGTATATTAATAATGAATTATTTCCATCACTTAGGATAACTAAAATACAATAAAATTGCAATATTAACTTCCCATATAACAAGGTAAACACTATCATGAAGGCCTAAGTCATGCTACTAACTATATAACTTCCCTCATGCCAGAGACGGTGACATGATGATGAATATTATAAGGTAACTTGTACATTTTACAGAACCAGCCCAAGAGTCAGGCAGATAGTGGGGATGAACACTGCTTCTTGGATAACACAACACCTTCCCTCAGGACTCTATGGGATGAGTGAACAAGGCTTTAAGGTATCTTGCTACCTGTCTATTTACTTTTATACACCTTTACACTGGTTCCTTCCTCTAAACGAGCGAGCCGAGTCTGGGATCTATTTATAAACATCTTTAGTGGAGGTGACTTTTGGCTACATTTCCATGAGGTTTGAACATACACACTTCATCTGTTACATCATTCAATATAAAATATTGGGCCTTTTAGATATTCTTATTAAGTCAAAGTGGATGGCGTCACATTATTACAGATAATATCAATATATTACAATATTTAAGAGTTATGACACCCCGTAACCCTCCAAATACACGTGTAAAGGGAATTGTGAGCCCGGGTTTAACAGATTGTGCCCTTCAGGAGATCCTTGTTAAGGGTTGTATCCTTGAATGTTGTGAGTTTGCTGATTTTTTTCTATTATGGGCAACTGTTATATAGTATTTACACTATAGTGTTGTTAGAGTTGTTTATACAGATCTTGTAATAAATAAAATTTTATAATTGCGCATAGTAGCAGAAATATTTTACAAAACGATTTCTTGTTTTGCAGTTTATTACATCACACGACTTTTTTAAAAGGACTTAGAATCGTTTGTAATTTGTAAAAAATGAATTTCAGAAGTAATCATTCATTAATTTATTACTGACGTTCTTCGTTCCCATTTAAAAGCAAAGTAATCTACTTCATTCTTTGAACATAAAAATTCCTTCCACGTCTAAGGCAAAGCTTTCTGTTGTCACCTATATCAACGTTTCGTCGTCCAGCCACAGCCAAACAAATTCCATTTTGCTATTCTAAACGTTAATCTGACCAACAATTAATCATCTGTTTTTTTTTGTCGCCAGAGCTATGTTAATTTAAGGTTATCTTTTCAACTATCAAATAATTGTAAATAACTGAACGTGTGTGAAATGTATGTTTGTTGTAAAATAACTTGGAATTATTCAGAAACGTCGATATTTAAGTAAGTAAATTTTATCTTTTGTTATTCGCCTAAATTACTACATAAGTAGTTTAAATTATAGTTAATATAATCTAAATTTAATATAGGTTTTTAAATTTTAATGTAAATTTCTCGTATTCTCAACAAGGCTTTACTTAGTAATGGTAAAAGCTGTTAGGTATTCACGTAAACCTAAACTGCTAAACAGTATTACATCTAACGTTATAATCTTAACAAATATTGAGTTTTATATTCGTGTGAATTTGCCTTTACTTGCAATAATTGTTTACAAATAATAAGGTTAGGCCTGTATTCTTACTGGCAACATCCTGTAGAACTCTTTCCTTACAACTGCAAGTTAAGGGCCTTTAATTCTAATCCCATGTTTGGAATAACATGTATGTTTTAATAAGACCAAAAGTTGGTAATTGAGTAGAACGGTTTTTCCTAACCTTTTTGTTAAGCGGTGTTTTCGTTTTTAAATTAACTATAGATTATTTACAATATACGTGGCCTACACATTTTGTATTCACGTGATTGTTCTGTATTAATGACTCAAACTGAAATTAGACATTCCTTGTGTCCTAGCAACAGAGTTGTTGCTTGGAAACAACTTCAAGCAACTATGAGTAGGCTACCTTAGCATTGGCGGTGCAGAAAAGTGGGTAATATCTCAAGCAGACAAGAGCAAGATCAACGCAGTAGAAATATACGCTCTTAGGAGATCATGTCAAGTCTCTAGATGGGAGTTTAGGACAGATAAAGGCGTTAGAGAAGTGATAGAGAAGTAGGCAGTCGTAGGAAGAATCTGAGGCGACAGCAGATATATTTTGGCTACTGTAGAATGGACACTACCGGAGAGAAGAAGAAGGGGAAGACCCAGACTAACATGGGGTGAAACCATCAATAAAGCTTGTAAATTACCTAGTGAATGGAAAATTAATACCGAAGCGGAAATTCGAAATAATCTAACATGGTGCCTTCCGTAAGGTAACAGTTGTAAGTTAGAGTTTGTAGTAGCAACACTCACTGATTATAATGACTTTATCATTGAAACGCGTATGAGTGAATAAACGCGTTCTACCTTCATTATTTGACGAAACACATCCGGCGCATCTCTTGCTCGGTCCCGGGAGTATGTCCCTTTATTAATCATATCTAATTCGCTCTACATAAGCTCGCAAGCATACGCAGCATATCCATCGTCATTGGGCACCCGCAATGACTTAGATAAAGAAAACGAAGGCTACATCAGATATGTTACCATACTTTTATCTCCTTAACAAAGGGGGCAAAGAATATATATAGACAATTCTTTGCTTATTCTTCTTTAATACTGATAGACTATTCTTGTTATCGCCTTAGAACTAAACCAAAAACCCGCAAGCATATACAGCATATCCGTCGTCATTGGGCACGCATAAACGCAAAAAAACCCTTCAGGGAAACCTCCACTACTTATTGTAGCTTTAGAAGGGATGATCTGACGTCACGTCGTCACAAAAGGCCCGGGTTATGTTGATGTGGCTATTCATGTTGAGTATGAATAAGGCACGGTCTACAATACGCTACATTTTATCCCTTTATTCGGGTTAGCCATTTACCATATACAGTATTCCTATACCTAGAAAAATCTTGTCCATCTTTTCATAAGGTCTCATAAAACAATGTAAAACATAGTTAAATACCATCAAGATAC
>JBAIZL010000394.1:8382500-8387500 GCA_036971475.1 Prosapia bicincta
CAAAGTGGTGTTTGTTATGCTTCCAACGAATAACTGCATCAAAGGTTATTTACTCTAGAACTTCTTGCATGTTTCCCAGAAACTCTGCTACAGCTTCTACGACATTCCAAGTGACCTCGACGCTTAATTTGGAGCGTGAGTCGAACGGTCTTGGTGTGTTGTGCAGTAGTTGGTTCAAGATATTAATAACAGGTCCGGGTGTATCTCAACCTCTAGATCTGGGTTGTAGGAAAACCTAGGCTCTCTTCAGTATAAGGGCAGGTTCTAGGACTGGACCAATTGTCTAACGGGCTCGAAGGTGACTTTAGCCTAACGAAGATCGTAATAGTTGCCTGGAACTGTAGACGGGGAAACAATATGGCTTGCGTAGGAAGGGATATCTGACCTAATTAATAAATATTAGTATAAAATAAGAATCTCTAACAAAGATAATAATGACTTTTTTCTAGGTTAATTGAAGAAAATCAAATTTCTTATCTCTGCTTCACCCATATTACTTTTTCCTAAAATTTAAACAATTTTGAAAACAAAGATTTTTTTGTTTGGTTATAACATTATCTTGTGGTTATTGGTTAATATAATTCACACTGTATTATAACAAGTAGTTACAGGAGCCCACTTTCAACTATCAATCACCATAATGTGCTCATCCCTTTATTTAAAAAAAAAACAGCTTTTAATTTTGTTACCTCTGGGAGGTTTAGGCAGAGGTATTTTTCCGCCGCTACAAAGAAAATGTACTTTTTTCATTACTACTCTTTTGGGTTATTCCTATAACTATTATTTTTTAAGTACTCAGACGGCGTCCAATCACGTTGGTACAACCCCACTGCCAACTAGAGAAGGTAAAATGGATATCAAAATCCAGTTTATACTACCAGCCAATCTCGTAATGAAAAAATAAACCCTTTACTTCCTTAATTATTTCAACTCCTTAATTTATTATCTTGTAAAGTCTGTTTTAAAATACCCTGAAATTTTTGAAATTTCCTGAGACGTTATTCAAATTTTGTATACGTTTTTCATTTGTAAATTTTTTGTATAGGTTGTCTTTAGTTTTCACTAAAAATTTCAAATTGTACAGTTGTAACATATTAAATGATAATATAACGTTAAAATGAATTAAATCTGTGTAGTTTTTTAAAAAAATATCTTAAACAGTTTTCTTTTATAACTGTATAAATCAACAATGGCATAATGTTTAATTTTAATAAATAGAACCTCTATACCACAAATAACTTTTTCATTTATACCTTATGTACGTTTAAATTGCATAGCAATCGTCCTCAGATGTAATTTACAAAACAAATCACTTCATTACAGGAAGTTTGTTTTGTAAAGTTACCTCTGAGGATGATTGTTATCGAAATGTGCATTAGGTATTAAATAAATGAAAAAGTTATTTTTTGGTATAGACGTTTTATTTATTTAATATAATTTTTGGTATTCATTTTTTTAATGTTAACACTTACCCTATTTGAGCCGGTTCTGTGAAACATTTCCTTCTATGCTAGTGAAATTAAAATTTCTTCAAATCATTTACTTGAAAACATCAGTATACTAACCTGTGACCTTTTGAAATTTCATTTCATGAATTAAAAAATGTAATTTTTTCTCCATGAAATTTCATTCTGGAGGGACAAACGGCGTATGATTTCCCAACCAACATTTCTTTTTAGAATAGTTTGTTTTACATATATTCTCTTTAATATTTATCAACTGCTTTCCTTCCTCTACCGCATTTATGATTTATGACTTTACCCAGCAACACAATTTTAAAGGAATGATTTTGAATTTCTTTTAAATATGCTCCTTATATGTTTCCTTAAACAAGCTTCTATTGAAATATGTTTAATCTATATTTATAGCTAATTTCAAGGTATGTTAAAATTGTTCCCTTTTTAGCAAAGAGACTTCACTGTGTTAAAAGAACATCTCAGATACCAGCCGAGATATTCCTATTTAAAGAAGTTTAAGACAAGACCCTAATGTCCTACATTGGGTTAATGTTGCAATTAGGCCCGTTCATTTTAGGCCTATATCAAAACACCTAGGTTATATAGACAACAGTATATATTTTTATTTATCATGGGAAACATTTCCTCTTATTCAATTGAAATTTCTTAAAATCATAAACCTAAAAACATCAGTTTACTAATCCCTTGGAATTTCTGACATATCGCATGTATAAAATATGTACATTTTTTCACCAGAAATTAAATAATAATTGTGTGACCACTATCGGATGTAACATTTCTCGAAACATATTTCATTAAGAATAATCCTGAACAGATTGTTTTACCAACATTCTCCTTAAAAATAATGATAAAGAAACTGTTAATAACTCTTCCTGCCCCTAGAGCGTTGTTGACATTATTTTAGTCCGCAATACAATACTCTTCATGGAGCTGAATCTTAAACACATTTAATAAATCTTCTCTATACATATAGTGAACCTAAATTTATAGTCAAATGCAAATTTAGTTATTACTGATCGGGTTTTTGTAAAGACGTTCACTGCGGTATTAAAAGAACATTTCAAATACCCTCTGAAATATCCCTATTTAAGGGTGGCTCAAGATAAGAGCCTAATCTCCTAGATTGGGTTAGAAGTTATCGTAAGACAGGAAAATATAGGATCGTACCCATGTGACTAGTGTATATATCACATTAAAGTAAATGTTTTCAGCAGACTGTAAAGTAAAACAGCAAACAAACATGCAGACGTTTGATTAGTTGAGTTTAGTGTTAAATACGTGGCTCGTTCCTTCATTGGGTTTACCTTGTCCGACTTGGCCAAACACCCACCGCGCCGGGTACAAACAGCTTTACGACCGTGTTTTCGCGCCCGCAGTGGTTAACGTAAATTTAGCGTCCGTTAATTGCAAGACGAAGGGTGGGAAAATGTTTACCCTACATGCACGAGCCTTGCGTGGGACTGTTTGGCTAGAAATAGGTAGTAAGATTTCCTTCAAACGTCTAGACAAACTATTCTCCTTAAGAAATACGCACTTGTGAACAACTTTCCCTCAAAGCAAATTTTATTGATCATAACCTGTATCCGGCACCGTGTTGCCTACATCAGTGGTACAACTACACCGATTTAATCCCCACACTACATCTACATCTGTGTAGTTTAATCGCTAACGGGGGCAATATGGTTGTCGGAAGCACTTAGCTTCTCCTCTCTCTCTCTCTCTTTATATATATATATATATATATATATATATATATATATATATATATATATATATAATACGTTTTCTTGTTTAATAATAATGTTGTTTAAAATATATATATATGTGTGTGTATGTATGTATGTATGAGCCTTTACTAAATCACTGATCCGATCGCCATGAAGTTTGGGAAATAGTTGAGTACAGTCCTGGGAAGGTTTCGCGTGACATAATGTTTTTCCAACATGTAATATTAAAGTGCCAAAATATCATAAAATATGACTTCCTATCTTATCTTATCTCAAGACATTTCATTTATATCATTGCAAATGTTGGTTTCCTAGGCCACACTCAACAATCTAACACTATTTTCTAACATATTTCAAACAATATTAAGAAAATATGGTACATCCGAATACATTTCAATAAATAACATTAAATTAAGAGCTTTTATGGTCATACTTTTCTCGATCGACTTCTATAACTGACATTATTATATTATTGTGTCCGTGTCCAGTAATGTTATATTTTAACAATGTATGCGTTCTTATAAGAACGACAAATGATGAATTTATAATAAACATTTTAATATACAAATCCCTTGCATCTAGATATTTAAATTATAAACATGTTCTCGAATTACCGACAGTTCAATCAATATTGACGAGAGAAGATATACTTCGTGATCCAAAAAGTCACGACCAAAATAAAACTTGTGGTGACGCATCACAAAATGTGAAATGTTTTAAAAAAATACAAAAACACTTTGCTTTAACACAGAAACAAAATTTAGTAATTATAAATTTTTAAATGGAAAATAGCACTATACTACAATATAGCTACATTACAATTCATTCAATTAGAATGGATTTGTTTCTTTTTAAATAATGTTTACTAATTCACAAGGTAAACAGTTGAAAGTTAAACACGGCCTCCTTGTTTTTGCGACGATGTAGAAACCTATACACGAATGGAGGACACTCCAATTGTCAATCATTTTGCTTATCTTAGCACTAAAAAAGCACATATCTTGTTTAGTTTCTTGATAAGACACTGGGTTTTTGGTAAAAGCAAGATACTAAGTTATTAAAAACTTGGTTTTTTTAAACCGAATGGGTTTTACATTCCTCCTGGGTTTTAGATTTTTACATTCTGAAGGGGGAATGGGAGCTGATTCATACAAAAAGGGAAACATTAAACGTTATTTTTCTTCATTCTAACGCTCAGAGACAAAAGTTAACCACAAAGGGTTAAATACTTCTTATTTTATACACTTTCCAAATATGAAAAGTGCCTAATGAACATAATTTTGAGTACAAATCTTGTGTATTTAGTGTATCAAGTTATAGACTTGAAGTAAACAACCAGGTATGAAAAGCAAACTTTAAATATTTATTTTCATAAACTAAAATTCCCCAAAGAATTAATTATTCTGAAGGACTTTTATAAAAGTGGTTTAAGAAATTCATTTTCTGTTATTCTGTCATCAATACATGCCACGTTTAGCCCAGTTAAGGCTTGATATTAATTCAATATTTATTTTCTTTATCATATAGTCAACTAAAAATGTATTTTAGTCCTCAAGAGTATAAAAAAGACATAATCCTCCAGGAGGGGAGCGGGTATTACATTTCCCCACGCATCTTTAACTCGCATTTAGGGGTGATTAATTGATTTATTACTGTAAGAAAATAAAATAAACCATTATAATCCAAACGACATATAAAATATAATTACTCTTATTATAATAATTTTATTTCATATTAATTTTGCATATTGTGAAAATAGTTATTATTTGAGCTGTTAAAACTATTTTGAAGTGAT